>SJYX01020374.1:139278-157786 GCA_006410675.1 Oreotragus oreotragus
ACACTTTTGCTTTTTCCATGATCCAGCGGATGTTGGCAATTTGATCTCTGGTTCCTCTGCTTTTTCTAAAACCAGCTTGAACAACAGGAAATTCACGGTTCATGTATTGCTGAAGCCTGGCTTGGAGAATTTTGAGCATTACTTTACTAGAGTGTGAGATGAGTGCAATTGTACAGTAGCTTGAGCATTCTTTGGCATTGCCTTTCTTTGGGATTGGAATGAAAACTGACCTTTTCCAGTCATGTGGCCACTGCTGAGTTTACTCAACATGTTTGAAAATGTGATCTATCAATACATACTTAATGGAAATTCAATTTTTATATCCCTGAATCATAAATATAGTTATTCAAAAATCATGCAACAAAGACAGACACAGATAAATTATATGGATTCTTGTCACTGTGCATTTCTGCATGGGATACAGTTGTATAGAAAGGTTTTCATATATACATACAAAGAGAGAGATAGATTTATCTCCATCTGCATGAAATATATCAGTATATGTCTATGTCTTTCTATATCTGTTGCATTTAAAGACATTCTATTGAAAGATATGTGGCCAGGTCATGATTCTACTACTTACTGATAAAATAATTGTATCAAGTCATTTAAACTACTTTGAATAAGGATCCAATGGAATATTAAATGTAACTCTTATTTTTTCTAGACTATTGACCACAAAAGATAGGTTCAAGATCATTTGCATAAGACAATGTAAGACATAATAAAATATGTTTGACTCTGAGTTCACCACTCATTTTTAAAAATTATAAAAAACTAAGATTGATCAAGAAATAACAGTCGTGGCAATTCCTTATAAGGAATCAACTGTGTACATTCCATGCTGCTGCTGCTGCTGCTAAGTCGCTTCAGTCGTGTCCGACTCTGTGCGACCCCACAGATGGCAGCCCACTCGGCTCCATCATCCCTGGGATTCTCCAGGCAAGAACACTGGAGTGGCTTGCCATTTCCTTCTCCAATGCATGAAAGTGAAAAGTGAAAGTGTCTCAGTCGTGTCTGACTCAGCGACCTCATGGACTGCAGCCTAGAAGGCTTCTCCGTCCATGGGATTTTCCAGGCAAGAGTACTGGAGTGGTAGCCAATGCATATCTCTGTGGGGAAAGAAGTGAGTAACTTCACCCTTGCTCAAAATAACTAAGATGAGATTCAGAGAAGTTTTAAGGTAGCTTGACATTGGTTTCCTTGAATCTAAGTGAATTACATGAAATCTCTTAGTCATATTTTAAAAAGTCTAAAAATCAAGGGCTGGCTAAAGCTATCCATGATTTCAATGAGAAGGGAGAAGACTAGAATGAAAGTCCAGCCTATCATGAGAGCGTAACAAAGTTCCTATTTCCTGTTGGCAGTGTACAGATACCAAATATCAATGTTGAATTGAGTTATTTTTTAAAGGACTTTCAAGGTATAAAAGATATAGTAGCAGTAAAAAGAAAGTTTGTTTGGAGTGGTTAGCCAGATTGTTGGTGTTTGGAGGTGGGGGAGGAAGAAGGAGTAAATAGCAGTGAGAATAATCAACTGCATCACCAAGAAACAGAATATGCCAGTGTCCCAAAGTCTGGGTTTCTTAATAATCCACAAAAGCTTTTGAGGTGAGGATAAAGATTGCACTTGGAGAGCTACCATGGGAGAGCTACCATATGTGATGGTGTTTGACTGCCAAGAGAGAAATACTGATATGCTGCAACATAGTAGTTGTTTTTTCTCTTTTCCCCTTTTTTGTACCTCTCCACTCTTTGACAGCACAGAGTATCGGGGTAAATGTTAAGTCAAAAGAATGAAAAGAGTATGCCCATTTTCTATCTCCTGTAGTCTTTAGAGCCTAAGTTCAACCTGAACTTAATGGGAGCAAATATTTAAAATAGATGAGAGATAGATATTAGATTGCACTAGACTTTTAGAACTGAAGGAAAAAGAATAAGTTGCTTTCTACATTATTTGTAATAGACATAGTACAGTATTTTTCCTACATACTCACCTCCAACATACTCTGATGTTGAAAAATTGAGTCAGTTGGTTTTCATAATTATAAAACAGACCTTTATTAATTTTTCTGTTTCTTATTAATATGTATACTTTATTATATCTGTACTGCTCTTTCAATAGTCAGAAAAAGTAGATATGATTAATATCAGATTTGACAGAGGTACAGACTGAAACTTGGAGTGATTAAATAATACCTCTGAAGGTATGCAGCCAATAACAGAGAATGAATGCATTTTAACCAAGGTCCATTTGACTCCAAAGTATCAATGATTATAATCCATTAGGTCATTTCTCAGTCTCATTTAATGTACTCTCTCTTCAAATACACTATTAGCCAACTTTACAACTAGAATAATTTATACCATTCTGACCTGACTCCAGGGTAAAATTTCAAAAAGGGCAAAAATCAGTGGCATCACTTCTCCAGGGCTGACTTAGAAGCTATTATAGGGAAGAGATATAGGGTGGGATAGGATAAATGTCAGTCAGGCACCTCTATATCAGTGCAACATAAAAATTCTACTGAGCAACTTGCTTTAAAAGTAGAGTCAAGAGGAGAACTCTGTAAATATTTGTGTTAATAAATCAGGGTTTAGGAAAAAGTCAGCCCATGCATCACATTTGGAAAATATCATTAGATTATATTTCCACTTGATCCAATATTGTTGTAGAAATTTCAGACTTCATCACTGAAACAGTTTTCTCAGTTCATTCTTATCTATCAGTGACATAAAAGCAACATGGTGCAGTATTTCACCTTTCTAGTGTACTTTTGTGAACATGACTTCAAATGGAGCAGAGATTTCATTTCAGTATTAAAGGGGATATTTTAATTGAAGCTATCAGAGTCTTTTCCAAATTGTTATAGCAGGTATCACTCAGAGTATTATGCAATCAAGGCATATTGTTACCACATAAATTGCTGAAGTAATATCACTAAGAATCTAATTTGCAAACCTTCATGATACCTTAAAAACTTTCTTTTTAAGAATTTCAGGTGTACAGAATTGACTTAATTAAAATTCTTTTTTCCTGAAAGATATCCTCATTTTCCATGAATAGTGTTATTTTATTTCATTTCATTACGCTTTATTTTTAGTTATAGAATGAGTACCTATTTACCACAAACCAGAGCATAGTTGATAATTTGTATACACTTGTGTGCTCACTTTTACCATCTCCTTCCATCTCTCTCATAGTAACTGTTGGTCTAAAATTTGCCTTTATCATTTCCTTGTTTTGTTCTTTTTTCAGATTTATCTCACATACATGTTTACATGATTTATGTATTTATTGTATTTTGTTGTTGCTTTTAAACTGTATATAAAATCTCTAAAACTAAATCCTTTCTATTGGGAGTCTTTTTCACTAAATATTATGTTATAAAATTTGATCATTATTATTGTATGTCATTTAAAATCATTGTTTCTATGTATTTTCTGATTTCCTCTTTGGTTATTCATTAGCATATTGTTTAGCCTCCATGTGTTTGTGTTTTTCACAGTTATTTTCCCCCCTATAGTTGATATGTGATTATATAGCATTATGGTCAGAAAAAATGCTTACTACAATTTCTTTTTATTTTTAGTTTATCAAGGCTTGATTTGTGACCCAAAAATGTGATCTGTTCTGGAGAATGTTCCATATGCACTTGAGAAAAAAAGTGAAATCTACTGTTTTTATATGAGAAATATAAAATACAGATATCAGTTAGGTCTCTTTCATCCATGGAATTCTCCAGGCAAGAATACTGTAGTGGGTAGCCAGTCCTTTCTCCAGGGGATCATCCTGACCCACGGATTGAACCTGGGTTTCCTGCATGGCAGGCAGATTCTTTACTATCTGAACCATCATGGAAGCCAATTTAAAGCTTAGGTTCCCTTAATTTTCTGCCTGGATGATCTGTCCATTGGCATAAGTGGGATGTGAAAGTCTCTCACTTACTGTTTTACTATGGTTTCCCCTTTAATAGTTGTTATTGTTTGCCTTGTATGTTCAGGACCTCCTGTGTTGGGTGCATATATATTTATAATTGTTAAATCTTCTTCTTGGATTGATTTCTTTATCATTATGCAGCAACCTCACTACTGGGCATTTACTCCAAGAAAACAACAATTCTAAAAGACACACGCACCCCACTATTTACAATAGCTAGGACGTGGAATCAACTTAGATGTCCATCAACATAAATGGATAAAGAAATTGTGGTACATATATGCAGTAGAATATTACTCAGCTGTTTAAAAGAATGAATCTGGCTTCATGAATATATTATTCTGTATTCATGAGTCAGTTGTAGTGAGGTGAATGAACTTAGAGCTTGTTATACAGAGTGAAGTAAGTCAGAGAGAAAAAACAAGTATCATATATGAATGCATATGTATGAAATCTAGAAAAATGGTACTAATGAACCTATTTAAACAGAAAATGGAGATACAGGGGTAGAGAACAGTTTGATGGACACAGCAAGGCAAGGAGAGATTAGGATAACTTAAGGAAGTAGCATTGGCATATATACACTATCGTGTGTAAAATAGATAACTGTTGGAAATCTGCTCTATAACACAGGGAATCCAGCTTGGTATTCTGTGATGACATAGAGGGGTGGAATGGGAGGAGGGTGGAAGGTTCAAGAGGGAGGGAATATATATATAATTATGACTGATTCAACATGATGTGTGGCAGAGACCACCACAATATTGTAAAGCAATTATCCCCTAATAAAAATAATCATTTATTTTTCATGGCTGTATAATAGTTACATGCATATGATAATTTTGTAATTAAATTTTGTAATTTTTTCTGTTGTAAAAGTAATCACGAGAATGTTATCATATATGTCCTCTGATGAATACACACAAGGAGGTTTGTACCTAAAAGTGGAATTGCTGAGATATATGGTAGGCAATATCCAATATTATACGAATTGTTTTCCAAAGGTTGTACAGTTTTTAACTTATACCAACATTCTGTAAGAGATCCAGTCAAACAGTGGCCTCTGAAACTTTTGTTCTTTCTTTTTTTTTGAGATATAATTGACATATAATATTATGTTTCAGATGTAGAACATAGCATTTTGCTATGTATACTGCAGAATGATTACTACAATAAATCTAATTAACATTGTACAATAGTTTAAAACTTTTTTTCTTGTGATGAAGGTTTTTATAATTACTCTCAGCAAGCTTCAAATGTACAATGCAGTATTATTAACTATCAATACCATGCTGTGCATTACATCTCAAGAGTTTATTTATCTTATAACTGGAAATTTATACCTTAAGTTTAATTTTTTGTAATATTTGTTATAGTTAGATTTCTGCGTCTTTTCCAACTGACTAGATGTAGAATATTACCTCATTGTGATCTTGATTTACATTTTCCTGATTAACATGAAGGGAATTTTAGCTTTCTTTGTAAATTGATTTGCCTTGTATTTTGTTTTTGGCAGTTTGTATTCACTTCATTTTAAAAAATTCTAGGGATTATACAGAATTATTCAAAGCATGTCCATATCTGGTGATTCTCCAAACACATATTAAATATTTCGATTAAGGTATTTTTAAAAACAACTAAATATGAAATAGTCTTCATATAAAGGAAAATTACTTTACTTTTTTGGCTACTCACTGACCCATCAAAATACTTCCATTGTATTCTGTAAATGTATTTGCTATTGGAAGGAATATATACCATCTTTATATAGGCAGTTTATAATAATCCAAATGTAGTAATATGAATCAGTAGGATAGAATAGAAATTATATTGTACAATAATGTTTAGTTTCAAATAAAGAAAGCATATTAGTAGAGCATAGTGAGAGGTCTTACTTGAGATCTGACAAAATAAGTAGATCACCCATGTTTCAGACCTAATGCTAACATTAATTTAAAGAGATTAAACAGATTAACCGTTGGAAACTAACAAATATATCAGTAAAAGAAGGAAACAACTTAATAATCTTATATATCAGTGTGATTATTTCATTGTTTTTTTAAAGTTTTATTTAAGTAGAGTTGATTTGCAATGCTTTGTTAATTTCTGCTATACAGTACAGTGATATCAGTGATATATATATGCTTTTTCATATTCTTTTCCATTATGGTCCCTATGACAGTAGGACTTTAGTATTTATCCATCCTATACTAGTTTGTATCTGCTAATCCCAAACTCCAAATCCTTCCTACCTACCTCTACTGCTCCCCCTTGGCAACTGAAATTCCATTCTCTGTGTCTGTGAGTCTTTCTGTTTTTTTTGTTTGTTTGTTTGTTTCATTTGAGTTGTATTTTAGATTCCATGTATAAGTGATATCATATAGTATTTTTCTTTCTCTCTCTGATTTACTTGATTAGGATGACAATCTCTAAATCCATCTATGTTGCTACAAATAGCAATATTTCATTCTTTTTTATGGCTGAGTAATACTCCATTGTATTTACATACCACTTCTTAATGCTTGCATCTGTTGATGGATATTTAGTTTGTTTCCACATCTTGGCTATTGTAAATAGTGATGATATGAACATAGAGGGTGCTTGTATCTTTTCAAATTACGGTTTTGTCTCGGTATATGCCCGGGAGTAGGATTGCTAGATCATTTGGTAGCTCTTTTCTTAGTTTTTGAAGAACATCCATACTGTTTTCCATAATAGCTCTACCAGTTTACATTCTCACCAACAATGTAGTAGGGTTCCCTTTCCTCCACAACTTCTCCAGCATTCATTATTTATAGACTTCATGCTGCTGCTGCCGCTGCTGCTAAGTCACTTCAGTCGTGTCCGACTCTGTGTGACCCCATAGACGGCAGCCCACCAGGCTCCCCTATCCCTGGGATTCTCCAGGCAAGAATACTGGAGTGGGTTGCCATTTCCTTCTCCAATGCATGAAAGAGAAAAGTGAAAGTGAAGTCGCTCAGTCTGTCTGACTGTTTGCGACCCCATGGACTGCAGCCCACCAGGCTACTCCGTCCATTGGATTTTCCAGGCAAGAGTACTGGGGTGGGGTGCCATTGCCTTCCCCGTATAGACTTAATAATGACGGGCATTCTGACAGGTGTGAGGTGGTACCTCATTGTAATTCAGATTTGCATTTCTCTAATAATTAGTGATGATGAGTACCTTTTCATGTACCTATTGGCTATATGTTTGCCTTCTTTGGAGAAGTGTCTATTCAGGTCCTTTGCCCATTTTTCAGCTGAGTTATTTATTTTTGTTTTGTTATTGATATGCATGAAATAGTGATATGTTTTGGAGATTAAATCCTTATCAGTTGCATCATTTACAAATATTTTCTCTGAGTCCATAGGTTTTCTTTCTGTTTTGTTTATGGTTTCCTTTGCTGTACAGAAACTTGTACATTTGATTAGGTTCAATTAGTTTATTTTATTGGAGAAGGCAATGCCAACCCACTCCAGTACTCTTGCCTGGAAAATCCCATGGACAGAGGAGCCTGGTAGCCTACAGTCTATGGGGTTGCACAGAGTCAGACATGACTGAAGTGACTTAGCAGCAATAGCAGCAGCAGCAGCTTATTTTATATTTCTATTGTCTGGGAAAACGGACCTAAGAAAACATACACAAGGCAACATTTGGTATGATTATGTCAGATAGTATTTTGGAGTTTCATGGTATCATGTCATATTTAAATCTTTAAACCATGTTGAGTTTATTTTTGTATGTGATGTGAGGATATGTTCCAACTTCATTGATTTATATGCAGATGTCCAACTTTTCCAATACTACTTGCTGAAGAGACTTTTTCCTTTTTTATTTCCTTTTTTATTGTACCTGCCTCCTTTGTAGAAGATTGATTGTCCATAGGTTTGTGGGTTTCTGTCTGAGATTTTTCTTCTGTTCCCTTTTTCCATATGTCTGTTTCTATGCTGACATCATGCTGTTTGGATTACTGTAGGTTTTTTGTATTGTCTGAAGTCTGGAAGGGTTATGCCTCTGGCTTTGTTCTTTTTCCTAAGGATTGCTTTGGCAATTCTGAGTCTTTTTATGATTTTATATAAATTTTAAGATTCTTTGTTTTAGTTCTGTAAAACAAAATCATAGATAGTTTTATAGGGATCACATTGGATCTGCAGATTGCCTTCAGTAGTGTGGTCATTTTATCAGTATTAATTATTTCAATCAAAGAATATAGGATATCTTTCCATTTCTTTGTATCATTTTCAATTTCCTTTATTACAACTTGCAAGTCTTTTACCTTCTGGGTGTATTCCTAAGTATTTATTTTTTTGCTGCTATTTTAAAAGGGATTGTTTGTTTATTCTTCCCTCCTGTTATTCCATTGTTAGTGTGAAGAAGTGCAACTGATTTCTGTGTGTTAATTTTGTATCTTGCTACAGCATTGGGTGATGCTTCACTACTCACTCAGTTAAAAAAAAAGATTTCATAAATATTGAATAGTAATGTGGTATCACTGACAAGTATAATTACTAAATTCAACTGAAAAACTATCTAGACTTTGAACATATTAGCTGAAACCCATTTTATTGAGATTTAGTGTAATAGAGAGAAATGAACACTAACCTACAACTGAGAAAACCTGAATTTTATAATTGATTAAAATTAGCAGAAGTCAGTACTTTCAATTTTGGAATAAAATTCTATCTTAGAACATCAGAATTAGGACTGAAGAGACTGAAACAGAAACTTTGATTCAAGAAAGTGTCACAGAGAATGTGTGTATGTGAAATATGACTGAATTAGAGCAGGGAACACTCCCATTTCTTCTAAAGAGATATATTTGTTGTAAGAATTAAGGGAGAAGCTGTTTATATGAAAGTATTATCCAAGATTATGAAAACANGGAGAAGGCAATGCCAACCCACTCCAGTACTCTTGCCTGGAAAATCCCATGGACAGAGGAGCCTGGTAGCCTACAGTCTATGGGGTTGCACAGAGTCAGACATGACTGAAGTGACTTAGCAGCAATAGCAGCAGCAGCAGCTTATTTTATATTTCTATTGTCTGGGAAAACGGACCTAAGAAAACATACGCAAGGCAACATTTGGTATGATTATGTCAGATAGTATTTTGGAGTTTCATGGTATCATGTCATATTTAAATCTTTAAACCATGTTGAGTTTATTTTTGTATGTGATGTGAGGATATGTTCCAACTTCATTGATTTATGTGCAGATGTCCAACTTTTCCAATACTACTTGCTGAAGAGACTTTTTCCTTTTTTATTTCCTTTTTTATTGTACCTGCCTCCTTTGTAGAAGATTGATTGTCCATAGGTTTGTGGGTTTCTGTCTGAGATTTTTCTTCTGTTCCCTTTTTCCATATGTCTGTTTCTATGCTGACATCATGCTGTTTGGATTACTGTAGGTTTTTTGTATTGTCTGAAGTCTGGAAGGGTTATGCCTCTGGCTTTGTTCTTTTTCCTAAGGATTGCTTTGGCAATTCTGAGTCTTTTTATGATTTTATATAAATTTTAAGATTCTTTGTTTTAGTTCTGTAAAACAAAATCATAGATAGTTTTATAGGGATCACATTGGATCTGCAGATTGCCTTCAGTAGTGTGGTCATTTTATCAGTATTAATTATTTCAATCAAAGAATATAGGATATCTTTCCATTTCTTTGTATCATTTTCAATTTCCTTTATTACAACTTGCAAGTCTTTTACCTTCTGGGTGTATTCCTAAGTATTTATTTTTTTGCTGCTATTTTAAAAGGGATTGTTTGTTTATTCTTCCCTCCTGTTATTCCATTGTTAGTGTGAAGAAGTGCAACTGATTTCTGTGTGTTAATTTTGTATCTTGCTACAGCATTGGGTGATGCTTCACTACTCACTCAGTTAAAAAAAAAGATTTCATAAATATTGAATAGTAATGTGGTATCACTGACAAGTATAATTACTAAATTCAACTGAAAAACTATCTAGACTTTGAACATATTAGCTGAAACCCATTTTATTGAGATTTAGTGTAATAGAGAGAAATGAACACTAACCTACAACTGAGAAAACCTGAATTTTATAATTGATTAAAATTAGCAGAAGTCAGTACTTTCAATTTTGGAATAAAATTCTATCTTAGAACATCAGAATTAGGACTGAAGAGACTGAAACAGAAACTTTGATTCAAGAAAGTGTCACAGAGAATGTGTGTATGTGAAATATGACTGAATTAGAGCAGGGAACACTCCCATTTCTTCTAAAGAGATATATTTGTTGTAAGAATTAAGGGAGAAGCTGTTTATATGAAAGTATTATCCAAGATTATGAAAACATGCAAGTATAAAGGAAGAGGCATTTAAAAGGGCATGTAAGTAAGGGCAAAGGTAGTGGTTGCCTAGGGTTTAGAGGGTGGTGAAAATGGGAAGATGCTGGTGAAAGAGTATAAACCTTCAGTTATAAGATGAACAAGTCCTGGGTTCAGGTATACAGAATAGTGATTGTAGTTAATATGGTAGTATATACTTGAAGTTTACTAAGAGAATAGATCGTAAGTGTTCTTACCACACACATGCACACAGAAATGGTAATTATGTGAGATGATGGATGTAATTTATTTGATTTTGGAAGTAATATTAAATAATCTCATTGTAAACCTTAGAAAATCATGTTATTAAACCTATACATATCCCATATGTTAAATATTTGAATCATACCTCAGTAAAACAGGGGAGAAATAAATTCATATTTCCCAGATCAGAGCTCTCAACTGCTATGAAAGCAAAGGAAATATTTGTTTCAACTTGCTGTATATCACTCTTATGATTTATTTTACTAAAAGCAGGGAATTTGGAAAATTGATGAATTACCTTTTCAAAATTTGCATTTAATATAAAGCAATAGATATCACTGTGAGATTGCTCTTTTAGGTTTCATTCTAACAAAGAAGAAAACTTCAGTGAGACCAAACCATTACAGGGAGTTTATTTCCAGGCTAAGTTCTAACACTAAATAATTGACCTAGATCAAGGGCCTAAGCCTTTTGGAGCTAAGTCTCTTCATCTTAAAATTAAAAATATTGAATTTTACTATTTTAAAGGGCTTTTTAACTCTCTCACAATTCTTAGCAAATTATATATGTATTATGCTTAATAAATGTATGCATCTTTATTTTTTTCTATTAAAACTTTGGAAAATAATGATGTTTGGAAAACAATTTTTATAAAGTAATAATTTAGCTATTTAATTATTAACATTTTATAAAGATAGGAATGTCTATATGCAAAAAATACTTTAAATTGTGGATTTTGCCCATAGTTGCATCATGTTTTAATTTTATTTTTTCTATTGAATTTATTTAGTTACAAGTCATTCACAAATATTTGACACCTATGAATTTATTTTGAAGAAACATTCTACCACATATTCTAGATTAATATTTAAATTAGTTTTCTATTTTTTATATCCAAACATATAAAGACCTTGCTCATATAAAAATTTATATATGAGACCTTGAATGACAGAATGGAAAATGTCATCAGCAATAGTTATAAAATAGATGCTGAAATCATTCCCATAGGACTGTTTTTTATGAAACTCTTAATAAAAGCAGAATGTATAATTTATTTTTACTCAATAAAAGTGATTATGATGTGGAAGAAACTAGTATTTATTGCCATTATGTGCCTGACATTCTACATTCATTGCCTCAATTATTTCAATATCACTGGGAGATGGGTAGAATATCCCAAGACAGAAGTGGGAAAAATGGTAAGGGAAACAGATATACTGTTGGCCAAGTTTAAGGCTTGAATCTAGATCTTTCGAACTCCAAATCCCCACTTTTTCCACCTAATCAAAAAGCATCCATTCCCCTGGCCCAAGGCAATGTTCTCCTTCTGACATCTTGGTTAATTAAAGGTCATTATACTTAAAGCTAAAGGAGGAATGGATGACTTCATTCTACTGACATAGAACTTTAGATTCAATCAGGGTTTGTGGAAACACATCTTACTGAACTTCATTCTCTTACAGAGGTTCTGATTCAGTATATCATGGTGGGGTCCTTGAATTTTCACGTTTTACATGTTCCCAAAGGTTGGTGCTATTGCTGTTATGGGGACTAGGTTTTTAGGACTACTGGTCTAAATGAAAGCTCTCCAGTGTATAGCAGGTGACCCCAAAGAAAGGAACTTAATTCTTAAAGGAATTGATAATATTTTATGTAAATACAGAATTAAAATCAATAAAATAATAACAACAGAAACAGTAAGAAAATTACTATTCCCTTTATTATAATACATACAGCAAGGATTAGTTCATTTGGACCACTTACTAGATAAAGGCTTCCTTGTTGGCTCAGCTGGTAAAGAATCTGCCTGCAATGAGGAAAGGAAAGGGTACCCATTCCAGTATTCTGGCCTGGAGAATTCCATGGACTTTATAGTCCATGGAGTCACAAAAAGTTGGACACGATTGAGTGACTTTCACTTCACTTACCAGACAAAAGGTATTAAGCTAAACGTTTTACTTGGAATATGAAGTCCTGAACATAAAATGTAAATAAGTATAGTGAAGATGGAAGTTACAGAATGACTGTAATCTTTGCAAAGTGTGGAGTCTATAAGCCAAGTGTCTATTTGCACAAAGTTATTCAGCTTTGTTCTATGCAAGAACAGAAACACAGCTTCATCTGTGGCTTCACTCTCCAGATGAGATGGCTTATTCTGATAAACAGTTGACTGCCATCTTCTAATGCATTTTCTGCTCCAACCTAAGTTTTACTTCTTTTTATTTTTCCTTCGCTTCCTAGAAAAAGGAGTGAAAAAATTTAAATAGGTGTTCTCCCTAAAATATATATCCTTATTTTTCTTTTACACTTCTGTAACACTCTTCTAAATTTCTCTCCTTATTCTTAAAACCTTTTCATTTTTCTTGTCTTCCTTAACCTTTAATTAGTTGTGTTCTCTAGAGTTTTATGCTTGACCCTTTTCTATTTTCTCTATAAACTTCTCACACCTCTAACAGTTCTAAAATATTGCCCTTTCATGATTGTTCATGTATTTATGTCTTTGAACTTTCTGATTAATGTTCCTGAGATGACCTTTATCTTTCCATTCATCTAGTATATTACTCTTCAGCTCAATTCTTACTCCTACAATGCCACTCCAAACTCCTTGAAAGTTTTCTTCTGTGGTTCCAACTACATTTGCACATATCTTGAATATTATCTGTATTGATTTATATTATGCTTATTTATTTGTGTTTCTGTCTCTTCCAAATGACCTTGAAGAGTGATTCTCATGCCTTCTTTGTCTGTGCTCTTTTCTTGATGGTCTCTGAGAATATTTGTTGCATCTGAGCAATGTAATAAATAATGATATCATCAGCAAATTATAAATAATATATAAATATGCTCTCACTACAACATGAATAAAACCTTTAAAGAAGAAAAGCTAGCAAATTAAAGATGCTTACTTATTTTACCATTCATACTATTTAGTAATAGACTGACTGCTGTCTGGAATACTCCTCTGTTGCTGCTGCTGCTGTTTAGTTGCTAAGTCAAGTCCGAATTTTGCAATCCCGTGGACTGTAGCCCACCAGTCTCCTCTGATTTTCTCAGGCATGAATACTGGAGTGGTTGCCATTGCCTCTTCCAGGTGATCTTCCATATCTAGGGATCAAACCCACATCTCCTACGTCTCCTGCTTGGCAGGTGGCTTCTTTACCACTGAGCCACCTTAGAAGCCCCAGAATACTACTCTAAATGTCTCTAAATCTCTTTATACTGTGTTTGTTTTCTCTTTTATTTTCAAATTGTTCTATTGGTACCCGAACCTTGGGAAAAAAATCCTATTTATGGCAATTGAATGTGCTTCTAAACTTAATGCCCATTTTTCAAAGGATTACATTAGGAAGTAGATGAAATCACAACTGAGCTGAAAGGAGATCTAGATGTATAGGGAACTATTAATGAAAACACAGAAAGTCTAATGTAGGATTAAGTCCATGAATATGCGTCAAGTGAATATAGATGAAGCAGGAGGCAGCAGAGTTCCAGAAGTAGTAGCAGGGATCTAGAACCAGTTGTTCTAGACGAACATTAAGAGACTCCAGTAGTGGAACCAAAAATAATGGGATCAAATAAAGCTGGTCTTGTTACTCACAAGTGAATCTGTATTTAATGGGCTTCCCAGGTGGCACTAGTGGTAAAGAATCCACCTGCCAGTGCAGGAGATGCAAGAGATAGGAGTTCAATCCTTGGGTCAGGAAGACTGAGCACAGGCACACACCAGTGTTAGCGTGGATCCTAGATTTTTGTGCAGAAGCTGAGTGAGATGAAACTTCTGAATGGCCAGAATAGAGGAATGTCAGACAACTTCAGTCATAGCATGGCACTGATTCTTTACGGATTATATGTACAGCACAATGGTTTAGGCTAGAGGAGTCTATATCTTCTATTTGTTTGTATGGTTTAGTGGAAGATTCACAAATATTGTATGAAAAAAATAAATAACTAAATGAATAAAATGATAAAAATAATTGGCTTTTCACCGTGATGCATTCACCTCAGTTTTCTTACACAAGGTCCAGCAAACCCCTCAACCCAGCATTTTGTTTGCTTTTAATTTTGCACTTTCATGCTGAGAGCAATGCCTTAGGAAACCATTGTGCTATTTTCTGGTGAATTATAAGCTTGAGATGACTCTCAGAATTCCTTGGATCCATTATTGTGCCTCAAGGCAGCACTAGGACTAAATAGACTGGAAAAAAAAAAATGAAACATTCTCAGTCTTGTGTAAAAATTTAGTTGTTTTACCCAACAAAATAGCATTCTTCACAGTTTTCTTTAATTTTTGATGGGTGTTAAAGTCATTTCCAAAGTTACCAATCAATTACATATGTTCAGTGGTCCAAACTAATGTTACTATAAAATGAGTGTCATTTTTGATTTGACTTTAGACATTGTTTTCTCAATATCTATTTCAAGTAATATTAAATACCTCATCTTGCAAAGACATAATTTCTTATGAGCATTAATTTGACCAGCATTTCTTTTGACAGCAGCACAATATCAGTGTTCCAATGTGTTAAGTTATTGCAAAATAATTGCTTCTAAATGGCATTGATCATTTTAAAAAGCTGTTTCTATAGGTTCTGAAATCACTATCTGAGATGCTCATTTGTATACAGAATAGCTAAAATTGCAAAAAAAATTCTGGCAATAATTTTAGAAGTAATTAATAATAATATAAAGATTAAGAATTGATTATTTCAAGAAATATAAGATAGTATGGAGATGCATGCATATAATAAATTTTATACATATGGGATATTTTGTGATATGTATTATGTATATATTGAAATACTAGTTACAGCTATCATCAGCTGAAATGTTTATTTTGGAAGAATATTATTATTATTATTATTATTACTTTAGTGTCTAAATTTTTACTCAGTTCTAAATATTGTGTTTGACCCTGGGAATCAAGTTCAGGTAAGACCAAATTCCTGATCTCAGTGATCGTAATTTATGAAAATATGCATACAGGCGATTTTCCTCTAATATTGTAAATATGTCACAAATATATGTATAAATTCCTAAGATATCAAATGACTTCTTAAATTATCTTTGATTAGGTTAGGTAGGTAAAGACAGATCAAGTAGATTTCAAGAAAAATGATAATCCAGAGTGGAATGTTGAATGACTATTATGTTAGCCAAAAATGATCAAACTCATCTTGCCACTTTTTCACATCTACATGGTTATTGTCACTATCCTAGCCTACATTCTCAGGTACCTGTATGATTGAAAAAGGTTTTTTGTGCTTCCCTAAACATCGTTAATTCTATGGCTACCACAAAAATGTTATTGATGAAATGTAAATGTTTCTACCCTATGTTTTCCAGTAACTTCTTGGAACTTAAAATAGGATCCAAATTCATTATGGACTACTCAATGGTATAAAATATTCTGAAAAAAAAAATATGATCTCTGCCTACTACTCACTTCTCACTATACTTAAGCAATCTGATTTTATTTCCCCTTCTCAAAAGTTAAAACGTGTTTCCTACTGAGAGACTTTAGACTTATTGTTTCCCCTGCTTTCATGAATGAGTTCCTCATGGCTGACTTTTGGATGTTTTAAAATATGGCCCTACTTTACTTTTTTTCTTTTTTGGCATTCTGTCTACAATAGATCTATGTCTTGGCCTCCTGAATCAAAGTGCTGGTGTGACCAACAGAGTGTGCCAGAAGTGATATTATATAACACTCCTGTTTAGGTCTTGAGTTGTCATATAAAAAGTCCAACTATTTTGAGGCTGCCTTGCTGTGAGGAAGCCAAGAAACACAGAATCCACTCATGCATTAAAGTCAGCAGTGGAGGTCTTCAATTCATTCCAACCCAAGTACCATAAATGTGATTGACTGACCTTTGAACCACTGCAGCTTTCCACCATCCAGCCATAGCCAACTTAAGTCTGTAAGCTGAAGTCTTAGGTATTAATACCATGAAGTATAGGGCAAATTATCCTATTGTACCATGTCTGAAATTTCCACAAAACTCCTTTGTGTAAAAATTGGTTATTTGGACTTTTCTGGTGGTTCAGTAATTTAAGAATCTGCTTGCCATTGCAAAGGACATGGATTCGATCCCTAGTCCAGGAAGATCCCACATGCTGCTGGGCAACTCAGCCCGTAAGCCACAACTACTGAGCCTGTGAGTTGCAACAAGAAAAGCCACCGTAATGAGAAGCCTGCACAAAACTAGAGCCTCTCCCATTCTCTGCAACTAGACAAAGGCCACATGCAGCAACAAAGACTTGGCACAGACATAACTAAATAAATAGATAATAAATAAGTGGTTGTTTAAGCAATTACATTTTGAAATAAATTGTTATGCAACAATAGTAACTGAAAAATGATATAAATCTTACTGCAATACCACATTCTCAGAAAAGACTTCCTGATCACTTTATTTAAAATTGGATCCCATCACCAAATGTTGATAAACATAATATTCATAGCTATATTATTTATAGCCCAAATCTGCAGATAAGCCAAATGTGTATCTATTTTTGATATAAATTTTGAGATATTTACACAGTGGCAGATTATACAGTACTTAGAACAGAGAATCTGTATTTACATGCAAAGTCATCAATGATTTTTTCCAATAAAATTTTAAACAAAAATAATCAGATATAGGGTTTCCCTGGTGGCTCAGTGGGTGAGAATCTGCCTACCAAGCAGGTGATGCAGGAGATGTGGATACTGGTAATATTGTGATCAGAGTATTGCCTGCAATTTGTACACTATGAATAGAATACTGATTTGAGTATTGGTCTTTAGTTATTTCCCATATTGATAATGTATGTGCTTGTTTTTCTTTATACTTTTAATTATTGAGAAGTATATGGTATTATGATTATAATTACTCATTTAAACTTTTATTGTGGTGTAGTTGCTTTACAGTGTTGTGTTAGTTTTGACTGAACAGTGAAGGGAATCAGTTATATGTATACATGTATCCCCTCTTAATTTCCTTCCCATTTAGGTCACCAGAGAGCACTGAGTCAAGTGACCTGTGATGTANCTTTATACTTTTAATTATTGAGAAGTATATGGTATTATGATTATAATTACTCATTTAAACTTTTATTGTGGTGTAGTTGCTTTACAGTGTTGTGTTAGTTTTGACTGAACAGTGAAGGGAATCAGTTATATGTATACATGTATCCCCTTTTAATTTCCTTCCCATTTAGGTCACCAGAGAGCACTGAGTCAAGTGACCTGTGATGTATAGTAGGCTCTCATTAGTTATCTATCTTACACCTAGTAGTGTATACATGTCAATCCCAAACTAATTCATCCCACCACCCACCCCCATACATTTGTCTTCTATGTCAGTGTCTCCCTTTCTGCTTTGAAATAAGTTCATCTGTATCATTTTTCTAGATTCCACATATATGTGTTAATATACAATATACAATATTTGTTTTTCTCTTTCTGACTTACTTCACTCTGTATGACAGTCTCTAGTTTCTTACATCTGTCTGAAAATGACACAACTTAATTCCTTTTTTATGGCTGAGGAATATTCCTTTGTACATATATTCCACTTCTTCTTTATCCATTCCTCTTTGGATGGTCATTTAGGTTGCTTCCATGTCCTGGCTATTGTAAATAGTACTGCAATGAATACTGGAGTAAATGTATCTTTTGGGATTATGGTTTTCTCCAGGTATGTGCCAGGAGGGGGATTGCTCACTCCAGTATTCTTGCCTGGAGAATCCCATGGACGGAGGAGCCTGGTGGGCCACAGTCCACGGGGTCGCAAAGAGTCGGACACGACTGAGCGACTTCACTCACTCACTTTGGTAGTATTCATTTACACTTCCATTGTCATCCTACCAGAATGCATTAAGAACAGAACTTAGTCTGTCCTGTCTACTCTTTCATGTCTTTTATCAGATGAATTAAATTAGTATCCAACTGTAGACTAGTAATAGTATGTAATTTTTCATAAATTATGATTCCATTATAATTTTTATATTAATTTAGAAACATTTAAAGGAAAAAGGTTT
>SJYX01020374.1:158734-226107 GCA_006410675.1 Oreotragus oreotragus
ATCCCACCCTCTCCCCCTCCCTCTCCCTCAGAGTCCAAAAGTCCACTCTACACATCTGTGTCTCTTTTGGCAGAGTAGTGAAGCAAAAAGAAATAAGTTCAAAACTTTAATATGAATTTATTTCTTTTTGCTTCACTACTCTGCCAGATTTATCTCTACTGCAGTAACATGATTTGGTGAATCAACTATACCATCCACTGCTTTTTATATTTAAATTATTTTTTACACATCAGTAATTTCTCAGGAGTAGTATATAGTAAGAGTGTGGACATTTTCATTGGATAAATTTATAATTATTTCTGCAGTCATATTGAAACTCTTTGATGGCAAGAATCATTCCTTAATACCCATGTACCTGTATAATATGTGTATGATATATAAGCAGTTAATGTGTTTAACTGATCATGTAACATTAAATTAGAACTGTTATACCATTCTTCATTGATGCTATATCTATTTATCCAATAAACTATATGTCTTTGGCTCTCACATTTACCTACAACTGATGAAATTCCATTCACCCCTGAAAAAACAAAATTGAGGTGTAGGTGTCTGGTATGTTTAAACTAGGGAGACTGGAGGTATACCATGTGTGTATTATAATACTTACCTTTTTTAGCTTTGATGTAGCATCTGCCCTTTTTCCTCTCCTGATCTAGATTTCTTTCATGGTGGTAGAAAAGCTCTACTAAGAAATTTTCTACTAACAGGGGGCCGTTTACGCTGGTGACCAGTGTCACTGCATACCATGAGAATGCTAATATTTAAGATCCTATCTCTTAATGTTCAAATGCTGCCTGTTTTGCTCTTTTTTCTTTAGAACTATTGTTAATTCACAATTCATGCTGAACTAAGATATGTGAGATATTTTCTTTTCTTATATAAAGGTTTACTCCTAAACATCCTTCTAGGCTCTTACTTATTTAAGCATTAGCCTTCTCATTATCGGGGCCTCTCTGGTGACTCAGAGAGTAAAGCATCTTCCAGAAATGCAGGAAACCTGGGTTCAGTTCCTCTGTCAGGAAGATACCTTGGAGAAAGAAATGGCAACCCACTCTAGTACTCTTGCCTGGAAAATTCCATGGATGGAGGAGCCTGGTAGGCTAAAGTCCATGGTGTCACAGAGACTCAGACATGACTGAGCGACTTCACTTTCAGTTTCACTTCTCATTATTGAGTCAGACAAGTGGAAATTATAAAAAGTATACAGTTTAGGTTTAAACTGGGTATCTTAATGTCTTTCATATAAACAGAATGACAGCTGCCAATATGTCATTCTCCATTGTATCTTTGTCTAGATTCATTTTCTTGTTCTAACTGACATAGTCAAAAGAGAGCAGTGGGACAAAGATAACTAAAAAGTGACAAATATAGGTGAGTGGGGTTTATTGTGGTTTTCTTCTCTTATTCAAATATTTCTTTTTCTACAAAGCAAAATTGGAAATATCATCCATCAGATTATCTCAAACTTGTCATATGATTTAATTAGCTACTTAATATGGACTTCTAAATGGGCATACTTCTATTTTTACAGGAGGAGTTTATATAAAAGAAGCTCTCTGTTTAAACTAACTAAAGCCTTTCATCAATCTCTGCCCAAGTGTGCACAGGAGAACACTAAAACAAATAGCCTTTATGTGAGAGTTCCATGAATTCTGGAGAGAATCAATAAATATTCACTGCAATATTAATTGAGTCATTTGAAGCGAGCTCAGATAGGGCACTTCCTGGGTGTCAATTGCTTAAACTATTTATTTATTGTCAACCCAGGAAAAAGAAGAAGAAGAAAAAAAAAAAAGCTGACAAGACAACAGCAAAAGAGAAGCAGAGTACATGACAAATACGTAAGCACTCTTCTAGGCAAAAGAAAATAGATTCTTGTAATTGCCAAACGTGTGTGAACTGACTTCAAGAAGTCTATGAACTCTAGAATGCATGTAAATTTTGGTATAAGTGCTTACATGTATTTTTCTGCAAAGAGTTGCATTGCTTTTCACACATTCTCACAAAGGGTCATGGATTGTTATTCTGCTTGATTCTAGTATGATCCCATCTAAAGTGTTTAAAAAACTCACACGTGAGTTTTGTATATGAGCATGAATCAAAAAGAGAATATATTTATAACCTTAATTGTAGTGATGGCTTTGTAAGTATATGCATATATCCAAATTCATCAAATTATACACATTAAATTGTGCTGTTTTTTTTTGGTATATATACCTCAACACAGCTGTTAAGAGAATCATAAAAATAGAGAATGCTTGAATTTTCATAGAAATAGGAGGATGGAGAAAATCCTTTTCCCATGCAAGTTTTTGTTTCTCAAATATGTGTTTCTGGCTATTGGAAATGCCTCAAACTTAGTTTGGTGCTTTAGGGCATATACCATGACCAATAGGATAAACTATATACATTTTAATATGTAGAACCCCATGGCAAGTAAAAGAAGAAAAAATGCCAAAGCCACTTTTGAAGTAAATAAATATAAAATCATTAGAGATATTATGGATAGGCTTAAGGAATGTTGTAAAGCAAATAGATAAAATTATTTTTGACAAAATGATACTTATTGAAAACAGAAGATCTTATGAAAAGAAAATCTCATATAACAGTAATAGTAATAATAAAGAATTGAAGAAATTGAACTGAAACTGTATAAACATGTAGTAATAATCTGAACAAATTCCTGAGTTACTAATACATGGAAGGAATTCTTTAGCACTGCTAAACAGAAGTCTTCCTTGAGAATACTGCAATTTTNTATTGAAAACAGAAGATCTTATGAAAAGAAAATCTCATATAACAGTAATAGTAATAATAAAGAATTGAAGAAATTGAACTGAAAACTGTATAAACATATAGTAATAATCTGAACAAATTCCTGAGTTACTAATACATGGAAGGAATTATTTAGCACTGCTAAACAGAAGTCTTCCTTGAGAATACTGCAGTTTTAGAACTTTGCAGGAATATTCTACCTTGAGTTAGAAAGAGGGGCTTTTAGAGGACATAGCAGAAATTCAGCTGTATCATGAATAATTGGTAAAAAATGGCTTGGGGAAGAGGTGAAATTGTTTTCATGATGTGCTGCTGCTAAGTCACTTAATTATTTGTACAATTTGATTTTATTTAAGGAAACATAGTTTCAAGAAGTTAAGGTCATATGCACGAGGGTGGGCTGCAGAGGCCAAGGGAATATGAAAGCTGTTGTGCATCCCTCTCTTTTTTATTTTTTTTTATTTTTTGTATTTATTTATTTTTTTACACGAACTCCCAAACATGAACCCCCCTCCCACCTCCCATCCCTCTCTTGGTTAACAGGGAGATGAGTCTCATCGGTTTATTGCACTTTGGTTTGTTCAGAAGCCCAAATCCAATACTGATGGCAGCCTAGGACTCACTGAAAATGGCTGCTGTCATGGCTTCCTGTGAGTTCTATCTTTACATTTGTATTTATATTATGTGTAATGAAAGATTTAAGATTTTGGAGGAGAATCACTAATAGACAGTTGGAAAAAAAAATTAAGTGGAGAATTGCTAGCAAATCTTGAACAATGCATCTTAGCCAAAATCCTCCTATCATTGGTTTTAGGTAGGTATTTCTCACCACTCTGAGTCAGTAGCAGGGACTTTTGATATCCATAGATTTACAGAAACTTTGTTTATCCTCTTGATTTAGTCAAAGAATTAAGATTAGAGGAAAAAAATTAAAAATCACATTACAGCAGTAAAAAACTTTTAAGGCAACTCAGTAGGAAAATAATATTTTCAAAAAGCAAGCAGAAAACTCAAAGGAAGCAGAGAATCAGTGATTTCTGCCAGGTGTGGGTCTTATTCCAATGTCTTAGGCAAAGATATGATCTCAACAAGTCTGCTGCTTGATTTGAGGTTTTGGAAAGCTTCCTCCTTTAGGATAGTGACTTTTCCTGGAGAACTATGAGGCACTCTGTTTTAAATTTTCTACTGACATAGAAGGGTTCCTGGGTGAAGCAGTTGATAAAGAATCTTCCTGTCAATTCAGGAGATGCAAGAGATGTGGGTTTGATCCCTGGGTCAGGAAGATGCCCTGGAGGAGGAATATAGCAACCCACTCAGTACTCTTGCCTGGAAAATTCCACAGAGGTCAAGAAAATTAGTATCTGATACCTTTTAACTGGAAAACATGAACACAAAGGTTCATTTTTCTGAAGTCTCACTGGATTGTGTGTTTGGTTAGCAGTACATGATAATATATATTTCAATGACATCATTGAACATCATGCTATATAGAGTTTATGTGGAGATCTTAAGATTTAAGTTGCCAGAAATCTACATTAACTTGGAGACTGCTGCAATTGCGCAAAAATAGGAGGGTAGAATTTCACTCCAGATTCAATAAATAGTGATCTCTGAATTTTATTGTCCTGTTGAGTTAGAACTCCAAATCTTATCATGAACTTTCATGTACCAGGAGAATGAAAAGTTCATGTCAATGAGTAAGAACAGGATAAGGACATTTTCAAAGGGAGTCTTTTATATTACAGATACAGTCTTTATTAAGTCTGTCCAGGGTAAGGACTTAGGTGTTACTAATTTTTTCAGATCATTTATAGGGCTAGCCTATTTCAGAAAAGTTAAGAATCCAATGTCAACAATGTCCTATGAGATTAAGCAATACTCTAAGATGTCTTTTGATAATTAGCCCAGAAAAATTAAGAATAACTTCCAATCTTTATGCAAAAAGAATCACTCCAATATGTGTGGCAGAAGGAGGAAGTATAATGGGTGTCAGTTTTTCAATAGTTTTGCTTCTCAGTGAGTAATAGGTCAGTTTCAATAATGGAAAAGCCAGACTGATGGAGATCCTTGAGTTTACTTTCCCTTATACATCCCATACTTTCTTTCTTTAGCTCCAATGTTATTATGTTCAGATTTAAAGTCTGAAATATTGATAGGGGAAGCATCAGATAGTAAAAATCAGACTGTGACATTATTAGCTTATAGTCTGGGGATTCTTTTTCTGGACATTCCAGAAAGAGGCCTTCTGGTCTAAATTTAATAGTAGTGCATGTATACAAAATAGGCCTACTCTTAAAAGATTCAGGAGATAGTAAAGCATATCAATTAGTAAGAAAGCCCACAGAAGCAGGAAGTAGCTGAGACAAATGCAGTTTGAGAGTCATTTGAGATACCCACCTTTATAAGTCTGTTACTCTAATGACAAATGATGGAAAAATAATAAGGTTTATGGTAGAGAGGCTGGACACAGTATCAAGTAGAAACAGAACATGCTTTATTTACAATTGTACAGAAATATCTCCATTTTTTATGAAGGAGACTTTGGGCTGACCAGAACAGTTAATTCCTCAGAGGGGTTTCATTCTCTCAGAGAAGTTTGTTCTTTCTGTACTTAGATTCTGTCTTTCAAATGATGGCAGGATAGTTGCTCTTTCTTTACAATAGCTACAGATATATATATGTGAGTGTGTGTGTGTGTGTGTGTGTGTGTGTGTGTGTGTGTGTGTATGATTTAGACATGTACTTCTACATGAGTTTATTTAGATACTTAACCAGAAGAGGTATTAATTAGAACTTAAAATTTCTTTCCAAATCAAACTGTCCTCAAAGTTCTGAGCAATCTCTTATCATTTTAGGATTAAGACCATCAGCAAAGAAAGTAGATAGGTCAGTTATAATAATTTCTCCCTGAATCAAAGTAGAATATTCTCTGAAGATAGAAATGTGATGGTCTCTATAATCTGAAAATTACTTTTTCCTTCTTTACAGAATTGGATATTGATCAATTAATATTGCAATAAAAAATACTAACAGTAAATATCTCAATGTCAGAATTTTTCTCCTACTTTTATATTCATAGCCACCCACACTCAAATTTTAATACATATTTTCAGTGTCATTTTGGTTATCAATTCACCTTGCCTTCTCTAACCAGCTTTATTTTTTTCTTAATATCTTTTGTGCCTCTATATGATGTGTTCAGTTCAAGACTTTCTATAAATTGCTAGGTTATATTATTTTGTGAATGTTTATCCTTCCTTAGAAGAATTTCAAAGTTTTTAAATTAAGTAAATTACAGAAATCTAATTTAACTGAGATTTAATGTTATACGAAAAGAAAGGTAAATTATCATCTCTGACTACATCATAAGACATTGGGAGGGGACATTGTCTAATGAGAGGGTATGGTTGAGGAAGAGAGGAAAGGTCAGGTGAAATGCTGAAGGAGTAGGAGTTACAAAGCAATGTGTATAAGAGGCAGAATTCTAGGTAGTTTGCATGACTTCCTGTTGTCATTTCTAGGATTACATTATTTTACATGGCAAAAGAAATTTTGAAGATGTAATTATGGTTGCTAATTGCTTGACTTTACAATAGGGAGTATATTAATGTTGGCTTAATCTAATTGCATGAGCCCTTGAAAAATTATGTCTTTGACTAATGATAGAAGAGGGGCTTTCTAGGTGGTGCTAGTGGTAAAGAACTCACTAGCCAATGCAGAAGACTTAAGAGACATGGGTTCAATCCCTGGGCTTGGGACGATGCCCTGGAGAAGGAAATGACAACTCACTCTAATGTTCTTGCCTAGAGAATCCCATGGATAGAAGAGCCTGGTGGGCTACAGTCCAAGGGGTTGCAAAACAGTTGGATACGACTTAGCAACTCAACCACTACCACCTCATTCCTCTTAAATGAATGCTATAGTTCCTATTATAGGGTTCCCAGGTGGCACTAGTTGTAAAGAACCCGCCTGCCACTGTGGGAGACGTAAGAGACCTGGGTTGGATCCCTGGGTCAGGAAAATCCCCTGGAGGAGGACATGGCAACCCACTCCACTATTCTTGCCTGGAGAATCCCATGGACAGAGGAACCTGAAAAGCTATAGTCCATAGAGTAATGAGGAGTCAGATACAACTGAAGCAACTTAGCATGCACAGTGATGGAAGAGGAAGTCATAAACATTTGAAGCATGAGAGATATGGATATGCCATTGCTGGAATGGAGTCGGATGGCACCTTGAGAAGGGAATATATGTGGCCACTAGGAGCTGAGAACAGTCCCTAGTTGATAGCCAGCAAGGATATGGGTCTCGTTCTTCCAAATGTAAAGAACTGAATTCTCCCATAGCCTAAGAAAGTTTGGGAATGGATCCTTCTCTAGAACTTCCAAATAAAAGTGCAGCCTGTCATATAGCTTGACTTTGGCCTCGTGAGACTGAAAACAGAGGAGCCAGTGGAGCCTACTTGGGTCTTATCAGTGAAATAATAAACATTGTTTTAAACTGATATATTTGTGGTAAATTGTTATGCAGTGATAGAAGATTATATGAATGGGCAGAGGAAGTCAAGTTATAGGGGTGAGATGGTTGGTTAATCTGAGGTTGAGCAAGAAGCGAAAAAGACAGTCTGAGTTGGAACTTTAGATTTCCCATATTTTTATTAGTCTTTTTTAAGGAGTTTTCAGGGAAGCAATTTTAGAATTTTCCTATCTTTTAGAGGCCTTTTCCTATCAAACAAATAATTATGCCATCCATAGAATATTTGGACTCTTTGTGTTACAAAACCAAACTTGGGTCTGCTCATCCCTAAGTAGTAAAGTCAATCTTCTGACACGGAGTTGTGGTGAAGGAAAGTTCATTGCTAATTTCAGGGCACCAACAGAGAAGCATGGGGGGTCAATACTCACAAGACTCCATCTCCCTGACAGTTTTCAATGAAAACATTTTATGTATTTATTTATTTGTTAAATTTTTAAAATATATTTTTATTTTTTGGCCACTCTGCATGGTATGTTAGATCACATTTCCCTAACTAGGGATTGAATCCACTCCCCCTGCAGTGGAAGTACAGGGTCTTAACCACTGGACCACCAGGGAAGTCCCAGGGAAAGATTTTTTTTTAAAGAAAGTGAGAAAGATTATTGCATTGCATGTGATTAGCTAGTGGACATTCTTCTGTTTGGTTAGTACTGAGATAATTAGGAGCCAACATCCTCAGCCTTCCGGCTCCAGTTTCTGGCTCATGCTGATGGTCACCATGCTTCCAATTTCTTCCAACTGGTAGAAGTTTCAGTATTTTCAAAGCACCTCAGAGGATATTGTTGAGAATATTATCTATATCCTGTGGGCATGCTCAGTCGTGTCTGACTCTGCAACTCCCTGGACTGTAGCCTGCCAGGCTCCTCTGTCCATGGGATTTCCCAGGCAAGAATACTGGAGTGGGTTGCCATTTCATTCTGCAGGGGATCTTCCCAACCCAGGGACTGAATCTGTATCTCCTATGTATCCTGCATTGGCAGGTGGATTGTTCACCACTGAAGCCACCTGGGAAGACCTATCTATATCCTCAGAGGAGGAACTAAAGCTTCTTGAATTTGTTTCATAGCTAAACTCTTTATTTTCCTTTGTTTCTGCATCTTTTCATTTTTTGATGAAATCTGTTCTTTGGAAGGCCCAGATGGTTAAAGTTTTTCTACAAATAAAAGGCAGGAAGAGGACATGGGGAGTTCTATCCAGTGAAAGCCCCATAGGGTCCAGCTCAGTTACATTTGTGACATACATGAATTAATTTCCATATCTGAAGTTCTAAATTACTGTGGGTAAAATCCTATAAAAGCAATTTAGTGCTGTGGCACCATGATATTTGTACATGTAAGATGCTGAATAGTGGATGGAAGTTTCAATGGACTGGTGATTCAGTTCAGTTCAGTCACTCAGTCGTGTCCGGCTCTTTGTGACCCCATGAATCTGAGCACGCCAGGCCTCCCTGTCCATCACCAACTCCCAGAGTTCACTCAGACTCACATCCATCGAATCAATGATGCCATCCAGCCATCTCATCCTTGGTCGTCCCCTTCCCATCCTGCCCCCAATCCCTCCCAGCATCAGAGTCTTCTCCAATGAGTCAACTCTTCGCATGAGGTGGCCAAAGTACTGGAGTTTCAGCTTTAGCATCATTCCTTCCAAAGAAATCCCAGGGCTGATCTCCTTCAGAATGGACTGGTTGGATCTCCTTGCAGTCCAAGGGACTCTCAAGAGTCTTCTCCAACACCACAGTTCAAAAGCATCGATTCTTCGGCGCTCAGCTTTCTTCACAGTCCAACTTTCACATCCATACATGACCACAGGAAAAACCATAGCCTTGACTAGGCGGACCTTAGTCGGCAAAGTAATGTCTCTGCTTTTGAATATACTATCCAGGTTGGTCATAACTTTTCTTCCAAGGAGTAAGCGTCTTTTAATTTCATGGCTGCAGTCACCATCTGCAGTGATTTTGGAGCCCAAAAAAATAAAGTCTGACACTGTTTCCACTGTTTCCCCATCTATTTCCCATGAAGTGATGGGACCGGATGCCATGATCTTCGTTTTCTGAATGTTGAGCTTTAAGCCAACTTTTTCGCTCTCCTCCTTCACTTTCATCAAGAGGCTTTTTAGCTCCTCCTCACTTTCTGCCATAAGGGTGGTGTCATCAGCATATCTGAGGTTATTGATATTTCTCCCGGCAATCTTGATTCCAGCTTGTGTTTCTTCCAGTCCAGCGTTTCTCATGATGTACTCTGCATATAAGTTAAATAAGCAGGGAGACAATATACAGCCTTGACGTACTCCTTTTCCTATTTGGAACCAGTCTGTTGTTCCATGTCCAGTTCTAACTGTTGCTTCCTGACCTGCATACAGATTTCTCAAGAGGCAGGTTAGGTGGTCTGGTATTCCCATCTCTTTCAGAATTTTCCACAGTTTATTGTGATCCACACAGTCAAAGGCTTTGGCATAGTCAATAAAGCAGAAATAGATGTTTTTCTGGAACTCTCTTGCTTTTTCCATGATCCAGCGGATGTTGGCAATTTGATCTCTGGTTCCTCTGCCTGTTCTAAAACCAGCTTGAACATCAGGGAGTTCACGGTTCACATATTGCTGAAGCCTGGCTTGGAGAATTTTGAGCATTACTTTACTAGCGTGTGAGATGAGTGCAATTGTGCGGTAGTTTGAGCATTCTTTGGCATTGCCTTTCTTTGGAATTGGAATGAAAACTGACCTTTTCCAGTCCTGTGGCCACTGCTGAGTTTTCCAAATTTGCTGGCATATTGAGTGCAGCACTTTCACAGCATCATCTTCCAGGATTTGAAACAGCTCAACGGGAATTCCATCACCTCCACTAGCTTTGTTCTTAGTGATGCTTTCTAAGGCCCACTTGACTTCACATTCCAAGATGTCTGGCTCTAGATTAGTGATCACATCCTCATGATTATCTGGGTCGTGAAGATCTTTTCTGTACAGTTCTTCTGTGTATTCTTGCCACCTCTTCTTAATATCTTCTGCTTCTGTTAGGTCCATACCATTTCTATCCTTTATCGAGCCCATCTTTGCATGAAATGTTCCCTTGGTATCTCCAATTCTCTTGAAGAGATCTCTAGTCTTTCCCATTCTGTTGTTTTCCTCTATCTCTTTGCATTGATTGCTGAAGAAGGCTTTCTTATCTCTTCTTGCTATTCTTTGGAACTCTGCATTCAGATGCTTATATCTTTTCTTTTCTCCTTTGCTTTTCGCCTCTCTTCTTTTCAGTGCTATTTGTAAGGCTTCTCCAGACAGCCATTTTGCTTTTTTGCATTTCTTTTCCATGGGGATGGTCTTGATCCCTGTCTCCTGTACAATGTCACGAACCTCATTCCATAGTTCATCAGGAACTCTGTCTATCAGATCTAGGCCCTTAAATCTATTTCTCACTTCCACTGTATAATCATAAGGGATTTGATTTAGGTCATACCTGAATGGTCTAGCGGTTTTCCCTACTTTCTTCAATTTAAGTCTGAATTTGGAAATAAGGAGTTCATGATCTGAGCCACAGTCAGCTCCTGGTCTTGTTTTTGTTGACTGTATAGAGCTTCTCCATCTTTGGCTGCAAAGAATATAATCAATCTGATTTCGGTGTTGACCATCTGGTGATGTCCATGTGTAGAGTCTTCTCTTGTGTTGCTGGAAGAGGGTGTTTGCTATGACCAGTGCATTTTCTTGGCAAAACTCTATTAGTCTTTGCCCTGCTTCATTCCGCATTCCAAGGCCAAATTTGCCTGTTACTCCAGGTGTTTCTTGACTTCCTACTTTAGCATTCCAGTCCCCTATAATGAAAAGGACATCTTTTTTGGGTGTTAGTTCTAAAAGGTCTTGTAGGTCTTCATAAAACCGTTCAACTTCAGCTTCTTCAGCATTACTGGTTGGGGCATAGACTTGGATAACTGTGATATTGAATGGTTTGCCTTGGAAACGAACAGAGATCATTCTGTCGTTTTTGAGATTGCATCCAAGTACTGCATTTCGGACTCTTTTGTTGACCATGATGGCTACTCCATTTCTTCTGAGGGATTCCTGCCCGCAGTAGTAGATATAATGGTCATCTGAGTTAAATTCACCCATTCCAGTCCATTTTAGTTCGCTGATTCCTAGAATGTCGACGTTCACCCTTGCCATCTCTTGTTTGACCACTTCCAATTTGCCTTGATTCATGGACCTGACATTCCAGGTTCCTATGCAATATTGCTCTTTACAGCATCGGACCTTGCTTCTATCACCAGTCACATCCACAACTGGGTATTGTTTTTGCTTTGGCTCCATCCCTTCATTCTTTCTGGAGTTATTTCTCCACTGACCTCCAGTAGCATATTGGACACCTACCAATCTGGGGAGTTCCCCTTTCAGTATCTTATCATTTTGCCTTTTCATACTCTTCATGGGGTTCTCAAGGCAAGAATACTGAAATGGTTTGCCATTCCCTTCTCCAGTGGACCACATTCTGTCTGACCTCTCCACTATGACCCACCCGTCTTGGGTTACCCCACTGGCATGGCTTAGTTTCATTGAGCTAGACAAGGCTGTGGTCCTAGTGTGATTAGATTTGACTAGTTTTCTGTGAGTATGGTTTCAGTGTGTCTGCCCTCTGATGCCCTCTTGCAACACCTACCATCTTACTTGGGTTTCTCTTACCTTGGGCGTGGGGTATGTCTTCACAGCTGCTCCAGCAAAGGGCAGCCACTGCTCCTGACCTTGAATGAGGGGTATCTCTTCACTGCCACCCTTCCTGACCTTCAACATGGGATGGCTCCTCTAGGCCCTCCTGCACCCATAATTAAATAAAGAGAAAATGAGGAATGGTATCCATCATTCCTCAGTATCTCATCATCAATATCATTTCAACTTCTTACTTTATCCATGGGACTCCTGAGTTAGTGAGTGAGTGAGTAAAGTTGCTCAGTCGTGTCTGACTCTGCAACCCCATGGACTGTAGCCCACAATGCTCCTCTGTCCATAGAATTCTCCAGGCAAGAGCACTGGAGTGGGTTGCCATTTCCTTCTCCAATCCTGAGTAGTGAAGATGATTTAAATCAAGAGATCTATACAAAGAACTCTAAAAAAGAGGAGGAAATATTTAGGTGGTGCTCAACAGAAGGAGGTAGGTCACTGGTCAGATTTGAGAAAGGAAGATAACAAGGCAATATGAAGAGGCCTTGGCTTATATGCAGCAGAACTGGTCCCCTCCCAGTCACACCACAAACTGCAGAAGCATTTTAACTATGGCCTGTGCCTCTAGGCAAAAGCTTTTATTCAGAATGCCTGGAAATTCTAACAACACCCAGAAAGACTGGTCTACCTTTGGGAAGAAAGGTAGGTTTTAGCCAGAGGGATAAGGTGAAGTTCATCCAGTTTCTGTAATAGTTGTTCAAAAACGTTTTCAGATGAGGGTCCATTGCTCTTATAATTTAGCAGCCTTTGTGTGGGCAATTTGGATTTGAAAAGAAAGGTGGAGGATGGGGAGGAATAGTTGTAAAACCAAGGGTTACACTAGGGTCATGCTAGAAATTTTTCAGTCTCTGCGAAACTTTCACAAATAAAATGTCTATAACATAGTCCCAGGGAGAAAATCATATGAGTAATTAACAAAAACTATATATCACAAGAGCACTGTTCTCTTTTTCATAATGTGTGAATAAACTGATACCTAGGATAAGGTTCACTAAATATTAAGGTTAGTTATTTTTCCTTAGGATGTAATGAGACCAATTTATCATTTTTTCTTAGTTTCTATGTGATTGGATATTTTTACAAAGTATGCATCACTATTAAAGCAATAATATTTTAATAAAATTATATTGATAAAAATATAATATATTGATCAATTATATTTATTTATATAAATCTTATTTTATTATACAGTATTTTATTACACACACAGTATTTTATTATAATAATGATTTAACCAATAAATAATGCCTAATTGCCAGGAGCCAGCATGGGAGATCCCACCCATGACAAGGTTATGTGGAGAGGCCTGATGGGCAAGGCGAGTCAGACCTCAGGGTTTCCCCCTGGAATTTCCTGAGCATGTACCCCAAAAAACCAGAGTTGGCCTGATTTTATTGTGCTGTGTTTTCCACTCTTCTGACACTCTCTGGAAAAAGTTAACTTAGGGCTTCAGTCTTCTGCATTTGAAAGCAGTGTTTCAGCTCAAACCCCCTCTGATGGCTCTCTAACTTGCCTAATAGGTTCCCCGGACTTTTTACAATTTGTAAATTGCTTACAGCCCCCCAACCATGAGAGGCACAAAGCTTAAAGCATCTTAAAGATACAGAGTCTTTTCTAAAAAGCTAAAAATCATATTGGTGATGGGTTTTCACTGTTGACTCAAAGACTGCTGCCAGGCCTCCATATTCTTTATCTTTTAAACACCTGAAGGATATTAATCAATGTAATAGGGATATAGAAACAGGAATATAGTAGTTTTGATGTTAGCAACACTAGACTTTTGAGTTAATTACTTTTCTTTGTTATATATCACTGCACTCCTCTTGTGTCTTTGCTAGGTAAGACTGTAACTTTGTTTAGTGCTTTCTGAGAGTGGCACCAGGCTTTGGGAAGAACAACACAAATAAGTCTTCTGGTTGACAAACCCTTATAAGGAAAAGGGCTGTAAAATGTTAACTGGCCCTCTGGCCAGAAGATGATGTAAATAACCTAAGACTTGTGTATACAACCAGGTATGCAGAGAGAAAGCCTGGTTTTGATGAGTCAGAGCTGCTGATGCTGCATAATTTTATATTACCCATTGATCTCTATGTACATTCAAAAAGGTATAAAAGGCCTTTCTGGACAATAGAGGACGGGCAAGTCATTGGAAGGACTGGTTTCCCCCGTGTCTCCTCTTTACTCTGATTTCAGGCTGAATTCCCATCTGGGGCGTGGAGGCTCGCCATGTCTACTTACTTGCCCCGGCTTTTAAGTTCTGTGAGAGAGAGAGCCCAAGGCGGGGCACTCTCCCATATTCAAACGGGCGCCGGTGGCCCAGCGTAGATGGTGCAAACTTCTTGTCTCGAAGTTTTATAGGTTTTCCACGTAAACCAAGTTATTCAGCCTCTTTTCTCCACTAAATTTTCCTACTACACTATTTCTTCCTAATATAATCTTATATTTCTAAATAAATAAGTTTTTCCTTGCTTATCCATCTTCCCTTCAAATCACCCTGGATCCACCGGGGCAGGACCCTGGCACCTAATTATATTATTTTGATTTTAGTTTTTCTTGTTAATTTTGTTACTTTTATGCATTATAATAATTTTTTTTCAGTTTAAATTTTTTATCTTTCTTTTCTGCATTCTTTTAATGAAATACTTTTCCAATTAACTTACACCAATTGAAAGTTAAAATTTTAGTTATCCATTAATAGGGATTACACAGAAACATGCAGAACTTCTAAAATTGGTGAACATTTTATAAATAATAGCACACATAGCAGTATAATTCTATATTCCATTTCTGGGAGAAAGATAGTAATATATTGATAGGCTTTCCAATGCCAAAAAGGGAAATTCTTCTCTGATACCCACATTTGTGGGGATTTCAAATGCCTTAAAAGAAGCATTATTTTTTCTCTTGAAGTTATATTTCCTCTAGTGAATACTGATCCAGTATTAATAATTCATTTCTTTCACTCTCTCTACTCACTCTAATTTTCTCTTATATATTTATATATGTGTTCATTTCAGTTCAGTTGCTGAGTTGTGTCTGACTCTTTGTGACCCCATGAACCGCAGCATGCCAGGCCTCTCTGTCTATCACCAACTCCCAGAGTCCACCCAAACCCATGTCCATTGAGTCAGTGATGCCATCCAACCATGTCATCCTTTGTCATCCCCTTCTCCTCCTGCCTGCAATCCCTCCCAGCATCAGGGTCTTTTCAAATGAGTCACCTCTCCGCATGAGTTGGCCAAAGTATTGGAGTTTCAGCTTCAACATCAGTCCCTCCAGTGAACACCCAGGACTGATCTCCTTCAGAATGGACTGGTTTGATCTCCTTGCAGTCCAAGGGACTCTCAAGGGTCTTCTCTAACACCACAGTTCAAAAGCCTCAATTCTTCATCACTCAGCTTTCTTTACAATCCAACTTTCTCATCCATACATGACTACTGGAAAAACCATAGCCTTGACTAAAAGTGAAAGTAAAGTCACTCAGTCGTGTCCGATTCTTTGTGACCCTGTGGACTGTAGCCCGTTATGTTCCTCTGTCCATGGGATTCTTCAGGCAAGAATACTGGAGCAGATTGCCATTTCCAGGGAATCTTCTCGACCCAGGGATTGAACCCAGGTCTCCTGCATTGCGGGCAGACACTTTAACCTCTGAGCCACTGGGGAAGCCCAAAGACTTGGAAAAACCTAGCCTTGACTAGACAGACCTTTATTGGCAAAGTAATGTCTATGCTTTTTAATATGCTGTCTCAGCTCAGCTCAGCTCAGTCGTGTCCGACTCTTTGCCTGTCGATCACCAACTCCCGGAGTTCACTCAGAATGTGTATAAGAGACAGAAATAATATTGATTATTCAGAAGTATGATTATAAAACATATTCTACCCATTGAGAAATTATTTCATAATTTTCACTGATAAGATTTATTTTGAAGTTTTTTTTGTTTGGTTGGTTGGTTTGATTTTCTCCTTTTAGAATGTAGTAGCTCTCACAGTCAACAAAAACGAGTCTGAAATTCAGTGCTTGGGTGCAGTCTCAAAAATGACAGAATGATCTCAGTTCATTTCCAAGGAAAATCATTCAAAGTCACAGTGATTCAAATCTATTCCCCAACCACTGATGCTGAAGAACCTGTAGTTGACTAGTTCTATGAAGACCTACAACACCTATTATAGTTAACACCATAAAAGATGTCCTTTTCATCACAGTGGACAGGAATGCAAAAGTAGGAAGTCAAGAGATAACTGGAGTAAAAGGAAAATTTGGCCTAGGAGTACAAAATGATGCAGGCCAAAGACTAACAGAGCTTTGCCAAGAGAACACACTGGCCACAGTAAAAACCATTTGCAACAACACAAGGGACGACTCTACACATGGACATCACCAAATGGTTAATACCTAAATCAGAATGAATACATTCTTGGCAGCCAAAAATGGAGAAGCTGTACACAGTCAGCAAAAACAAGAGCTGTAGAGCTGACTGTGACTCAAATTATCAACTTCTTATGGGACAATTCAAGCTCCAATTTAAGGAAATAGGGAAAACACTAAGCTATTCAGATATGACTTAAATCAAACACCTTATGATTATACAATGGAGGTGACAAATAGGGAAACAATAGAATGGGAAAGATGAAAGATTTCTTCAAGAAAATTGTTGAAAATATCAAGGGAACACTTTATACAAGGATGGGCATGATAAAGGACCAAAACAGTACAAACCTAACAGAAAAAGATATTAAGAAACAGTGGCAAGAATATACAGAAGAACTATACCAAAAAGGCCTTTATGACTGGGATAACCATGATGGCATGGTCACTTACCTAGAAACAGACATCTGGGATTGTGAAGCCAAGTGGGCCTTAGGAAGCATTACTGTGAACAATGCTAATAGAGGTAACGGAATTCCAGTTGAGCTATTTCAAATTCTAAAATGTGATGTCATTAAAGTGCCATACTCAATATGCCAGCAAATTTGAAAAGTTCAAGAGTGGCTCAAGACTGGGAAAGGAGTTTTCATTCCAATCCCAAAGAATGACAATGCCAAAGGATGTTCAAACTACAAGACAAATGTGCTCATTTCCCATGCTAGTGAGGTTATGCTCACAATCCTTCAAGCTAGCTTTCAGCAGTATATGTACTTCAAGATGTTCAAGATGGATCTCAAAAACGCAGAGGAACCAGAGATCAAATTGCCAACAATTGTTGAATCATTAACAAAGGAAGGGAATTCCAGAAAAACATCTATTTCTGCTTCATTGGCCATGAGAAAGCCTTTGCACAAAAAGTGAAAGTGAAAGTCTTAGGTGCTAAATGATATCTGACTCTTGTTACCTCACTGACTGCAGCCCACCAGGCGCCTCTGTCCATGGAATTCTCCAGAATTTTCCAAGAATACTGACATGGGTTGCCATTTCATTCTCCACGGGATCCTCCTGACCAAGGGATCAAACACTGCTCTCCCACATTGGAGGCAGATTCTGTACCATCTGAGCCTAATTGTGTGAATCATAGCATATTGTGGAAAATTCTTAAAGAGACATGAATACCAGACCACCTTACTTGTCTTCTGAGAAAACTGTATGTGGGTCAAGAAGCCACAGTTAGAACCTTACATAGAACAACAGACTGGTTATAATTGGGAAAGGAAAACATCAAAGCTGTATATCACCCTGTTAAATAAACTTATAAGCTCATAAGTTAAATTTATTTAACTTATATACAGAATACATCATGCAAAATCTCAGGCTGGAAGAGTGATTTTTATAACAATTTTTAGGAAATATCTTTGAAGGCAAGATTTAAGGAAAACTTTAATGAAGATAGGTAGCAATATGAATATTTAAAGAAAAAAAGCATTATTAAGAGAAAAGAGTAAGTGCAAAGATCTAAGAAGAGACATATGCCCAGTATATGTCAGTAATATCAAGGAGACCTGTGTTTTAGAGGTAAATGAAAGAAGCAGGAATAGTTGGAGATCTAGTCAGAGAGACTGGTCTCAATAGGGCACAGATTATCTGAAGGACATCATCTTTCAAGGGGATTAGAAAGGGGGCTCCTTGGGGAAGATTTAAGCAGAGGAGTTATCTAACTTCCACTCCAAAAGGATCATTCTGGTTACAGTGTTGAGGATAGACTTTAGGAAGGCAAGAGTAGAACAAAGCATACTAATTAGGAAGTGATTATAGGAATGAAGGTAAGAAATTGTCATGTCTTAGACTGGTGCGTAACAGTGAAGAGGTTGCGAACTGGTCAGATTTTGGAATTGCAGGATATGAAAGAAAAGAATAATTTCAATCCAGGCAGCTGTATAAATTAAATTGCTAATTACTAAAAATCAGAAAGATTGTAAGAGAATCAGGTTGCCAGCTAAATCAAGAGTTCATTTTTTAATGTATTAAATTTGCTATGACTATTAGACAGTCAAAGGGAAATTTCTTCAATGTTATTGGATTCACAAAGAAAGTAGTTTAAGGTTGGTATACATGTGCAGAGGCATGATATTTAAAGTCATAGGTTGAGGAATGATGTAATACAAAGACTAAGTTGATATAAGGAAGAGAAAATTTGAGGATTATACAAAATGAAAGTGAAAGTTGATCAGTCATGTCTGACTCTTTGCAACCCCATGGTCTATTCAGTCCATGGAATTTTCCAGGAAAGAATATTGAAATGGGTAGCTTTCCACTTCTCCAGGAGATCTTTCCAACCTAGGGATTGAACCCAGGTCTCATGCATTGCAGGCAGATTCTTTACCAAAAGCTGAGCTACAAGGGAAACCCAAAGGAGTGAATATAAATAAGGATACTGGGAATTGCATAACAATGGAAGTCAGGGGATTGGTTATAAAGTCAAATAATTGTAAGTCCTAATAAGGTTAAGAACTTTTAATTGAGGTGTTAGAAAGAGTGATGCCGGGACCTCCCAGTGGTTCAGGGGTTATGACTTTACCTTCCAATGCAAGGGTGTGGGGTTGACTCCTGGTCAGAGAGCTAAGACCCACATGCCTCATAGCCAAAAAGCTAAAACCAAAAGCACAAACAATATTATTATGAATTAAAGGCTTTAAAAATGATCTACATTGAAAAATNGAAAGAGTGATGCCGGGACCTCCCAGTGGTTCAGGGGTTATGACTTTACCTTCCAATGCAAGGGTGTGGGGTTGACTCCTGGTCAGAGAGCTAAGACCCACATGCCTCATAGCCAAAAAGCTAAAACCAAAAGCACAAACAATATTATTATGAATTAAAGGCTTTAAAAATGATCTACATTGAAAAATTTCCTTTAAAAGTCCATAAAAAGGAAGAAAGAAAGAAACAGTGATGCAAAGGGGAGGGTGTGTTAGTCCAGAAGGACATGTAAGACATTTATTATGGGAAACCTCTGTGATGGGAAATATAGAGGGACTATGGGAAGGCTGAGAGAATGAGCATATTGCCATGCAGCTCTGAAACATATCAAGGAAAGAAGAAAAGAAAATTGAATTGCAGCATGTTAACAGCAGTGACATCTTAAGAATATTTGGCTGAGCTGATTCAGAATCTTCAGAGTTTGTTCTGGGATAGAATCTGCCTTCTCCCCAGGTTGCCTGCCTCCTGAATAAAGCAATATTTCCTATCGACCCAGTACTTGTTTCTCAAAAAGGCAAGGAGAAAAGGAAAGATTCTGAATGCATAGTTCCAAAGCAATAACAAGGAGACATGGGAAAGCCTTNTAGAATCTGCCTTCTCCCCAGGTTGCCTGCCTCCTGAATAAAGCAATATTTCCTATCGACCCAGTACTTGTTTCTCAAAAAGGCAAGGAGAAAAGGAAAGATTCTGAATGCATAGTTCCAAAGCAATAACAAGGAGACATGGGAAAGCCTTCCTAAATGGTCAATGCAAAGAAATAGAGGAACACAATAGAATGCGAAAGACTAGAGATCTCTTCAAGAAAACTAGAGATATGAAGGGGAATTTTCTTGGACACAATAAAGGACAGAAGATGGACACAATAAAGGACAGAAATGGTATGGACCTAACAGAAACAGAAGATAATAAGAAGAGGTGGCAAAAATGAACAGAAAAACTATACCAAAAAAATCATAAGGATCCAGAAAACTACAGTCGTGTGATCACTCACCTGGAGCCAGACATCCTGGAATGCAAAGTCAGATGGGCCTTAGGAAGCATCATGATGAACAAAGCTAGTGGAGGTGATGGAATTCCAGTTGTGCTAACACAAATCCTAAAAGATGATGCTGTGAAAGTGCTGCACTCAGTATGCCAGCATATTTGGAAAAAGCAGCAGTGGCTACAGGACTGGAAAATATCCGTTTTCATTCCAATCTCAAAGAAAACTGAAAGTTAAAGTGAAGTCAATCAGTTGTGTCTGACTCTTTGTGTCCCCATGGACTGTAGCCTACCAGGCTCCTCCGTCCATGGGATTTTCTAGGCAAGAACACTGGACTGGGTTGCCATTTCCTTCTCCAGAAGATCTTTTTGACCTAGAGATTGATCCTTTGTCTACCACATTGTAGACAGATGCTTTACTGTTTGAGCTACCAGGGAATCTCCAAGAAAGACAATTCCAAAGAATGCTCAAACTTCTGCACAATTCCATTGATCTCTAACGCTAGTAAGTAATGCTCAAAATTCTCCAAGAGAGGTTTCAACAATACGTGTACTGGGAAATTCCAGATGTTAAATATGGTTTTAGAAAAGGTAGAGGAACCAGAGATCAAGTTGCCAACATTCACTAGATCATCGAAAAAAACAAGAGAGTTCCAGAAAAACGTCTATTTCTGCTTTATTGACTGTGCCAAGGCTTTTGACTGTTTGGATCACACAAACTGTGGACAACTCTAAAAGAGATGGGAATACCAGACCACCTAAGCTCTTGAGAAATCTGTATGCAGGTCAGGAAGCAACAGTTAGAACTGGACATGTAACAAACTGGTTCCTCATAGGAAAAGGAGTACATTAATTCTGTATATTGTCACCCTGCTTATTTAACTTATGTGCAGAGTACATCATGAAAAACACTGGGATGGAAGAAGCATAAGCTGGAATCAAGATTGTTGGGAGAAATATCAATAACATCAGATATGCAGATGACACCACCCTTATGGAGAGAGTGGCATATCTGGCTTAAAACTCTACATTAAAAAAACGAAGATCATCCAGTCCCATCACGACATGTCAGACAGATGGGGAAACAGTGACAGACCTTATTTTCTCAGGCTCCAAAATCACTGCAGATGGTGACTGCAGCCATGAAATTAAAAGATGTTTGTTCTTTGGAAGAACATGTATGATAAACCTACACATCATATTAAAAGCAGAGACATTACTTTGCCTCCAAAGTCCATCTAGTCAAAGCTATGTTTTTTTCAGTAGTCATGTGTGGATGTGAGAGTTGGACTATAAAAAAAGCTGAGCGTTGAAGGATTGATGCTTTTGAACTGTGGTGATGGAGAGGACTCTTGAGAGTCCCTTGGACTGCAAGGAGATCAAACCAGTCAATCCTAAAGGAAATTAGTCTTGAATATTCATTGGAAAAACTGATGCTGAAGCTCCAATACTTTGGGTGTCTGAGTGAAGATCTGTCTCATTAGAAAGACACTGCTGGGAAAGATTGAAGACCTGAGGAGGATGACAGAGAAGGAGATGGTCAGATGGCATCACCGACTCGATGGACATGAGTTTGAGCAAGCTATAAGAGATGGTGATGGACAGGGAAGCCTGGTGTTTTGCAGTTCATGGTGTTACATAGAGTTGAACACAACTGAGCAAATGAACTGACTGACTGACTGATCCCATCTCCATAGCTCCCTATTAGAGTAACTGTAGACTCTGTTCTAAGTGTGTAGACATTCATCTGTCCTTTATACCTAGTCCTTCTTTCCTCAATCCTTTATAGATTAGTTTCCCTAGAATCCTTTCTGGTAAGTCTGTTGCATTTTAATTTCTGCCTGAGAATTTATTTGCCAGAAAAGCTTTCCCATGACACTCTTCATGCTCTTTATCTGTATTTCTGTCTTATTACAAAAGCTTTTATTCTGCTGCTTTTTAAAATACCTAGGTGTCTCCCTTTTGATTCTGCTATTTTTTTCTTGCTGTGTGTGAGTTCCATACCAGTCAGTCCTAAAGGAAATCAGCCCTAAATATTCTTTGAAATGATTGATGCTGAAGTTGAAGCTTCAGTCTTTTGGTCACCTGATATGAAGAATTAAATCACTGGAAAAGACCCTGATGCTAGGAAAGATTGAAGGCAAAGTGAGAAGAGGGCAGCAGATGATGAGATGGTTAGATAGACTCACCAACTCTATGGACATGACCTTGAGCAATCTCTGGGAGATAGTGGAGGACAAGGATACCTGTCATGTTGCAGTCCATGGGATCAGAAATAGTTGGAAACTACTTAGAAATGAACAACAACAATATGCGCTCCATATAACATGTATATTCATCACACATAATTTTACATTTACAGAGTCTGAAAAGTGATTATTACTCAAAGGGCAGGCTACTTGCACCACAGACTGGTCTGTAGTAGAATGACCTTCTCTTCTAGGCCTTTTAAAAACCTGACAAATAGATTAGAAGTGCCTCACCAAGTGTGATATGTGCCACATTTAGAGACTTCAAGATAGCATTACATCTTATTGGTCAGCCAGTCAGTCAGTTCAGTTGCTCAGTCGTGTCTGACTCTTTGAGACCCCATGAATTGCAGGACATCAGGCCTCCCTGTCCATCACCAACTCACGGAGTTCACTCAAACTCACGTCCATTGAGTCAGTGATGCTATCCAGCTATCTCATCCTCTGTCATCCCCTTCTCCTCCTGCCACCAATCACTCCCAGCATCAGAGTCTTTTCTAATGAGTCAACTCTTCGCATGAGGTGGCCAAAGTACTGGAGTTTCAGCTTTAGCATCATTCCTTCCAAAGAAATCCCAGGGCTGATCTCCTTCAGAATGGACTGGTTGGCTCTCCTTGCAGTCCAAGGGACTCTCAAGAGTCTTCTCAACACCACAGTCCAAAAGCATCAATTCTTCAGTGCTCAGCCTTCTTCATAGTCCAACTCTCACATCCATACATGACTACTGAAAAAACCATAGCCTTGACTAGACGGACCTTAGTCAGAAAAGCGATGTCTCTACTTTTGAATATGCTGTCTAGGTTGGTCATAACTTTTCATCCAAGGAGTAAACGACTTTTAGTTTCATAGCAGCTTTTAATAGCATGGCTACAGTCACCATCTGCAATGATTTTGGAGCCCCCCAAATAAAGTTAGCCACTGTTTCCCCTGTTTCCCCATCTATTTGACATGAAGTGATGGGACTGGATGACATGATCTTAGTTTTCTGAATGTTGAACTTTAAGCCAACTTTATCACTCTCCTCTTTCACTTTCATCAAGAGGCTCTTTAGTTGTTCTTCACTTTCTGCCCTAAGGGTGGTGTCATTTGCACATCTGAGGTTATTGGTATTATTCACAGCAATCTTGATTCCAGCTTGTGCTTCATCCAGCCCAGTGTTTCTCATGATGTACTCTGCATTTAAGTTGAATAAACAGGGTGACAATATACAGCCTTGACGTACTCCTTTCCCTAATTGGAACCAATCTATTGCCCCATGTCGAGTTCTAACTGTTGCTTCCTGATCTGCATACAGATTTCTCAAGAGGCAAGTCACATGGTCTGGTAGTCCCATCTTTTTCTGAATTTTCCACAGTTTATTGTGATCCACACAGTCAAAGGCTTTGGCATAGTCACTAATGCAGAAATAGATGTTTTTCTGGAACTCACTTGCTTTTGATGATCCAGCAGATGTTGGTAATTTGATCTCTGGTTCCTCTGCCTTTTCTAAAACTGGCTTGAACATCTGGAAGTTCATGGTTCATGTATTGTTGAAGCCTGACTTGGAGAATTTTGAGCATTATTTTGTTAGCATGTGAGATGAGTGAGATTGTGCAATAATTTGAGCATTTTTTGACATTGCCTTTCTTTGGGATTGGAATGAAAACTGATCTTTTCCAGTCCTGTGGCCACTGCTGAGTTTTCCAAATTTGCTGGGATATTCAGTGCAGCACTTTCTCTGCATCATTTTTTAGGATTAGCAACATTTTAATATTACTTTCTACAATGACATACTGTGAATGAATTTAAGGCAAGAAACATACTGAGAAGGGGAATTCTTGATAAAGAATTATCTAGATTATGATTTTATTACCCTTTCTTTTTCATAAGTTACCCATACTACTTGTTCCCATAGTTTGAAAATTGTATTGGGTTCTCCATTTGTGAATTCTCTGCTTATTTAATAGAGCAGTTATGACAGTTATTGATTCTCTGTTAGTATCAGTGAGAATTTTGATGTGTATAGAAATTACCTCTCCTAGTGTGCTTTTTTGTTTTTGTTTTTTAATTGCACTGGGTTTTTGTTGTGACACATGGGCTTTCCTCCAGTTGCATAAGTGGTAAGTGAAAGGAAAATGTTAGCTACGCAGTCATACCCAACTTTTTGGAACCTAAAGCACTGTAGCCCACCAGGCTCCTTTATCCATGATTTTCTCAGTGCAAGACTATTTGCGTGGGTTGCTGTGCCCTCCTCGAGGGGATCTTCCCCACCCACAGATTGAACACACATCTCTTATGTCTCCTGCATTGGCAGGTGGGTTCTTCACCACTAGCGCCACCTGGGAAGCACCAGTGGTAACTACAATTCATTGTGGGGCGTACAGGCTTCTCACTGTGGGGGATTCTCTTGTTGCAGAGCACAGTATCTTGGTCTATAGGCTTTAGTGGTTCCAGCATGTGGGCTCAGTACTGATGGTGCACAGGCTAGTTGCTCTGTGGCATGTGGAATTTTCCTGAGGCAGTGATAGAACACAAGCCCGTGTTCCCTGTGTTGACAGGTGAATTCTTAGCCACTGTGCCACTAGAGAAGTCTTCCTGGATTTCTTTTTTTTTTTTTTTTTAACCTAAGTTTCATTTTAATGAGCTCTAGCCTTATACTGATTACTGTCAAAATAAGGACGTTCTTAGTGAATGATAAGTGACATTTTGGAAAAGAGGAAACACCAAGATGCCGGGTCATTTTTATCTCATTATTAGAAAGCTCTTATCTCTGATAAGTAGGACCAAGACTACAATAGATAATCAAAAACTTAATAAGAAATGAATGGGCTGCTTGTTTTCTAGAGAGCTGAAGATACATTATGACAATTGACATCACGGATACTTCACAGAATATTGTAGTTTAAAGGGGTAGCTGACATGTTATTAAAACTAAGTAAGAATATAAAAATAAGTATGTGTCACAAATAACTTGATTGAACCAACTTTCAGAAATGTGAATATCAAAAAGCTTATTCAGATAAACTATTTCTAGCATATTTCCGTCACTAATAGCATTTTAGGCTTATAGAATCCTTAATAGAGCATCACTTATTTTCATATACATTATTACCATCACAAATATTTGCTTCTGATATAACCATAAGTGCCCCCAACTTAAAGCTGGGGGCATGGACCAGAAAGATAAACTGACTGCAGCAATATCACTCCACCTACCTACCTGCTCACCCAAACAAACAGAAAGCTTGATCTGAAGTAGGCTTTTGACTTCTAGGTCTAATAATCTTGAACTGACCTTATATGTCACTCAGTATTTCCCTGATTGTTTGATAATGACCCAGATGTTTTCATTTCTTTTAATCTGGCCCTGAGTCATACTGTGGCTGGCATTACCATCAGTAAGAAATTGCAGAATGTTTTATTTTTTTCCTCATTTTCCTCCTTTCTTTATTTTTAAAAGCACTGCTCGTTAGCAACTTATCCTTACTAAAGGATCTTAATTATAGATATTTATATAAAACAACTTATGTAAGTAGACACAATCAAACAAACCATTCAAAAGCATTCTCTTGAGCAAATTGATATGACATTCACACAAGCTTCTGTGCTGTCTTTTGAATAACAAAAATCTTTGTAAGGGTATTTAGGTTTGTGTTAATGGTTCTGCATAGGCAGTAAAAATATAAACTACAGATGGTTCATTTGCAGCGGAAAATACCCACCCATACACCATTCCCAGAAAAAAGATTAATCACTTACTGACCAGGCCACATTTCCCCTGGAGAAGTGCTTTCAAAAATGAATTTTTTTTTTTTTTTTACAACTGTGCAGAAGTACTGTGGGGGCTTCTTTGGAATGAAGCACTGGACAAAGTTTTGGAGACCATTTTTCTTTAACAGAGCCCTGTTGAAGAAACTATTTAAATCATGAGTTCTGAATGTGATTTTTTTGGGAGGAGAGGAAGAATTCTACTGCTAAAATAAAGTTTGGATATAATGCCTTACACCATGGATTGAAAATAAAGACATGATGATAATTCAAACATTATATTAATTTCCTAAAATATGTGGAGGCATTTTTTATTTTTATAGTAGCCTTTATCCATTTATTTCTATAATCAACATGGTTCCAATGTAAAAAATGTATCAGTTTAAGCTTTTAAAAATGAATACAAACATAAAATATTTAATTTTCATTTGAATCCAACAGACTTGCACATTCTTCACTATATTTCATTATCAGGAAAAGTTTATATGTTTTATAAAATATTCTCCTCTGCATCATTCTCCGCCTGAGTCACATTTTAAAATAGTAATTTGATTATTAAATGGTGTGGGGAAGGGGGTCCGGGGTAATGTGTAGACCTCTTTACTCTCAGGTGTCAAACGGTCCTCTGAAAACACTGCCATCTTGTGGTAACTCTCTTAAAATGATTCCTGTGTATCTGGGCTGCAAACCGCCAGGAAAGACCAAGTTATGTTAAAATGGCCAAGAGTATTAGAATTATCAAGTGAATTAGCTCATTACTCGTTAGGAATTTAAACACTATCAATGGTAAAGGAGAACTAGAGCTCGACAAAATACATTTTCTTCAAGACAAAGCGAGTTACTTAAACAGAGTGCAAAAGTGTGAGTAGAATAGAGCCAGAATATACATCTAAATATGAAGACATGTATAGATTTCTACTATCTTGCTTATTTAGTGCTTACTGTTACTACGATGCTTGGTTCTAAGTTCTTCATGGACAATAAACTAATGTAACCTTCAAGTCCTTTAGGAAGATATTTCTTCCTCCCCCTATCTCTCTCTCTCTCACACACACACATATTATATGCTTTATGTTAATATAATATTATATATTCTATATATAATATTTAATTCATATATCATTAGTAAGCAATGTTATTAAAGTCTACCTCATAATATGAAGACACACATTATGAAAATAACTGTATATATTTGCATTTATCTGGATGTAATTTTAATGAATACCAAAAATTGATATGTCTCCCATTAGTACTCTTGCTTCCCTTCTCATAAATAACCACTCTTAAAATTCTTGGTGTGTTTATTCTATATAATAGATACTTGTGTGTGTCTGATTATATATAATAATATCCATAGGTATATGTGTGAGTATATATGTATGCACTTATACATACATAATATCTAAGAAAGTACACATTTTTTATATGCTAACCTTTGCATTCTAGCTATGAGATATATACCATAGAAATTAATATTTCTATGCCTTATCTTCTTTTCTGTAAGATGAGAGTAAAAATATTACCTACCTCATCGAATTATTAAAATAATTAAACATTAAAATTCAAAAAATTTTCTGATGGTCTCCCTAACCATGGTTTTAACTATCTTTAATTTTTATGAGGTGGTGTTATTTCTGATATCAACAAATGTGTTGTTGCACCTTCCTTGAAGACTCACCAGGGATGCCAGAGCCTGCCAACAGGACACATTAATTTCCAGGAATCAAACCAAGGTCTTCCTGAGGTTATCAGGAATTGCTAACAACCAGAAAATGGTGTAGCGTCTATGTCTGTGATTCTTATTTTAAATAGGTCTTACTAAATCTTATCTGTTGATTTTATTTAAACACCATTACATTTTTGTGTAATTGGCCAAATAAACTAGCAGTTTTTTTCACTATATAAATTTATAATATGTGCATTATTTTTCCACTTTGGCATAAAACTGGGACACTCAAAACATGACATTTCAATAGCTTGTATTAAATATTTAACAATATCAATTGGGGTAGCAAAAATAAAAACAAAACAAAAAGGATTTTTTTTTCACAAAAAAATGATCATGGAATTAATTCATTTCCCTGCAGTCTTGTTTTCCCACCTGTATCCTGTAAACCTATATTACCTTAGCACAAGTATCAAAGCAATTCTGAAGAATAAAATCCTAACAAAATATATCTTTCAAGTATAGATTATGATATATGACTTTGCTATTCCAAAAGGCAGGGACCTCATGGTCACACAAATTTGTTTTTCTAAAGAAAAATATTTTGTGGGCAATTCATGCTGAGCAAGCTTTTGATTACAATATTGAAGACTGAAGATCAAAATACTATGGAAGTTTGTCTTATTGGCATAATTACCCAGCCTACTCATTGGTGGACATATTTAATGTAATTAATATGAAATATATTGTCTTCAAATTTAGACTGCTATATATTCATGTTCTATGTTATTTCAATAAATGTTATATTTAACTGGAAGTGGACTGTTAATCAAAATATTCACAAAGATAGTGAGTGATCATCTACAAACCATATATTGTTTAGAGTTGAAATTAACATCACACCTAGTTCAGAAATATCTTATTGAAATCACTCAGCAGCTGTGTTAGAAAATTGTCTCTCAAGTGGTCCTGGCAGATAATCACGACTTTCCACTGAACCCACTGAAGAATTTATAGCATTCCATTTACTCTGAAACAATCCAAGATGAAAAGCAAACAGAAAGATATGCCTCCTCATCTAGTTATAGGATTCTGACATGTCAAAAGAAAACAAGTCAAACCAACCATTTTAAGTCAATAAATGACTTAAATAATAGCAGGAATGTTTAAGCTGTTGAATACATTTTTGTTTCCTTTTATTCCCAATTAGAATAGTTTATAGTCACTTAATTATCATGTTTGAAGTGACTGAAAGTCAGAAATGCTGAAGCTAAAATAACTTTCGTCAAACTATTAGACATCCTTGGAAATGACCTTTGACAATTCTTTTCCAGGTGAATGTTTTGGGACTCTCAAGTTACTTGTAAAGCAATCTATGAGAAGGTGACATACTTAGTGATGCATATTTCACATCCTCATTTTAATGACAATCTGATCTATTCATTAAACAAGACCTATCCAAGATTTCTTCATTATTTCTAAAATAAGGCATAAAATTCATATTATTAGAAAGAAGCTTATTTTATCACTCATCTGTAAATGCAGATTATGTAACAAAGTCATTTGAATGACACTTGTGTTCCACATGTGTCTGAAGGAGTTTGCCTTTTGATAACATTAGCAAAGGGGTTATTGCACAGAAAAAAAAAAGAAAGAATATGAAAACTGAGGGAAAAGGAGGAGTTTTGAAGGAAATATACCAAAGCCAAGATCAAAATAACCTACTACAAACAGCATCCCTTAATATATAGCCTTGTCTTGTCAGTTAAGAGTGTATTAGGTTTTAGTGGTGACTTTCCAATCAAAATGAGAATACTACATTACTTAGTAAAAGTCTTACATACCCCTGTAATGTAATAATCTAATTCTCACTTCCTTAGTGAAAAAGGAGTATGAAATATACATCAGTGAGAGTGTTTTAAAGATAAGCAAGATTAAACTGAACCCAACTGTCTTCAAATAACTGTTGAGACTTCTAAGGCCCTCCTGTCTTAATTTTCTCTTTCCCTTATCTCCTGTAACCCTGTTTCTCNAGTGAGAGTGTTTTAAAGATAAGCAAGATTAAACTGAACCCAACTGTCTTCAAATAACTGTTGAGACTTTTAAGGCCCTCCTATCTTAATTTTCTCTTTCCCTTATCTCCTGTAACCCTGTTTCTCCTGTCTGCCCATCCTTAGGGACTGCACCCATAGACTTTTCATAACACAAGGGAGACTTTCTTTAAGAGGTGTATTCTTAAAAGTGAAATGATGTCTTGATTATCAGAGAAGAAATAAAAGTAAAGAATATGAAGCTGATTCACTCTTTCAAAGATTTTAGCTTTTATTTACTTACTAGCTCACAAAATGTACCAGCTTTCCCCATATCTGCAACTAGCAGGATCCTGAAATGCAATGCTATTTGGGCAATGTTGTTACATCATGTTGAACAGTTTGCTGGCAGCTGGATTACTTTTAACTGTAAAAGGAAGAGAATTCTATTGATTCACCTCAAAGCAAAATAACTTTTCATATAAACACTAGTGTCAAACTGAATAATAGGTTTCAGACTAAAATGCCCAAATACACACAATTTTAAAAAATGGAATATGTAGTCAATATACATCTCACATTATGAGTAGAAATTTGTAATTTCTAGTTCACTTACTATTTGTTATATGTACCTGATACTGTGCTTTTCAGAAGGAATTTTATCAAATAATATTAAATACTAGTTTTTAAAATTTTGTATCNATGAACGTTTGTTGTCAAAGTGATGTCTCTATTTTTGAATATACTGTCTAGGTCTGTCATAGCTCTTCTTCCAAGAACCAAGTGTCTTATAATTTTATCACTTCCGTCACCATCTGCAATGATTTTACAGCCCAAGAAAATAAAGTCTGTCATTCTTTACATTTGTTCTCATCTACAAAATGAAGCAAGGCAAAGGTTAACAGAGTTTTGACAGGAGAATGCACTGGTCATAGCAAATACAGTCTTTCAAGAAGATGCTATCATTCAGCAAATTGTGTTACCCATACAATCAAACAATGGATGTGTATTTTTTGAAATTTCTAAGTGGCAGAATTTCCCTTAGTAGCAAAATTTTACACAGGTCAGGACTGAAAATGTATACTGCAAACAATATCAAGTGTTCTAGGTTGACTAATAAGCCCCTTAAATTTCATGGCTATCCAGGACATCAGGATGTTACCTTATTTGGAAATAGAATCTTTGTAAATGTGATTAGTAAGTTAAAATAAGGTCCTAACTGGATCAGGGTGGGCTCTAATCCAATAACTGCTATGCTTATAAAAACACAAACAGAGACAGTTTTGAACATGTAAATACAGAATCGGCTGAATGGCATCACTGACTGGATGGGCATGAGTCTGAGTGAACTCCGGGAGTTGGTGATGGACAGGGAGGCCTGGCATGCTACGATTCATGGGGTCACAAAGAGTCGGACACGACTGAGCGACTGAACTGAACTGAACTGAACTGATAAGAGTGACGGCATCTATAAGCCAAGAAATGACAGATATTTCAGTAACCACCAAAATCTAGGAAAGTGACATGGAACTGATTCTCTCCCAGACCTTTTAGAAATGACCAACTCTGCTGACACCTTCATTTCAGACTTCAGTCTTCCAGAACTATGAAAGAGTAAGTTTCTGTTGTTTTAAGCCACCAAATTTGTGGTGACTTGTTAAAGCAGCCCCAGAAAACTAATACACCATATAGATGCAAACTGCTTTTGCTTCTTCTCAATCATGTGACTGCAATGAAGCAGGACTCATTTGCGCAGTTAAGTGGCTCAGACAGTAAAGAATCTTCCTGTAATGTGGGAGACCAAGGTTCGATCCCTGGGTAGAGAAAATCCCCAGGAGGAGGGCACAGCAACCCACTCCAGTATTCTTGCCTGGAGAAACCCCATGGACAGAGGAGCCTGGTGGGCTATAGTCCATGGGGTCACAAAGAGTCGGATATGACAGAGTGACTAAGCACAGCACACATATACAAACTATAGGAATCTGTTACTATTCTTCAGTGGGTATAACATTACTGGAGCAGGTACTGTGATTGAAGCAGACATTTGAGTTTGTGATACTGCACTTTGCTATCTGTAAGGATATACCGTTATGGCAGAAAGTGAAGAGGAACTAAAAAGCCTCTTGATGAAAGTGAAAGAGGAGAGTGAAAAAGTTGGCTTAAAGCTCAACATTCAGAAAACGAAGATCATGGCATCTGGTGCCATCACTTCATGGGAAATAGATGGGGAAACAGTGGAAACAGTGTCAGACTTTATTTTGGGGGGCTCCAAAATCAGTGCAGATGGTGATTGCAGCCATGAAATTAAAAGAAACTCACTCCTTGGAAGAAAAGTTATGACCAACCTAGATAACATATTGAAAAGCAGAGACATTACTTTACCAACAAAGGTCCATCTAGTCAAGGCTATGGTTTTTCCAGTAGTCATGTATGGATGTGAGAGTTGAACTGTGAAGAAAGCTGAGCACCGAAGAATTGATGCTTTTGAACTGTGGTGTTGGAGAAGACTCTTGAGAGTCCCTTGGACTGCAAGGAGATCAATCCTGTCCATTCTAAAGGAGATCAGTCCTGGGTGTTCTTTGGAAGAAATGATGCTGAAGCTGAAACTCCAGTATTTTGGCCACCTCATGCAAAGAGTTGACTCATTGGAAAAGACTCTGATGCTGGGAGGGATTGGGGGACAGGAGGAGAAGGGGATGACAGAGGATGAGATGGCTGGATGGCATCACCGACTGGATGGACGTGAGTTTGAGTGAACTCCGGGAGATGGTGATGGACAGGGAGGCCTGGCGTGCTGTGATTCACGGGGTCACAAAGAGTTGGACATGACTGAGTGACTGAACAGAACTAAACTGAAGGATATATCTGACTTTTGTAGGTGCCAGATTATTGAATGAATGGAAAAATAATAAGGCCGTAATTTTAGCATCCATTAGGCCTAAAAAGTGGCTTCAGTCCCTTTATTGCTCTGGATTTACTATTTTCATGTGAGGAAGGTTCATTTCTGAGACTTTCACTTGGCCTTTTCCCTAGAATTATTTACCTTTCAGATTAAGGACACAATGTTTGAATTCTGTATATGAACATGGATACAAACCAGCAAGGATTATGCTTTTTGATACCAAGGAAATCACCATCAAGAAATTCTGTAGACCTGTTAGCCCCTGTGAGCCATGCCTTTTCTAGGGCTTTATTTATTATATAGTCTGAATGCCTTGGCAATGACCTCTGCATATCTTAATGAGGAGGATGGCTTAAATGACAATTCACTTTTCCAGGTACATCAAGTCACTTACTTCATCTTAAAGTTTGTGTAGTCTTTTAGTATTCCTATTTTCGAGGCTATTGTTAAACTGTTCAACAGCTATAAATCCCTTTGAGAAATAACTGGATTAATCATTATTATATATTCTTGCTAGTGTTCCCCTGGTGGCTCAGTAATAAAGAATTCACCTGCAATGAAGGAGACACAGGTTCTATCCCTGGGTGGGAAGATCCCCTGGAGGAGAAAATGGTAACCCACTACAGTATTCTTGCCTGGAGAATTCCATGGGCAGAGGATGCTGGCAGGCTACAGCTCATGGGATCACAGAGCCAGACATGACTGAAGTGACTTAGCAGAGCACACAGCACAGAACATATATTCTTGTGTACAGTGTTGTGGAGGTGATGGAAAAAATTAGTAGAGGTGATGGTATTCCAGCTGAGTTATTTCAAATCCTAAAAGATGATGATGTGAAAGTTCTCCTCTCTATATGTTAGCAAATTTGGAAAATTCAGCAATGGTCACAAGACTGGAAAAAGTCAGTTTTCATTTCAATCCCAAAGAAAGGCAATGCCAAAGAACGTTCAAACTGCTGCACAATTGCACTTATCTCGCATGCTAGAAAAGTAGTGCTCAAAATCCTCCAAGTGAGAATTCAACAGTATGTGAACTTACAGATATTTAAGCTGAATATAAAAAGGCAGAGGAACCAGAGATCAAATTGCCAATTTATCTGTTGGATCATATACAAAACAAGGGAATTTCAGGAAAACATCTACTACGGCTATATTAGCTTCACTAAAGTCTTTGACTGGGTAGATCACAGAAATCTGTGGAAAATTCCTCAAGAGATAGAAATGCCAGACCACCTTACCTGCCTTCTGTGAAACCTGTATGCAAGTCAAGAAGAAAGTTAGAACCAGACATAAAACAGTGGACTGGTAATTGGGAAAGGAGTACATCAAGAATGTATATTGTCACCTTGTTTATTTAATTTATATTCAGAGTACATCATGAAAAATTTTGGGCTGGATGAGGCAAAAACTGAAATTAAGATTGCCAGGAGAAATATCAATAACCCTAGATATGCAGATGACACCACTCTTATGGCAGAAAACAAATAGGAACTAAAGAGCCTCTTGATGAAAGTGAAAGAGGAGAGTGATAAAGCTGGCTTAAAACTCCGCATTCAAAAAACTAAGATCATGACATCTGGTCCCATCACTTCATATCAAATTGTTTGGGGAATAGTGGAAATATGACAGACTTTATTTCTGGGGGCTCCAAAATCACTGCATATGGTGACTGCAGCCATAAAATTAAAAGATGTTTGTTCCTTGAAAAAATAGCTATGGCAAACATAGTCAGACTATTAAAAAGTAGAGATATTACTTTGCCAAAAAAGGTCAGTATAGTCGAAGCTATTTTTATATTTTTTTTTTTTTTTGCAGTAATCATGTGTGGATGTGAGATTTGGACCATAAATAATGCTGAGCACCAAAGAACTGATGTGTTTGAACTGCGGTATTGGGGAAGACTCTGAGATTTCCTTGGACTACAAGGAGATCAAATCAGTCAATACTAAAGAATATGAATCCTAAACATCCATTAGAAGGACTGATGCTGAAGCTGAAGTTCCATTATTTTGGCCACCTGATGTGAAGAGGTGACTCATTGGAAAAGACCCTGATGCTGGGACAAATTGATCACAGAAGGATCTGGGGATAATAGAGGACAAGATGGTTGGAGGGCATTACTGAGTCAATGGACATGAGTTTGAGTAAACTCCTGGAGTTGGCAATGGACAGGGAAGCCTGGCATGCTGCAGTCTATCATTGCAAAGAATTGGACATGGCTGAGTAACGGAACAATAACAGCAGGGTATTTTCCTATCCTTCCATGTAGTGATCCAGCCTCTCTATCACTCTAGAGCTCTAAACATTATACTCTACAGTTCCTTTGGTGTAGTGTCAATGTATGAAAATGCCACCAGTCATATCAGTAAGCAAATGATATAGCAACTCTCAAACCATCAGCCACTGCAGCTGCCCCCAATGGTGCAACCTGAGAGAATTCAAGCTAGTCCTAGTATTTAAGATGCATATCAGAGGAAAGATTTCAATGAACCCAGGTTCTTGCATCTTTCCATATATAGAAAAGTACTAAATTTACTAAACAGAGGCATCAGATTTTCTTTATTAACAGTAATCTTTTGATGTTCTGGCTACCTGGTTTTTGTTGCAAAAATTGCTATATATTCTGGCTCTTCCCTTAACCTCTCCAGAGAAGCCACTCAGACTGACTGAGAGGCGGCTTCATGGTCTTGAGTCTGCAGAAAGCTTTTCAAATAAATCATAATTCTCAATTTTTAGGTGGTGCACTTCTTTTCAGTTGACAAATTCCTTTACAAACTCATGATTTTTTTCACTTTCTCAACAGGATTATCTAATGACATGACTCTAGCTATTAGTCTGATTGCCAAGAAGGAGTGATATTTTCTTGAGGAATCATGTTTTCTCTTGCAAGGAAGGGACTTCTATATGGTATTCAAGCAATGGAGTGTATTATGTTAAACAATGGGCGTAAGTAATTTCTACAGTCCCAAATGGTTTTGACTAAACCTGGAAATTCAGAATTTAAGTGCATACACCATATATGCCCAGAATGATATGAAGAATCTAAGCATTTTCTAATCAGGTTTATTATTTTGGCACAATGCATTTTCTGGGACTGAGAATTCAACCTTTGCTGGAGCTCTACCACCTTGATAATCAGACCAAAAGAAATAGCTTGTTAATCACTCATAATCTTTATGCACTGAATCAATAATATCCAGCAAAGATTATCAATTTCATATTCTTTACAATTACTGCTTCTGTTGAACTTCTCATAAGGCTGACATTTCTCTGAACACACTTTCTTTTCTATATCTATCTCATAACAATTCACACAGGAAGAATTTTAACAAGTGCATCTCTATAGCATGCCAAGGGTAATTACAATCGAAATTTGACCATTGATGTATTTTCCATTAAGCTATAGTTCTGAATGTTTTGCTTCAAAATTCCCTTTTTGATAAACTTCCTAGGATCATGCTCAATACTAACAGGTGATCAGGCCACACTTCTAGCAACTGCAGGAATCCATGACAAGGTTTTTAAACGTTAGTCATGGCAGTATTCTGACAGCATTAACTAAAAAGTAATTTTTCTCCAAGAACTTCAAACATAAGAACGTGACTAATCTGAAATTCTGAGATCTCTTTGCACTCTGACCAATGGAAGTGCAAGTGTCGATGATGAAGAACAGTTGCCAGAAATACTATCCTATTAAGGAAACGAAGATGCAGAGAAACAAATTAGGAAGTTATTGTTCAAATTCAGGAAATAATGAAAATATTGTGCTCAAGTTTGTCCATAAACTTAATGCTGTGTCTCTTGATCTACATGAAAAAGAAAATATAATTCTATATCAAATTTAAGATGTCCAAGGAAATAAAGCTCTTTAACTTCTCAGAGGCAGCAATATTTCCTCAACAATTGTCTCCAAAATAATATTTAGAGATGTTTATAGAACTAAGAAAGATATATAAATATATCATTCAATTTGCTTAAATCTCATATAGCTATCTAAATAGGTTAAATACATTTGTCAGCCAGCTAATGGTGAAGAAAATATATACTACAGCTACTATGAGTATATGTTTTTACTAGACCATCTTGTTTTATTTTTGGAGCTGTGAGACAAAGTATATTTTTATTTTCTTATATACAACTCTTCCAAATTATTGTAGTTTCCAAGATTGTAGATTCTAGTTGACTTAGACAAATGAAATGTAATTTAGGTGTTTATATTATATATTCTGTGTGTAAGATTAATTTTAAGTTTAGTACACAAAAATACCTGCCTTTAAGTTATTAGAATTCAGAAGCTAGTAGCTGCCTCAAATGCACAGTGATAGTGACTTCATTCATTACTACTTAGCTAAACTGGTAAATTTGTTTCATTTTAGTCTCCCTTTATCATTCAAAAAGATGGGAGCTATTGTTGATTTGTTAGGTCAGAATGTTTGGAATGCTGTGTTATAAATGTTATTATCTATGCTATTTCACTAGTTATTTCCTTAGTGGGGTCAAAAAAGTTGGCATGTTTCCTAGTGTTTTGCATTGTATATGACACTAATAAAAATATGTCACAAAATGTGATACATTTTTATTAGTTCTATATTAATTTATCTTGAGACTTTGTTTTGCTTATGATGTTTATCCTCTATGAATTGTTTGCCCAGTTGAAATTTGATTAATTTGTTCTTCTGATAATAGGTCGAATTAAACAAAACACCAAGCTAATAAATATATAATAAACATTACTAGAAGACCAGTAAGTATTCTGCCTCAAACTATATTATTAATAGATGAAATTAAATTTAATTAAAGTATTGATTTAAGAATGAGAAATGTAATTTATTATTTTTGGATCTTATAAAAAGGAAAAGCTTTCAAGGTCATTTGTTCGTTTCTTTACACAACAAATCAAATAATTTCAGAGGATAATAGACTGCTTCAAGAAATAAAGGACAATAAGAGAGGTAGGTTCATCAGAAAATTAATGAAGCTTAGATTTCAAGGTACTTAACATGCATGAATGCCACCTTAGACCCTCAAAAGGCTGCTTACAATGTGTTTTGGAACATATATTTGAATGCATTTTCCAAAAGTGCAGTATTTTAAATTCTATTTCCTTTTATTTATTTTTTTAATTATTTTACTTTACAATACTGTATTGGTTTTGTCATATATCAACATGAATCTGACATGGGTGTACACGTGTTCCCAATCCTGAACCCCCTCCCACCATCGCACTTTCCTCAGAGTTAGCTGGGTGGAGCTATTAAGAGAATTTGGGTCACATGGCTAAGGCAAAATAAGTTGAAGGAACAATTAAGCTTTATGAGATATTTTATTTGGCACATAGGCAGTTCTGATATAATATTTTTGGTCATCCTATGTCTTTTAATGGTTTCCAGGAGTGCTTTTTACCACACTGCTAATTCACCCAAATGTGGTGCCAGAAATACTCTGAAATTACTCTAGAATCTTTTTCTGTTCTAGGTGACAGTCAAGGTAGCAGCTTTTCATGTCATCCAGTATACAGGTCAGAACAACATTGCTAAATGTGAAATTTGTTGTATCTGGAATCTGAAGACTTACCAGGTGTTGTGCTTGCTTCTTTTCTGTATGAGAGTCAAATGCAACAATTATTCTAACACTCTGGATATGATGCTTCAGTATGCCCCTGAATACTCATTCTATTAGTTCTGTTTCTCTGGAGAATCCAGATTAATGCAAGATATAATTACTTTGTAGTAGAGAGATTTCTGTAAAATCAAACTGAAACAGGAAATAGATGGTATCCCAAGGTGAACAATACAGTATACTAACACATATATATGGAATTTAGAAAGATGGTAATGAGGACCCTGTATGCAAGACAGCGAAAGAGACACAGATTTGTAGAGCGGACTTTTGGACTCTGAGGGAGAGGGAGAGGGTGGGATGATTTGGGAGAATAGCATTGAAATATGTATACTATCATGTAAGAAATGAATTGCCAGTCTATGTTCAATGCAGGATGCAGGATGCTTGGGGCTGGTGTATGGGGATGATCTGGAGGGATGATGTGGGGTGGGAGGTGGGAGGGGGGTTCATGTTTGGGAGTTCGTGTACACCCGTGGCAGATTCATGTCAATGTATGCCAAAACCAATAGAGTACTGTAAAGTAAAATAAAGTAAAATGGAAGCTCTAAAAAAAAAATAAATAAAAAATAAAAAAATAATAATAATAAAAAAGGGAAATGGTTCTCTGTGGACTAATGTTCCAATACAAAATAGCAGGATAATCAAAGGAAGAGATTGAGCCTGTCCAGATAGAAGATATTTAGATAAGACCACATATTTCTCATTCTTGAAGTCAGCAGACCTCCCTGACTACACATGTACAAGTATCCTAGGAAATCAAACTGGGAGTGATGCAAAATGACGCTAACTATACATAGGTCTCTTCAGTAGAATCCGTCTTGGCTAAGGGATGCATGCGCACCCATGGAAAGGCCCTGTAATATACCTAATATGGACTCTGAACCAGAAAAATCAAAATGATTTGTCAAAAGAAACCCATAATAATTGCCTTATATAAGTTATTTAAACAGCCATGAGGGCGTGACTTTCTCCTCTGAGACTGCTTGTGTGTCTTCTATACATTCTCTACTCTTTTTCACTACATTCCATCTTTGTGGGAATTCTTTTCTGCAAAACTAAAGAGCCAGGACCTTGTCACTGACAACTGGCTAGGTAGGATTCAATGCTCTCATCACTGTGAGCTGACATCAGTCTCTGGTCAGGAATCAAAGGTTTGCTGCAAGCCTCTGCAGTCTGAGGCCACTCAGTATCAGAATTGCCAAGTGAAATGTTCATGTTAGATATGGGTGGTCTGCTTCTGTAATTTTTTTGAATTTACCAATAACTGCCTTACCAAAATCCTTAAGAATATTCATCCAGATACCTCATCACATTTTATGTATTCACATTCTATAGCACCTTTAATTATTTTTATTTTATTATATAACCACTCATTATTTTTATTTTTTCATCTAAAATCATTATATTTGACAGCCAAGTAGAAAAACTGCTGCTATTTATTGTTTCAACAGGCTGTTTCCAAATGAGATTAATGTTTGACTCAGTAAACTATGTAAATAGCTTATCCTCACCGCTATTGCTGGGCCTCATCCTATCCTTAAGGGACTGACTAGAATAATAGACTGAATGAGAAAGAATTCTTTCACTCTGTCTCAGAGCTAAGAAGATAGTCTTCTTCTGCCTTCAATTTTGGACTCAGATTGGAACTTGGACAGTTGACTTTGCTAATTCTTAGGCCTTTGGACTCAGACTAGACTATGTTTTTGGTTCTTCAGTGTCTCCAGCTTGCTGACTGCAGATATTGGACTTTTCAACCTCCATAAATGCTTGAGTCCACTCATTTATATATATATCTCCTTATTTCTGACTGAGTTATCATTTTTTAATAAATAATTTTTGTGTGTTTAATCACTGCTTTTACTTTTTCTAGCATATTAGCCATATCTGCTCTTTATTTCTACCCTGTAGTTTTAAATAATGTTTGAAAATATTTATTCATTTTTCTTTTTTTTTTTACATTTTTATTTTTACTTTATTTTACTTTACAGTTAATTCTGATTGGAGTGCTATATCATCATTTTCTTCTGCTGCATTATTATCACTGGATGAATGGTATTCTGTTCAGTTCAGTTCAGTCGCTCAGTCATTCTGACTCTCTGCAACCCCATGGGCTGCAGCACACCAGCCTTTCCTGTTCATCACCAACTCCCGGAGCTTGTTCAAACTTATGTCCATTGAATCAGTGATGCCATCCAACCATCTCATCCTCTGTCATCCTCCTCCTGGCTTCAATCCTTCCCAGTGTCAAGATCTTTTCCAGTGAGTTAGTTCTTTGCATCATGGCCAAAGCATTGGAGCTTCAGCTTCAGCATCAGTCTTTCAAAAGAATATTCAAGACTGATTTCTTTAGGATTGACTGGTTTGATCTCCTTGCAGTCCAAGGGACTCTCAAGAGTTTTCTCCAACACCACAGTTTTGTAACTTGTTCCAATTTTCATTTCCTAATATCTTTTTCTCCTTTTAATTTTGTATGAAATTTATCGGTGCTTTTTTTTTCTTCTTTTATCCCTTTTTCTTTTATTTTTCACTGAGCCTTCCTTTTATAATCCAACTTTCTTTCAAGGTCTTCCCGATATTAAATACTGTGAACTGGCAAATATCTCACTCATCTTCTTAGCATTGACTTCCTCTTTCATTGAATGGTTTTGTTTGTGTTTCATCTGGAACCTGATCTCTTGTCCTTTCCATGAAGTATCTTCAGACTTCCATTCCCTACTTTCTATATCTACAAACTTAACAACAGCACCATTTCTACTAGAAGTTCTGTTGTAACTAGGTATATATCATTCTATTCATAGGTAATTGGATGACTATTTTCTGCATTCTCATAGTCAGTCAGTCAGTTCAGTCGCTCAGTTATGACTGACTCTTTGTGACACCATGGATTGCAGACGCCAGGCCTCCCTGTCCATCACCAGCTCCCAGAGCTTGCTCAAACTCAGTTCCACGGTGTCGGTGATGCCATCCAACCATCTCATCCTCTGTTGTCCCCTTCTCCTGCCTTCAATCTGTCCCAACATCTGAGTCTTTTCCAATGAGTCAGTTCTTCACATTAGGTGGCCAAAGTATTGGAGTTTCAGCTTCAGCATCAGTTCTTCCAATGAATATTCAGGGAATATTCCAATGAATATCCTGATAAACCTGAATGCAGGTCAGGAAGCAACATTTAGAATTGGACATGGAAAAACAGACTGGTTCNTCTTCACATTAGGTGGCCAAAGTATTGGAGTTTCAGCTTCAGCATCAGTTCTTCCAATGAATATTCAGGGAATATTCCAATGAATATCCTGATAAACCTGAATGCAGGTCAGGAAGCAACATTTAGAATTGGACATGGAAAAACAGACTGGTTCCAAATTGGGAAAGGGGTATGCCAAGGCTGTATATTGTCATGGTGATGACATTACATGCAACTTATTTATCATAGTTTTTGTTTTGTTTTTAAAGCTGTCTGACAGATTCAGATATAAGAAGTCACTGTTATCCTAGGGCCAATTTAGTGCTAAAAGTCCTAAAAGAACTTTCTTTAACAAATATACCTGTACTTGGACATGTATCTACATCTATGTCAGACCAATATGATACTCTAAGAAATTTTATAAAGAATTAAATTTTCTTAAGAATTAAGAATGAAGTTTCTTTAATAAAAGTATTTCACATGTATGTGCTTTGCACACATATATGGGTGCTTGAATATACTTACAGTACATATATACATATAATATCCCTTTTTTTTGAGTTTATAGGTGCTCCCTCTCAACCTGCTTGTCCTATATGATGTGGACAGAGAGGTGTGAGAAATGTTTTTTAAATTGTGCAACTATGTCCCAAAATAAGTAAAACAGGTAAGTAACATGATTGTTCATAATTGTCACCAAGCATCAATTTTACACAATAAAATTAAATAAAACAAATGGCATAAATCACCATCTTCTGTTTCATTGACTATGTTTGTATGTTGTTTTTCCTCTGCTAGATTGTTACTGCATGTAATAATTTATCTGAAGAAACTTAAGTTTGAAATACAAAGATCTAAGATGAATTTCAGTTAGACTTATACATTTAATATGTGAAATATTTCTCATATGCCCATCTTTTCAACTTCCCTGGAGCCAGAGAATATTAAAATATATATGATGTAATATTTGCCACTGGAGAAGGAAATGGCAACCCATTCCAGTATCCTTGCCTTAGAAATCCTAGACAGAGGAACCTGGAAACCTGCAGTCCATGGGGTTGCAAAAGAGCTGGACACAAGTTAATGACTAAACAACAATAAATATTTACCATGATGGACTTTTTGTAAAATATGACCTTCTCTCAGTATAAATCAGTTTTACTAAAGGTAATAATATGTACACCCTAGTAATTCTGTTCTCAAAGATAATCATACTCAACATATTATTAAATAACATTATTTAATAATATATTAAATTAAAGTAAATTCATAATAATCATTTTAATTATATTGAATACTTTATTTAATGATGCAACATACTATTAAATAGTATGTTAATAACATATTATTTTGCCTGGATAAAAAAGTATATTTCATTCATAATTTCACATTTACTTAAATACAGCTTCTTGAGCTTCTAAGTCAAAATTCACTTACCCCCAAAGAGAANAAGTAAATTCATAATAATCATTTTAATTATATTGAATACTTTATTTAATGATGCAACATACTATTAAATAGTATGTTAATAACATATTATTTTGCCTGGATAAAAAAGTATATTTCATTCATAATTTCACATTTACTTAAATACAGCTTCTTGAGCTTCTAAGTCAAAATTCACTTACCCCCAAAGAGAATCACAAAGCTAAGAAAATCTTGAAATACTGTCTTCTCCTGAGTCCTATTTGGATCCCATCCTATATGCTGTTGCAGAAAGTGTGTACACTGTAAAATAAATACCTGCATTTTGCCTTTAATTAAAGCAGTAGTTGACATAAAATTAGATTAATTTTCTTTTAATATAAGTGCAATATTAAAATATTATAAATATGCTATTTCTCCAAGTAAGACAGTCACTCAAATTCATGTGCTGTCTTCATCCTTATTTAAATCTCTCTCTCTTAAACCTCATATTGAAGCCTTTGGTTCAATCCTTAAAACTAATTCTTTAAGGCTCCTACTGATTAAAGAACCCAAATAATGATGTTTAGTTCTTAGTTTAGTTCAGTCACTCAGTCATGTCTGACTCTTTGCAACCCCATGAATCACAACACGCCAGGCCTCCCTGTCCATCACCAATTCCCAGAGTTCACTCAGACTCGTGTCCATCGAGTCAGTGATGCCATCCAGCCATCTCATCCTCGGTCGTCCCCTTTTCCTCCTGCCCCCAATCCCTCCCAGCATCAAAGTCTTTTCCAACGAGTCAACTCTTCGCATGAGGTGGCCAAAGTACTGGAGTTTCAGCTTTAGTATCATTCCTTCCAAAGAAATCCCAGGGTTAATCTTCAAAATGGACTGGTTGGATCTCCTTGCAGTCCAAGGAACTCTCAAGAGTCTTCTCCAACACCACAGTTCAAAAGCATCAATTCTTTGGCGCTCAGCCTAATGGTGTTTAGCAGCTCATAATTTTGGTTCAGTGAAAAATCACATATTACTTAACTTTTACTTGATAAGTAGGGAACTTTCAGTGTGAATTAAAATAAACTTGTTTCACATCACCAAACCTGAGACAGTCAGAGTGAAGGTGAATAGTAGACATCAGAAGCTTCAATCCTTTTGAGTACTCATTAATTAACATTGTTTTGGTATAATTATCTTTTCCTGAGAATAAATCAGAAATATTTAAGCTGTGTTATTCCATTTGAGCTGATATAACAAAATTACATAGAACAGGTAGCTTATAAAGTTCAGAAATTTATTTCTCATACTTCTTGAGTTTCATATTCCAAGATCAGTGTACCAATATGGTTTCTTTCTGGTAAAGGCCATCTTCCTGGCTCATAGCCCACACCTTCTTACTATGACCTCACATGGTGGAAGGGGTTGGGGATTTCTGGGAGGTCTCACTTTTAAGCGCACCAAACTAACTCATGACAGCACCACCTTCATTAGCTAGTCACACCCAAAAGGGCCCTGTTTCTCATATCTTCATCTTTGGGGGTTATGATTTCAACACACAAATTTTAGGGAGACATATTCAGACCACTGTTATTGTTCAGTCACTAAGTCATGTCTAACTCTGCAATCCATGGACTGTAGACTTTCAGACTTCTCTGACCTCTACTATCTCTTGCAGTTTGCTCAAATTCATGTCCATTGAGTCAGTGATACTATCTAACCATCTTATCCTCTGCATTCCCCTTCTCCTTTGGTCTTCATTCTTTCTTAGCATTAGGATATTTTCCAATGAGTCAGCTCTTCACATCAAGTAGTCAAAGTATTGGAGCTTCAGTTTCAGGAACAGTTCTCCAAAGAATATTGAGGGTTGATTTCCTTTAGGATTGATTGGTTTGATCTCCTTTTAGTCCAAGTGACTCTCAAGAGTTTTCAGCACTGCAATTCGCAACCATCAATTCTTCAGCACTCAACCTCCTGTGTGGGCCAATTCTCATATCCGTGTATGACTACTGGAAAAACCATAACTTTGACAATATGGACCTTTGTCACCAATGTGATTTCTCTGCTTTTTAATACACTGTTTAGGTTGGTCATGGCTTTCTTTCCAAGGAGAAAGTGTCTTTTAATTTCATGGCTGTAGTCACCATCTGCAGTGATTTTTGAGCCCAAGAGAATAAAATCTATCACCATTCATTCTATACATAAAATGAATATATAATAGATATGCTCTATGACTGTAATTCAGTTTTGTTAATATAAATGACTGTCTTTTTTTAATATGTGTAATGATTGTCTTATCTCCTGACATGTTTTCTATCAAAAACAAAGAGGAAAAAAGTTTATTTCCAATCATGCAAAATTATATCGAATTAAACTAATATAAAATGCTTGCCTGGATTCATATGAGCTAAGGAATACAGGATAAATTAGTGAATAAGTGATTTTTAGTCATTGTTTAGTATCAAGCTGAAGATAAATGGTCTAGGGCTAAATTGCACTGCAAAGTAGGCTTTTTCCCATTAACAAGTAAAATATTTCTTTATTTAATTATTCCTATTTATCAAAAATAACTGCATTAATTAACTGATCAAGTTTTACATTGTTCACCTCTAAATACACAGATTATTTTTTTTCTAATGTTTGATTTGAAAGCACGACTGTATCTTAATTGGTGTTTTGAAAGTAGCCTGAAAAATAATAAAAATATTTTTAAAAATTAAATACAATCTACTGGTCTTGGTAAAAGTTATTTGATGTTGAATTTAACTTAATTATTTTTGACTAAACATTAAGAGATTATTGAGTTTTGGTTGTAAGAGTTTGTAGTAAATTTCCTTTAATGTAGGGTATTTAGTGGAAGATGTAAAAAAGAATTAGGAAAAATCATCACTCAGTCTCATAGAAAATATATTTCTAGGAAATTGTTAGTTATAAACAATGATTAATTTACTCCAGTGCTTTTGTATAAACACAGTATACTTCACTGTTTTATGGAAAACAGTATTGAGATTATCAAGAAACATTAAACCAAATGAAGACTGATTTTAAAATAAAAGGAATTAAATCTGGACTAAAATATGTTGAAATTAAATGAGGAAACTCTAAACTTTATACCCTAAACACTAAACTCTAAACCACTGCATAATATTATCCTTCTTTCCCAAGCCTAACTCTCAAAGTTCTCCATATTTATGAATCAACATCTAATTAATTACTTAGTTGATATATTTTTCTTTAACATAATTTTTCCATAGAATTGTACAAATAATAAGTATGTGAAGAGCAACCCAGGCAATTAAAATAGAGAATGTCTGAAACTTTTTCCATTCCTATTATGAGTCAAAATCTTTACAAAATGTTTCCTTATGTGCTTGTTGTCATCATCTCTTATATTCTAAGCTCCCTGAAAATTCATCATATTGTTTTATTTATGTTACTAATTATAAAACTAAATATATATTTCTCTCAATCTTATCAATCTATATCTTATTCAAAAAATGTTTAGAATTTAGAGTAACTCAGTAACTTCTCTCATCATTTTGCATCTCATTTTATATAAACAAAATATTATCAAATACAGTAAAACATTTAACATCCTATTTCAAGACATATGTCCCCCATGGAACAAATTACCTCTTTTTTTTCTGAGTCAAGGTAGTCAGAAGGGTAAACACACATATACGCATGTACACAATGGTACAGAGACATGTTAAACCCAGTTTTATGATAGATTACAAACAGGTTGTAAAAATTTTATTTTTAAATTTTCCAAAAATCTTATATTGATAAAAATGAACTTTTACTCAAATAAGTGATTCTACAGAGATATATGCTATTGACCCCATGGAACAAATTACCTCTTTTTTTTCTGAGTCAAGGTAGTCAGAAGGGTAAACACACATATACGCATGTACACAATGGTACAGAGACATGTTAAACCCAGTTTTATGATAGATTACAAACAGGTTGTAAAAATTTTATTTTTAAATTTTCCAAAAATCTTATATTGATAAAAATGAACTTTTACTCAAATAAGTGATTCTACAGAGATATATGCTATTGGTGTATAAGTCAGTGGTATTCAGGCTCTCTGAACTAATAAAAGAAAGGATTTATAAATACTAGAGGAATGTATGAAATGCATGTTCATTTTATCAGGTACCTGAAACATCCGTTCCTTTAGACAGAATTTTGTTTAAGAAAATGACATGCTGTTCCTGCTTAAATCTCTACTGAGAATCTGAAATAGAGAAATTCTTTATAATAACTGAGGAGGCTTCATAGCTTTATTATTATTTTTTTCTCTTTTTTTTAACTTTATTTTTTTACTTTATTTTACTTTACAGTACTGTATTGGTTTTGGCATACATTGACATGAATCCGTCATGGGTGTACGTGAACTCCCAAACATGAACCCCCCCACCTCCCACCCCACATCATCCCTCCAGATCATAGCTTTTTTCATTAAGAAATGCTAATGGGACTTCCTGAATGGCAAAAAAGTGGTTCAAAAGACCATAGAACACTAGTAGATTAATGAAATATTCAAAATAAACTTTTAAAGAACTCTCCAAAGTAACCAATAACTTTTAAAATCAGAGAAGTATTTATTCAAGAAAAATTGCTAAATCTTAATAAATACAGTGAGCTTTGTGGCAGTTAAAAGTGCTCTATGCTTTTATTTTATTTTATTTTATTTTTGTTTTTTAGCTTTTCTATAGCCTTGAAAGGCTTCCACAGTGGCTCAAGTGGTAAAGAACATACCTGCAATGCAGGAGACACAGGAGATGTGAGTTTGTTCCCTGGGTGGGGAAGATTCCCTGTAGGAGGAAATGGCAATCTACTTGAGTATTCTTGCCAGGAAATCCCATGGACAGAGGAGCCTGACAGGCTTCAGTCTGTGGGGTTGCAAAGTGTCAGACACGACTGAGCACGTGACGGCCAGATAGCCTTGAAAATCAGGAGCATCTCAACCATTGTTGCTATGAAAATAGTAATTTATAAGCCACTGAAGGAAGAGAACCAGGTTTGGGGTTGTTCAGAAGCATCCAGAAGTTTCCTACACAGAGTTTCTTTTCATTGGACTAACTCAAAACCTCACTAATGGGAAAAGTATTATTTTTAGGGCTTTTTTTTTTTTTTTTTTTAAATAACAACCATTGCCAATCGTTTAACACTGCAGCTGCCTGAAGCATAATCCCAGATGGGACAAACAAGAGCCTGACCAAAAAACAAAAGGAGGATCTAGAGAAGGAAATACTGGTACGTGCATGTTGTCATGTCAGTAGTGTTGGACACAAGAATACTGGACTGGGTTACCATTACCTCCTCCAAGGGACCTTCCCCACCCAGGGATGGAACTCACATCTCTTATGTCGTCTGCATTGGTAGGCAGGTTCTTTACCACTAGCACCACCTGGGAAGCTCTATGTTAAATAGATCTAACACATTTCTAGGTATAAGGAGGGCTGGGACTATGCCAAAGAAAGATCTGAGGAGGGTCAAATATCTCAATTCTAGATGACCCTGAGACACTGCATACACAAAAGGTAAAGGATAAGTCAGAAATATAAACTGCAGGAGTGTTAAAAGTGTGCACTAACATAGGCACACAAACATGTAGGCAAAGTGTAAAAGACTAACTCGTTTACAGAAATTTCGGTCCAGTTAACTGATCATGTACTAAACTAACCAAGAACAGATGTCACTGATCACAGATGATAGACCTTATAAAATCAACCCAAACACTTGATAGGGTGCAAAGTTTGAGGGGTGGGTAGGAATTCCAGAGCCATCACATACTACTCAAAATGTCATTTCAAAGAAAAAAAGTCAAGATACACAAAGACACAACAACAAAGCAGTCGGAAAACCTTCTCTGCACAAAACCAGATGTCAAATTTAGTAGAAAAAATACCAAATCAACAGTTACAAATTTGTTCAAAGAACTAAAGAAAACCATGTCTAAATAACTAAGAGAAATTGGAGAAACTTTGTCTAACCAAATAGTGAATATTATTACAAAAGTATATAATTTGAACATAATTATTTTGTTATGATGTATATAACAATGATATATTTCAGTTATTGTATATTCCAAATATTTTAGGTTTGGAATAACTGAAAAGACTAACTAAAGAGGTTCAGTAGGAAATATGAGTTGACAGAAGAAAGAATTAGCAGACTTAAGGAAAAATCAATTCAGAGTATCCAACAAAAGAAACAGAAAGAAAATGAATGGAAAATAATTCTTAGAGCCTCAGTACCCTTATGGAGAAGGCAATGGCAAGGCACTCTGGTACTTTTGCCTGGAGAATGCCATGGACGGAGGAGCCTAGTAGGCTGCAGTCCATGGGGTCGTGAAGAGTCGGACATGACTGAGCAACTTCACTTTCACTTATCACTTTCACTTTTCACTCTCAAACATTGGAGAAGGAAATGGCAACCCACTCCAGTGTTCTTGCCTGGAGAATCCCACTAATGTGGGAGCCTGGTGGGATGCCATCTATGGGGTTTCACAGTGTTGGACATGACCGAAGTGACTTAAAAGCAGCAGCAGCAATACCCTCAAGCATCTCTCCTTGATCTCTTCAGCATCTACTAGAGCTCTACCATTTCTGTTCTATTTTGTGCCCATCTTTGGGTGAAGTGTGCCTTTGATATTTCCAATTTTCCTGAAGAAATCTCTAGTCATTCCCCTTCTGTTGTTTTCCTCTATGTCTATGCACCATTCACTGAAAGACTTTTTTTCTCTCCTTGCTATTTTTGAAACTTTTTTTTTTTACATTGTTTAATGTACCTTTTCCTTTCTCCCTTGCTTTTCATGTCTATTCTTTCTTTGGCTATTTATAAAGCCTCCTCAGATCTCTTCAGTAGACTCTGAAGAGATCAAGAAGAAATGGAAAGACTACATGGAAGAACAGTACAAATAAATCTTAATGAACTGGATTACTATCATGGTGTGGTCAGTCACCCAGAGTCAGACTTTCTGGAGTGTGAAGTCAAGTGGGCCTTAGGAAACACTGCTGTTAACAAAACTAGTGGATGTTACAGAATTCCAGCAGAACTATTCAAGGATGATGTTATCAAAGTGTTGCACTCAATATGCCAGCAAATCAGGAAGACCCAGCAGTGACCAGAGGACTGGAAAAGGTCAATACTCATCCCAATTCTCAAGAAGGGTAGTAGTAAATAATATTCTAACCACAAGACAATGGCACTTATCTCCCATGCTAGTGATGTCACGCTTAAAATCTTGTATGCTAGGCTTCAGCATTATGCAAACCAAAAACTTCCAGACATCAAAGCTGGGCTTAGAGAAGGCAGAGGAATCAGAGATCAAATTGCCAACATTTGCTGGATCATAGAGAAAGCAAGGGAATTCCAGGAAAAAAAAAATCTACCTCTGTTTCATTGACTAGGCTGAAGCCTTTGATTGTGTGGATCATAACAAACTGTGGAAAGCTCTAAAACTGATGGGAACACCAGACCATCTTACCTGTCTCTTGAGAAACCTGTACATGGTCAAGAAGCAAAGGTTAGAACCTAGGACAGAACAACTGATTGATTCAGGATTGAGAAAGGAGTACAACAGAGCTGACTCCTATCACCCTGTTTAACCTCTATGCTGAGCACACCTTGAGACATACTGAACTGGATGAGTTACAAGTTGAAATCAAGACAGGCAGGAGAAACATAGCAATCTCAGATATGTAGCTGCTATCGCTCTAATGGCAGAAAGCAAAGGGAAACTAAAGAGCCTCTTGATGAGCATGAAGGAGGAGAGTGAAAGAGTCAGCTTAAAATTAAATATTAAAGGAAAACTAAGATCATGGCATCCAGCCACATTAATTCATGGAAAATAGAAGGGGAAAAAGTGGAAGTAGTGACAGGTTTGCTTTTCTTGGGCTCTAAAATTACTGCTGATGGTGACTGCAGCCATGAAATCAGAAGACAATTGCTTCTTGTCAGGAAAGCACTGACAAACCTAGACAGTGTTTTGAAAAGTAGAGACATTACTCTGCCAACAAAGGTCCATATAGTCAAGGCTATGATCTACCCAGTGGTCACCTATGGTTATGAGAGCTGGACTGTAAAGAAGGCAGACTGCCTAAGAATGGATGCCTTTGAACTGTGGTGCTGAAAAAGACTCTTGAGAGTCCCTTGGACAAAAAGGAGATCAAACCATTGGATCTTGATGGAAATCAAATCTGAATACTCACTTTAAGGACTGACACTGAAGCTCCAGTGTCTTGATCACCTGATGGGAACAGCCACCTCATTGGAAAAGTCCCTGATGCTGGGAAAGATTGAAGGCAGAAGGAGAAGAAGGCAACAGAGGATGAGATGGCTGTATGGCATCACCGATGCAATGGACATGAACTTCAGCAAACTTCGGGAGATGGAGAGGGAGAGAGAGTTCTGGCATACTTCAATCCATAGGGTCACAAAGAGTCAGACTACTGGGTGACTTAATAACAACCACAACCATCAAACACAGTAATATATGCATAAAAGGAGTCTCGAAGGAAAAGAGAAAGACAGATATAATATTTGAAAAGATAACAATTAAAAGCTTGACAAGCTTTAATATTTGTAAAAGATTTAAGATTTTAAAAAAGCCTGAGATCAGTTCAGTTCAGTTCATTTCAGTCACTCAGTCATATCCTACTCTTTGTGACCCCATGAATCACAGCACGCCAGGCCTCCCTGTTCATCACCATCTCTCAGAGTTCACTCAGACTCACGTCCATCGAGTCAGTGATGTCATCCAGCCATCTCATCCTCTTTCGTCCCCTTTTCCTTCTGCCCCCAATCCCTCCCAGCATCAGAGTCTTTTCCAGTGAGTCAGCTCTTTGCATGAGGTGGCCAAAGTGCTTGAGTTTCAGCTTCAGCATCATTCCCTCCAAAGAACACCCAAAGCTGATCTCCTTCAGAATGGACTGATTGGATAATGTGAAAGATAAGGTGACTCCTAATGAACTGGATTACTATCATGGTGTGGTCAGTCACCCAGAGCCAGACTTTCTGGAGTGTGAAGTCAAGTGGGCCTTAGGAAGCACTGCTGTTAACAAAACTATTGTGCTTGGTTGCTTAGTTGTGTCCAACTCTTTGTGACCTCATGGACTGTAGCCTGCCAGGTTCTTCTGTCCATGGAATTCTTCAGGCAAGAATACTGGACTGGGTAGCCATTTCTATCTCCAGGGGATCTTCCTGACTCAGGGGCTGAACCTGGGTCTCCTGAATTACAGGTAGATTCTTTACCATCTGAGGCACCAAGAAAGCCCATTTATGTATATATGTATGCATGTATTAATATATACTGTTTTTATTCATAAAAGACTATTGGATAGATTTTGCCTCACTTTAAAAACAATGAATGCAACTATTGTAATGGTTAATAATCATTATGATTTTTAAAATATTACTTCAGTGATGTACAGGCTTTAAAATTTGATTGGAATAATGTTAAGCAAAAGATCTCAAGACAAAACTTAGATAAAATATAACTGTGCTCAATTAATAATGTTTTGAACATGTTAATAGTAATTAGTCCTGCAGACAAAACTATATTCTTTAAAACAAAGGAAATTTAAGGTAATGAAAGTTAGAAGCTTCATAAAATCTATCCCTAAATTTTCACCCAAGGAATTTTTGGCTGGAGTTTTCAAAGCTTTTTTGAAAGGCTTTCTTCTACTACAGAAGAATTTTCTACTCACAAAGTTATTTTTTTCCATTATGCTGGTAAAAGAACATGCTACAAAATTCTATAAACTATAATAACACATCAAGATATAATGCATGTTTTAGCCATTACTTGGCAATCATTTTATTTTTTCACATTTACCTTTGTAAACTAAAAAATGACAGCTATAGCAACAGAAGTAATACATTGTGAAATATTTTTTATTCTAACAATGAATAAAATAGCTAGCATTAATACATAACTTTTCATACTGAGGTCCACAAATATGAGTTTGCCATTCTTTATAATTACTATGACTGATCATCAATTTAATAGATATACATGTTTGCATTTTTACATTACCATGGATAAGCTTTCCATATTTTTATTAGAACCAATGTTTATTTTTCTGTCTGAGACTAGAAGTATTCTGTCTTGTTCCTTTTGATTATCATCAGTACAGTGCAAGTTAATATTTGTGATTTCTGTGTATAAAATGTCTTTTAACTCAACTCTTCTTATTCTTACTCTTATAATTTTAGTTCTGATACTCTCCTTGGTCAAACTATTCCAATTATCCAAATGTATCACTGTCTTAACAATCTTTTTCTCTTCTGAGTTCTATTTCCTAGAGAGGGATGTGCATGCTAAAGAGAAACCTGAGAAAAATATTTTTTATTTAGCATTCATGCACACAAAATGTTACATTGCTTATGTAGACAAAAGTATTTCTTTTAAAAAAAAGTATTAAGACATTTTAAAAACATTATTTTAGCAGCATTTTAGAAAAGACATGGAAGTTGAAAAGATATGGAACTGTATCGTATTGCACCCCAGTACTCTTGACTGGAAAATCCAATGGATGGAGTAGCCTAGTGGGCTACAGTCCATGGGGTCGCTAACAGTCCGACAGACTGAGTGATTTCACTTTCACTTTTCTCTTTCATGCATTGGAGAAGGAAATGGCAACCCACTCCAGTATTCTTGCCTGGAGAATCCCAGGGATGGGGGAGCCTGGTGGGCTGCTGTCTAGGGGGTCACACAGAGTTGGACACGACTGAAGTGACTTAGCAGCAGCAGGACACAAATTAAAATTTTTGGTGAATTAATTAATTAATGTAATTGTAATTGGATAAATGCTTTATAAAGATAAAAATGATAATTGAGAACATTCAGAAGAAAGAGTGACAGACAAAAACATTCAGAGTAAAAATTTTCCATTTTTACCAGTAGCATTGATAGCCTATATGGACACTCATAGTGATTGTTGTGGAGAATTACAATTATTTAAATGTTCAAGACATTGTCTGGGAAGTTACTATAATTATTTATTATCTATTTTACATGTAGATATAATTTGTTAATTACATGAGCTGGCAAATTTATAGAATTTCTTAGTTGTTGAGATTAATAGTCATCTTCACAAGAAAATAATTCAACTTTATTACTTCTGGCTCTTCTCCCATTAAATGATATCCTCAACTACCTCTGTATCTCTCTCTGTCTCTGTTTCTGTCTCTCAGTCTCTCTCAAGCTCTCTCTCTATACAAACACACAGACACTGTGTATGTATTCTCTGTTAGTTCACTGTATTGTTTATTCTCCTTTGAAGTCATTAAAAGAAATTTAAATTTTCTCAGTTGTACATAAATTCAGAATATATGTCTCAGAAATGAATCTGTTGTGCTTTGAAGGAATGATGTGGTAGAAGTTTGCCACAGGCTAAGAACACAGGTTGTGTGTGGTTCCCTAATATTTTAATTTAAATTTGTATTGATCTCTTAACCCAACATCTTGCTTTGAATTAATTTTTCTCAGATACCACATAAATTACAGAAACATTTAGCAAATACCTCATTGATACAATTACATATAAACCTTTGAAATGTATTCAGGTGCTTATTATAATAAGAGAAGAAAATGATGCTATACATTGTGTGCTAGTTTATTAAGTCTTATTTATTAAAGTACAATTTTTTTCTAAATATTATTACACATAATGTTAAAACTGAAGTATAGTTGATTTACTATATTTTATTAATTTCAGGTGTATAGGCAGGCTTTAATTTCAATTATTTCACTGTTTTTGATGTTTTTAATAATATGACTTTACTAAAAGATTTAGAGAATTATTCACTGTGTAAAAATTTTTAAAATAAATTTATTTATTTTAATTGGAGGTTAATTACTTTTCAATATTGTATTGGTTTTGCCTTGAGAGAGGGGGGTTCAGGATGGGGAACACGTGTATACCTTTGTGTAAAAATTTAAAGATAAATCAATTTCAGTAGATTATTCTCTATGTTATTTGGCAACAGTTACAAGAATGTCATCTATATTGCTCTTGTCAGAACTTTCTCTATTGAAGATTTATAGAATTATGGCAACTGTTCTGTGGCCAGTTAATACTGTTTTTGACACTCAACATCATTCAATTCTTTTTGAAACAATACTTTCTGGAATTTTCTTTGGATAGCATATTTTGAGTAACTAGCCCAGGCAGAATTGTGGTTCAGTTGTTATTTATGTCAACATGCTCTCCCCAAAAGTGAACATTACAGGTATGTTGTAATAAGGTTAGCTCATGCTTCTAATCAAAATTATTTGTTCAAAAATAGGCATAGGGCCTATTTCTGACCAGTGAAAAATGACTTTATGGATTTAGGCAAATCTCTTCTCCTCAGTTACAGTAGACATAATTATTCATCTATTAGGCTTAATTATTGAAAGCCTAAAACCTAAAAGTGAAATAGGGACTTTGCAGAAAGTAGGTGAGGTTCAGGCAAGTTCAGTTAGTAAACATCAGAACTGGGATAGGAAGCCACATTGTCACATTTGGACTCTACCCACTACAACTTTTGAAGGTAAACATTTATCAGTACCAATTTATAGAAAACCAAGAATTGATGAGGTTAGAATAATAATTAATTCGACTCCTGGGCATTTATCACATGTCTTGTGAAAACACTTCTCATAAAAGTATTTTACAGGGGCTCATACCTAATATTGGAGAAGGCAATGGCAATCCACTCCAGTACTCTTGCTTGGAAAATCCCATGGACTGAGGAGCCTGGTAGGCTGCAATCCACGAGGTCGCTAAGAGTCGGACACGACTGAACGACTTCACTTTCACTTTTCACTTTTCACTTTTCATGCCTTGGAGAAGGAAATGGCAACTCACTCCAGTGTTCTTGCCTGGAGAATCCCAGGGACAGGGGACCCTGGTGGGTTGCCGTCTATGGGGTCGCACAGAGTCAGACACAACTGAAGTGACAGCAGTAGCAGCAGCAGCAGCATACCTAATGTGAATTACTGCCAGTCAGCAATCTTTTTCAAAATATAATCCATCCATACATACATACTTCCAGTCATCAGTTGTGTATATATGCATGAAGATATAAAAATTTCACATGCAGTTAAACACAAGTGCACAAACATAAATTCAATTATACACACAGAGCACACAGCCAAACAAGTCTGAAAGTATACATATTGTGCAACCACAAAGGAAGAGTAGATAAGTGGATGTAGACATATAATTTTATGCTGATCAAAGAAAATGGAGTGAAAGAAAGGATATCCTTTTTCTTGATGAAAATATTCTAGATGATGGACCAAACCTTGCCTTAGCCTGCTTTGTTGTTGTTGTTCAGTTACTCACTCATTTCTGACTCTTTGTGACTCCACGGCCTGTAGCACGCTAGGCTTCCCTGTCCTTCACCATCTCCCAGAGCTTACTCAAACTCATGTCCATTGAGTCACTGATGCCATATAGTTATCTCATTTTCTGTCATCCTCCTTGCCTTCTGCCTTCAAACTTTCCCAGTTCAAACATTCTATGGCATTGCCCTTCTTTGAGATTGGAATGAAAACTGAACTTTTCCAGTCCTGTGGTCACTGTTGAGTTTTCCAAATTTGCTGGCATAATGAGTGCAGCACTTTAATAGCACCATCTTTTAGGATGTGAAATAGCTCAACTGGAATTCTATCACTTTTGCTAGCTTTTCATGGTGATGCTTCCTAAGGTTTACTTGGCTTTACCCTCCAAGATATCTGGCTCTAGCTGAGTGAGCATACTATGATGGTTTTCTGGGGTCATTAAGATCTCTTTTGTACAGTTCTATGTATTCTTGTCAACACTTCTTAATATCATCTGCTTCTGTTTGGTCTATACCACTTCTGTCCTTTATTTTGCCCATCTTTGCATGAACTGTTCCCTTGATATCTCTAATTTTCTTGAGATCTCTAGTCTTTACCATTCTACTCTTTTCCTCTATTTCTTTCCATTGATCAATGAGGAAGGCTTTGTTACCTCTCCTAACTGTTCTTTGGATCTCTGGATTCAGATAGGCATATTTTCTGTTTTCTGCTTCTCTTTCTTCTGGATGTTTTGATTTTGAGCAAAACACTTCTTACTATCTAACAGACAATGAGATGAATTTTGTGTCAATTAAAATAAGACTCAAAAAATTCATTGATGCTCAGAGGTTTTTGCTTTTCAGAATGACTACTGATAAGAGTAATATTATCTGCATGAACAAGTAATGAAAGAGATGGAATCATAGCCAAGAATAACTTTATATTTTTAAAGTTTGTGCCAGATTTGACTCCACTGAAAATATTTGCAGTGCTACATTCAGAAGCTAACAGAGTACATAATCAGTTCAGTTGTTCAGTCGTGTCCAGCTCTTTGCAACCCCATGGACTGCATCATGCCAGGCCTCTCTGTCCATCAACAACTCCTGGAGCCTACTCAAACTCTTGTCCATTGAGTCGGTGATGCCATCCAAACATCTCATCCTCTGTCGACCCCTTCCCTTCCAGCCTTCAAACTTTCCAAGCATCAGGATATTTTCCAGTCAGTTCTTTGCATCAAGTGGCAAAGTATTGGAGTTTCAATTTCAACTTCTGTTCTTCCAATGAATATTCAGGACTGATTCCCTTTAGGATGGACTGGTTGAATCTCCTTGCAGACCAAGGGATGCTCAAGAGTCTTCTCCAACACCACAGTTCAAAAGCAATTCTTTGGTGCTCAGCTTTCTTTACAGTCCAACTCTCACATGCATATATGACTACTGGAAAAACCATATCTTTGACTAGACAGATCTCTGTTGGCAAGTAATATCTCTGTTTTTTAATATCCTGTCTAGGTTGGCCATAGCTTTTCTTCCAAGGAGGAAGTGTCTTTTAATTTCTTGGCTGCAGCACCATCTTCAGTGACTTGGGAGGCCCCCAAAATAGTATCTCACTGTTTCCATTGCCATGAAGTGATGGGATCAGATGCCATGATCTTAGTTTTCTGAATGTTGAGTTTTAAGCCATCTTTTTCACTCTCCTCTTTCACTTTCATCAAGAGGCTCTTTAGGTCTTCTTCACTTTCTGTCATAAGGATGATGTCATCTTTGTATCTGAGGTTATTGATATTTCTCCTTGAAATCTTGATTCTAGCTTATGCTTCATTCAGATTGGCATTTCTGATGATGCACTCTGCACATAAGTTAAATAAGCAGGGTGACAATATACAGCCTTGATGTACTCCTTTCCCTATTTGGAACCAGTCTGTTGTTCTATGTCCAGTTCTAACTGTTGCTTCTTTACCTTCATACAGATTTCTCAGGAGTCAGGTAAGGTGGTCTGATATTCCCATCTCTTTAAGAATTTTCAACAGTGTTGTGATCCACACACTCAATGGCTTTGGCATTGTCAATAAAACAAAAGTATATATTTTTCTGGAACTCTCTTGTTTTTTAAATAATCCAACGGATTTTGGCAATTTGATCACTGGTTCCTCTACCTTTTCTGAATCCAGCTTGAACATCTGGAAGCTCATGGTTTATGTACTGCTGAAGCTTGATTTGGAGAATTTTAAGCTTTACTTTGCTAGTGTGTGAGATGAGTGTAATTGTGCAGTAGTTTGAACATTATTTGGCATTGCCCTTCTTTGGGATTGGAATGAAAACTGTCATTTTCCAGTCCTGTGGCCACTGCTGAGTTTTCCAAATTTACTGGTCTATTGAGTGCAGCACTTTCACAGCATCATCTTTTAGGATTTGAAATAGCTCAATCGCAATTCCATCACCTCCACTAGCTTTGTTCTTATTGATGCTTCCTAAGGCCCACTTAACATCGCATTCCAGGATGTCTGGCTCTAGGTGAATGATCACACCATCANTGGCCACTGCTGAGTTTTCCAAATTTACTGGTCTATTGAGTGCAGCACTTTCACAGCATCATCTTTTAGGATTTGAAATAGCTCAATCGCAATTCCATCACCTCCACTAGCTTTGTTCTTATTGATGCTTCCTAAGGCCCACTTAACATCGCATTCCAGGATGTCTGGCTCTAGGTGAATGATCACACCATCATGGTTATCTGGGTCATGAAGATAGTTTTTGTATAGTACATAATAGCCAGATTCTAAGTTCCTGGGAGTCTACTCCATGTGGTTGCAAATATTTATTTTTTATCCTCAGAAAAATTTCACATTGTCTCAGAGGTGTCTTATCAACAGCCCTGTCCAAACTTATATTTAGGACTCCGTTATATCCTACTTTTAAAATTGTAACACTTTTCTAACTATTGTTAACTAATAGTTTCCTATTTGAGTGGAAGTGAAAGATACAGATATAGGTATCCAATTATTTTTGCTTCTCTGGAGAATCCAGACTAATACACTGGTTATTGTGGCTAAAAGCTGATATAGGTACTACATTTTTAATATGTGAATGTATATGCGTGAGCCTACTGATTCCTGCTTATGACTTGGAAGGCACCTAGTCAGAGAGCGTCATCTGCATTAGTTCCAACCTAATGGGGTTCTTATCTGCTCTGAGAAATGTTTACAAGATACTTATGCACTAGCCTGCAGGAATAAGTGGGTTGAAACGTCTGCAACAACTTGGCATATGGCAGGGTTTCAGGGGAGGCCTTTGTAAAGACTCCAAAACTCCAACTGTAACATAATGGTTATGTTTGGCCCTCAGCTGTGATCTGAGCATGGTTCCAATGATGGCAGTAATGTCAATGTTGGTAATCTTGATACAAATTTGTGACTCTGTAGGCATTTGTATCACCATGAATTCATGAACTGGTTTAAACCTACACTAGAATATGAAGCTAGGTATGTCTGCTGTTTGTAATATTTTAACCCAGAAGAATATCTTTGTTCCCTTTTGTGTATAGATCTTCAGGTTGGATCAAAGCCCCAAAACAATTGATGGTGCATATAAAAGACACATTCTTTTTCTAAAAAGGATTAATTATATTATAGTGTTATATTTACGTTAAACACATTTTATATTTGCACATGTCCAATGTATAACCACAAATCACATATTAAAACCACACAATTGAAAAGTGGCTAGTTTTCACAGTTTGTTGTAATCCACACAATCAAAGGTTTTAGTGCAGTCAGTGAAGGAGAAGTAGTTTTTTTTCCTGGGATTTCTTGTCTTTTTTATGATCCAGTGGATGTTTGTAATTTGATATCTGGTTCTTCTGTCTTTTCTAAATCCACCTTATACATCTGGAATTTATCAGTTCACAGCCTGCTGAAGCCTAGCTTTAAGGACAAATTTGCTAAAGTTTTGAAATGAAAGTACAACAAACAAAAACTTAATTGTATTAGTTATGTGATATAATATGATAAGTTGATTTAAATGTGAATAATCCTTATGATTGCCAAAGAGTTGTTTTAGGAGGTAAGAACTACAATGATCATACTTAATGGACCACATTTTTACTGCCAGTTGCACCATTATCATAATCTTTTTTTACTACTATTACGTTCTTCTCTTTAAAAAAGTAGTAAGATGTCAATATTCTGCAATCCATTACAACAATAAAATGATATTTTTTTAGTTTTTTCCTATGAAAATGGTTTTTATATTTTCATGAATTACTTGATAATTATTTTCATATTTAAATTAGGATTTTTTAAAGAAATTCAGGTTTGATATTCATGAGATGACTGACTTTCATATTTTCAAAGAAATATTAGAATATATTTTCAACTTCTAATATTATGTTGCTACTGCTGCTGCTAAGTCGTTTCAGTCATGTCCGACTCTGTGCGAACCCATAGACGGCAGCCCACCAGGCTCCCCCATCCCTGGGATTCTCCAGGCAAGAACACTGGAGTGGGTTGCCATTTCCTTCTCCAATGCATGAAAGTGAAAAGTGAAAGTGAAGTTGTTCAGTCATGTCAGACTCTTCACGACCCCATGGACTGCAGCCTACCAGGCTCCTCCACCCTTGGGATTTTCCAGGCAAATGTACTGCTACCATATAGTATTTTAATTTTATGGAGAAGTGATTCATGGTGTAGGGGAGAAGGTAGTTTCTATCTATCCAAGAATATCTTGACATGTGGTGAATAGAACAAGAAAAGGAGAATTCTTGTTACTGATGAACCTGCATTTTATTTTTCCTGGATACAAGGATATACATATTTTTACCAGATGATCTGTCAGATGACTGTTATATCTGTTGGTACTTAGGAATTCAACCTCTTAATGAGTTGCTCCTTTCCAACTAATCACTGTTACTGAGAATGGCACATTACCAACAGTATGATTCAAGTCATAGCTGGGAAAGAGTAATGTATAGTGACAACTGGGAACTCCAGGAGATTTTAAGGACAGAGGCTAATTTGCAATGTTTAAATCAATGTTTAATAATTTAATAAACTGAGTACCTTTGTTGTTATAGGTAGCATACATTACTTTAGTTTCACCTAATGAGGCCGGTTATTCATCTGAGAAGATTCATTTCAGATATAAAAATGAATAGATATAGAGAGCTTAAAAGAAGTGAGAGACAAAGAGTTTACAAAGAAGTAAACTTTGAGCCCCTTTCTAATTCTAGAATAAATAATTCGTATATATTTGATAATTAATACCTGGAATGCAGACTATATTAAAACAACATATTTCAGAGTCAAATTATTTCACAATGCTAAACATATAACAGTGATGAGCAATAATGCACATTCTCAGAATATGCTCACTACAATGCATTTTTTTTCTTGTTCATATAGATATTTTTTTTATTTTATTTTTATTTTTTTTGTATTTATTTATTTTTTTACATGAACTCCCAAACATGAACCCCCCTCCCACCTCCCACCCCACATCTTCCCTCCAGATCATCCCCATACACCAGCCCCAAGCATCCTGCATCCTGCATTGAACATAGACTGGCAACAAGCTTCTGTGGTCATATACATTTGGGAAACACTAAAATAATATCTTTCTTATAAAGATTCACATATTTCATATATATATATATAAGTGATCTTGAACACCAAATTTCTCACCCTTTCACCATTGGATATGTTTTCCAAGTAAAATCTATTTAGAGATGATGATACATAATTTGAAAAAAGAGTCCTATGACTATTCAAAGTAACAAATATTCTATTCATTTTGTTTTTTAAGAAAAATATTTTCAGAGAAAAGGAAGCAAAAAGTTTATATGATATTATACATGTTTCAATGCCATTCTCCCAAATCATCCCACCACNCATCTTCCCTCCAGATCATCCCCATACACCAGCCCCAAGCATCCTGCATCCTGCATTGAACATAGACTGGCAACAAGCTTCTGTGGTCATATACATTTGGGAAACACTAAAATAATATCTTTCTTATAAAGATTCACATATTTCATATATATATACATATATAAGTGATCTTGAACACCAAATTTCTCACCCTTTCACCATTGGATATGTTTTCCAAGTAAAATCTATTTAGAGATGATGATACATAATTTGAAAAAAGAGTCCTATGACTATTCAAAGTAACAAATATTCTATTCATTTTGTTTTTTAAGAAAAATATTTTCAGAGAAAAGGAAGCAAAAAGTTTATATGATATTATACATGTTTCAATGCCATTCTCCCAAATCATCCCACCACTGCCCTCTCCCACAGAGTCCAAAAGACTGTTCTATATATCTGTGTCTCTTTTGCTGTTAAAACTATAAAAGTTTGGCTCTTTGTGAGATAAAAAGTTTAGACTGACAACCTTAAACCTTTGTATATGTTATGAATGGACAGGTTCGTGACATTTACAGGAGACAGGGATCAAGATCATCCCCAAGAAAAAGAATTGCAAAAAGGCAAAATGGTTGTCTGAGGAGGCCTTATAAATAGCTGAGAAAAGAAGAGAAATGAAAGGCAAAGAAGAAAAGGAAACATACCCATTTGAATGCATAGTAAAGAGAGATAAGAAAGTCTTCCTCAGTGATCAATGCAAAGAGAGGAAAGCAATAGAATGGGAAAGACTAGAGATCTCTTCAAGAAAATTAGAATTACCAAGGGAACATTTATGCAAAGTTGGACACAATAAAGGATGGAAATAGTATGGACCAGAAGCAGAAAATATTAACAAGTCGTGGCAAGAATACACAGAAAAACTATACAAAAAAGCTTTTCATGACCCAGATTATCATAATGGAGTGATTACTCACCTAGAGCCAGACATCCTGGAATGCGAAGTTAAGTGGGCCTTAGGAAGCATCACTAAGAACAAAGCTAGTGGAGGTGATGGAATTCCAGTTGAATTCCATTCCTTTTTTTACTTTTGTAAAAATTTATTTTACTTTACAATACTGTATTAGTTTTGCCATACATCAGCATGAATCCGCCATGGGTGTACACGTGCTCCCGATCCTGAACCCCCTCCCACCTTCCTCCCCATACCATCTCTCTGGGTCATCCCAGTGCACCAGCCCCAAGCATCCTGTATCTTGCATCGAACCTAGACTGAAAATTCGTTTCTTATATGATATTATACATGTTTCAATGCCATTCTCCCAAATCATCCCACCCTCTCCCTCTCACATAGAGTCCAAAGACTGCCCTATGCATCTGTGTCTCTTTTGCTGTCTTGCATACAGTTACCATTACCATCTTTCTAAATTCCATATATATGTGTTAGCATACTGTATTGGTGTTTTTCTTTCTGGCTTAGTTCACTCTGTATAATCGGCTCCAGTTTCATCCACCTCATTAGAACTGATTCAAATGTATTCTTTTTAATGGCTGAGTAATAGTTCATTGTGTATTCAAATTCTAAAAGATGCTACTGCTAAAGTGGTGCACTCAGTATGCCAACAAATTTGGAAAACTCAACAGTGGCCACAGGACTGGACTTCAGTCACTTCAGACTCTTTGCAACCCCATGGACTGTTGGCTGCCAGGCTCCTCTGTCCATAGGATTTCCCAGGCAAGAATACTGGAGAGGGTTGCCATACCCTCCTTCAAGGGATCTTCCTGACCCTGGGATTGAACCTGCGTCTCTTATGTCTCCTGCAATGGCAGGAGCATTCTTTACCATTACCGCCACCTGGGAAGCTCTCTTTTAGACATAGATTTTTAACTCTTTAGCAGGTTTATAAAGCATGTATTAAAATCTTTGTTAGATATTTCAATATCAGAGCACCTTATAATCAAATTCCTGAGTATGATTTACCCTTTATTTTATATAATTTTGTTCAAAATTGTACATTTTAAATAGTGTGTTGAATCATCATTTTTTTTACATTGTGTTTCTAATTTTTATTGGTATTTTCAGAGACTGACTTGGAATAAAACTGCAAACTCTGCTTCCTCTCAAAGGTATATAAGCTCTGATACATCTGATTTTTTTTATTACTATGGTTTTTTTTTTTTTCTTTTTTTAACCCAGAAAACCTGAGGGGTAACATATTTCATCATTTTGTTGAGTTGCCAACTCTTGATTTCAGCTGAATCTTTGCTCAGATTCCTCAAGCCTGAAAGCCTTCTGTAAAGTACTGATTAATCTGGTGCAGGTTGAGAAGCATATCAAAAATTCATCCAGTTTTACCTTCACTATTCACTGGTTTCTTTATCTGTAACTTGTTCAGGAACTGTAATTCTTCAGATAACCAGGTAACTAGAGCTACCATAAAAAAAATACTCTGTTAAAGGTGGCATGAATTACAGTAATTAATTTTCTCACAATACTGGAAGCTAGAAATGTAAGGTCAAAGTGTTGGCGGTTTCATTTTCTCCTTAGTTTTCAGATGGCAGTATTCTCACATGTCTTCCCCTGGTGTCTTTAACTTCCCTTATTTGGACATATGTCATTTTTATTTAGGAACTTCCTGTATGACCTCACTTAATCTTAATTGCTCCTTTAAAGGAGGTCTAATTCCAATAGAGCCACATTCTTGGGGGTTAGGAATTCAACATATGGGGGAAAACAATTCAGTCAAATTGAAATATGACTCTCTCATTTCCAAGGTCTTTAAATTTTGGGTTTGCCCATTATTTACCCCAATCAAGGTCATAACTTTGAAAGTGCAAATTAATAAGTTTTCTCTGACAATTTCCTATCATTTTTACCACTCTTAGTTGATGAAGCCTTGGGTATTTATGTCCCACTCTCATACTGAGTTGAATCTGCACTCACTGGCAGTAGAACCCCTTGTTTTTCAGTCAAGCAGTAAAACTATGATTTTTAGCAATTGTAAGGCCACAGTCTTTTTCATTGTGTTGGCTCTTCACATCAGATGGCCATAGCATTTTAGCTTCAGCCTCATCTTTAGCATCAGTCCTTCCAATGAATATGCAGGATTGATTTCCTTTAAGATTGACTGGGTTGATCTCCTTGCTGTCTAAGGGACTCTCAAGAGCTTTCTCTAGCATCACAGTTGGAAGAAATAAATTCTTTAATACTCAGCCTTCTTTATGGTCCAACTCTCACATCTGTACATGTCAGCAAAGTGATGTCTCTGCTTTTTATTACGCTGTTTATATTCTTCATAGCTTTTTTTGTTTTGTTTTCCAAGAAGCAAGTGTCTTTTAATTAAATAATTGATTTTATCATTGGTCAATTTCTAGACCTAAAATTACTGACCACAATTCTTTTCAGTTATAATTTCTGATGTGAGTGTGTGAGTGTGTGTGCATGTGTATCTGTTTTGCCCTTTTCTCTTCCTTTCTTCTTTCTTTCTCTCTCTCTCTCCCTTACTCCCTTTTTCCTTTCTCTCTTTCTGTGCAGCATTGACAGCCCCTTCCTTTGCCCATATATGGAAATTCCTCTTCCATCAGCTTTGCCTTTCTCTTACCAATTTCCTTCTAGATTTAATAGTATTTTTGTAAGAATATACCTTCTGGTTATCATCTAGAATAATTTTCTTGGTGAATTTTCTGACTTCTTATATATTTGAAAATGTCTTTATTAAATAAATTTTAGTAGAATATAGGATTCAATATCAAGTTATTTTGAAGATATGAACAATTATTTTGAATGTTAGAAGTGAGCAAAGACTCATTCCATCTTTTTCAAGCATAGAACCTAAATATGCTTAGAATTTTGTTCAACATATTTAAATTTCTGTACACATATATATATGTATATGTTTGTATTTGACATTTTGGTGCACCAGGAACCCGTAGGTTATTTCATGTTGCCAGTAGAGTCTCTTGGCTGGTTCCACTTGTTTTCTATAAAGCCTCCAACAAAGCAGATATCTAGCAAGAAAAACATCATATTAAAGATTTCTGTACCCCTATTTAAACTCAGTTATCTCCTTAGTCTGCAAGTATTATGGGCAATGCCCTCAGGGAAAGAAAACTGGCAATGTAAGCTCATGTAAGAATTCCTTTGAAATTTCTTTGAAATTGAGTTCATCTGTTATTTATTGTTTCTACAGTTATATGGTACCATTAATTATGTGATTTTCCTAGTATATCTAGATTTTTCTATATGGCATACTATGTATTTTATAGCAATCTCAGAAATAAAAGCTCTTACTGGTTTTTATTTAATACTGTAATTTGAATTAAAAGATTTGTTTATAACCAAAAAGGCAATGCCAAAGAATGTTGAAACTACCACACAATTGCACTCATCTCACACGCTAGTAAAGTAAGGCTCAAAATTCTCCAAGCCAGGTTTCAGCAATACGTGAACCATGAACTTCCAGATGTTCAAGCTGGTTTTAGAAAACCAGAGATCAAATTGCCAACATCCTCTAGATCATCAAAAAATCAAGAGAGTTCCAGTAAAACATCTATTTCTGCTTTATTGTCTATGCCAAAGCCTTTGACTATGTGGATCACAAGAAAATGTGGAATATTCTGAAAGAGATGGGAATACCAGACCACCTGCCTCTTGAGAAACCTATATGCAGGTCAGGAAGCAACAGTTAGAACTGGACATGGAACAACAGACTGGTTCCAAATAGGAAAAGGAGTATGTCAAGGCTGTATATTGTCACCCTATTATTTCACTTATATGCAGAGTACATCATGAGAAATGTTGGGCTGGAAGAAGCACAGGCTAGAATCAAGATTGCCAGAAGAAATATCAATAACCTCAGATATGCAGATGACATGACCCTTAAGGCAGAAAGTGAAGAGGAACTAAAAAGCCTCTTGATGAAAGTGAAAGAGGAGAGTGAAAAAGTTGGCTCAACATTCAGAAAACTAAAATCATGGCATCTAGTCCCATCACTTTATGGGAAATAGAAGGGGAAAGAGTGTCAGACTTTATTTTTGGGCTCTCCAAAATCACTACAGGTGGTGATTGCAGCCATGAAATTAAAAGATGCTTACTCCTTGGAAGGAAAGTTATGACCAACCTAGATAGCATATTCAAAAGCGGAGACATTACTTTGACAACAGAAGTCCGTCTAGTCAAGGCTGTGAGAGATGTGTATAAGAGACAGTCTGTGGTCATATACATTTGGGAAACACTAAAATAATATCTTTCTTATAAAGATTCACATATTTCATATATATATA
>SJYX01020374.1:244018-263141 GCA_006410675.1 Oreotragus oreotragus
ATGTATTTATATATATATATATATATATACTTGCATATAATGTAGAAAAATTAGGTAAAGTAAGTGTTGGAAAATTTATCTCAGTGGGTAGTTTCTCTTCCTCAGCACTATTATACTTGAAATTTTGGAATACCTAATTGATTGAATAATATATAATTTAGAAAACATATAAATGATAATGGAAGATAGCAATTGTGTATTACATCCTTAGAGAATCTATTTCAGATATCTCCCCTCATTTTTCATTTCCTCTGCAGAGAAACAAATTAACAGCTTTCAAAATATCTAGTAATTCTATGTGTAAATATAGTTGAAATGTTTCTGTATCTTCTTACAACTTTTACATGAATATTTAAATAATTTGCAGTGAAATAACTTTGTATATATAACAAGGAGAAAATTTCACCTTAATGATTACTTTTTGGCCTAAGTGTAAAGTCATGTCTAACTTATTTCTCTTCTTAATGATAGAACTTTCAGAGACAACATGACAAATTTTGTAGGTACAGTTTATTAGGTCTTCAAGGAAATGTGATGTTTCAGTAACAATAATGTATTTAATTTTGTTACTTATAGGCACTTAAAGATATATCTCCATTTGAGATATATGTCTCCATATTAATAGGCATTATATAGTTATGCAAATGCTTATAAATAATAAAGTTATAATAAGTACTAGAATCAACACATTACCTTATTTACATTGGTGGTCAGGGAATAATAATCTTCTGAGGATAATGCTGAGTGGAAGGAAAGTGATTGTGAATGGAAAATAGTAAGCATATTATTAAGACAGTTTCTATTCATTCTCTGTTTTTTGTCCTTAAATGATTTAATCCATTTCTTCTTATATACTGGGAATTCACAGTCAGTACCTAAGATACAAACTTTTAGACCACAACCCCCGAAAAAATATTTTTTTTGCATTACTGGCAATACCTGAACACATTTTAAACTCAGTATGTTTAAAACTGAACACTTGGTTCCCCTTCCCCACTCATATTTTCTTCCATTCTTCAATATCTTAATATATGGCACCACTTCTCACACAGTTTTTCAAGCCAGAAATTCAAGGTTATTTTTAATTCCTTCACTCTGAGACCTAATCTCTGGACCATAAGCAAACTTGATATTTTAACTACAAATGTCATCTCCTCTCTATACCACCCACGTTGAATTACCATCCAAGTTGAACTACCATATTCTTTGACTGACTTGTTATAGCACCTTTCTTAATATCACCTCACTCCAATATAATCCCAAATAAGAAAGGTACAGGAGAGAAGACATTTCAAGGGGAAAATGTATTCAGTCACAGAAATGAAACATATTTTGGGAAACCTAGTATTCTGCCATAACAAGAGCACAACACGTATGCAAGAGAGGCTTAGCGGGAGATAAACTTGAGAGGTAAGCAGAAGTACACTCAAGATGCATTCAATAAAGAGATATCAGATACATATTATTTTCTCTATTCTTACCTTGCCTTGAAAAGATACAAAAATCTTGGCTGCCAGCTTCCTAAAGCAGCATGGGTAGAAAGAATGAGTGTAGTTAAAGTCATGATGTTGTCAACAGGACTAAAATCTAGTTTTAGTGCCTCAATTGAAAAGTACGAAATTCCATGGAAATATTTTCCCAAACTAGTCTGTGGTTCTTTCACTAACACTTTCATACCCTTCAGCTCAATATTTTCTTGGCTTAAATTATATAAATTGTGCTATATTTTTATAACACATAAAGAGAAATGTCCTTAAAATTGAAGCTTTGTTTGCAGTTTAAAATCAGACAAATTATTTTCTGAAAAGGATCCAGTTAGAAAACATATTTTAGCAGTATATATCAAATTGCTTCCACCAGTTAGCACTATGCCAGTTCTGAGGGAGGAAGATCACAGGATTTCAATTGCTTATATAAAATTTCTCTTCTCATTGAAAGTGAAAGTCACTCAGTTGTGTCTGTTACTTTGCAACTCCATGGACTGTAGTCCATGGATTTCTCCAAGCCAAAATGGTGGAGTGGGTAACCTTTTCCTTCTCCAGGGATCTTCCTAACCCAGGGATTGAACCCAGGTCTCCCACATTGCAGGCAAATTCTTTACCAGTTGAGCCACAGGGAGAGTTTTTGTTTTATATTCTCATTATTCCGTTAATTTTGACTCTTCAAAATCAAAAAGAGATATCATGGCTTTTTAAACATTAGCCACAAAATTTTATCATTCAGTTCAGTTCAGTTCAGTCACTCAGTCATGTCCTACTCTTTGTGACCTCATGAATAGCAACACGCCAGACCTCCCTGTCCATCACCAACTCCCAGACTTCACTCAAACTCACGTCCATCGAGTTGGTGATGCCATCTAGCCATCTCATCCTTTGTCATCCCTTTTTCCTCCTGCCCCCAATCCCTCCCAGCATCAGAGCACTTTTCAACGAGTCAGCTCTTCACATGAGGTGGCCAAAGTATTGGCGTTTCAGCCTCAGCATAAGTCCTTCCAATGAATGTTCAGGAGAGATTTACTTTAGAATGGACTGGTTGGATCTCCTTGCAGTCCAAGGAAATCTCAAGAGTTTTCTCCAACACCACAGTTCAAAAGCATCAATTCTTCAGTGCTCAGCTTTCTTCACAGTCCAACTCTCACATCCATACATAACCATTGGAAAAAACATTGCCTTGACTAGACGGACCTTTGTTGGCAAAGTAATGTCTCTGCTTTTTAATATGCTATCTAGGTTAGTCATAACTTTCCTTCCAAGGAGTAAGCATCTTTTAATTTCATGGCTGCAATCATCATCTGCAGTGATTTTGGAGCCCCCCGAAAATAAAGTTTGACACTGTTTCCCCTTCTATTTCCCATGAAGTGATGGGACCAGATGCCATGATCTTAGTTTTCTGAATGTTGAGCTTTAAGCCAACTTTTTCACTCTCCTCTTTCACTTTCCTCAAGAGGCTTTTTAGCCACTTGAGGAGAGTGAAACTTACATTCCTCTTCACTTTCTGCCATAAGAGTGGTGTCATCTGCATATCTGAGGTTATTGATATTTCTCCCAGCAATCTTGATTCCAGCTTGTGCTTCTTCCATTATTAGAGAAAGACAAATCAAAAGTAAAATGAGGTATCACCTCACACCAGTCAGACTGGCCATCATCAAAAGGTCTAGAAACAATAAATGCTGGAGAAGGTGTGGAGAAAAGGGAAAGCTCTTACACTGTTGGTGGGAATATAAATTGATACAGCCACTATGGAAGACAGTATGGAGATTCCTTAAAAAGCTAGGAATAAAACAACCATATGACCCAGCAATCCCACTCCTGGAATACACCCTGAGGAAACCAAAATTGAAACAGACACGTGTGTCCCATTTTTCATTGCAAGACTATTTACAAAAGCTAGATCATGGAAGCAACTTAGAAGTCCATCAACAGATGAATGGATAAAGATACACAATGAAATATTACTCAGCCATAAAAAGTAACACATTCAAGTCAGTCCTAATGAGGTGGATAAACCTAAAACCTATTATACAGAGTGAAGTAAATCAGAGAGAAAAAGATCCTTATTTTAACACATATATATGGAATCTAGAAAAAGTGGTACTGAATAATTAATTTATAGGGAACGATGGAGAAATAGACATAGAAAATAGACTTATGGATATGGGGAGAGGGAAGGAGAGGGTGAAATGTATGGGAAAAGTAACATGGAAACTTACATTACCATATGCAATATAGATAGCCAATGAGAATTTGCTATATGACTCAGGAAACTCAAAATGGGGCTCTGCATCAAACTAGAGAGGTGGAATGGGGAGGGAGATGAGAGGGAGTTTCACAAAGGAGGGGATATATGTATACCTATGGCTGATTCATGTTGAGATTTGACAGAAGACAACAAAATTGTGTAAAGCAACTATCTTCAATAAAAATAATCAATTAATAAAAAAATACATGTAAAACTTCTAGTATAGTATTAATGTAGTTCTTGTAGGAGAAAGTATAGCTTATTTAGAAAAGAATGTCTATAACCAATGACTCAATGTTCCACAGTTACCAAAGTAAAGACTAACTGCTAGCTCAAAAGCCATTAATAAGTCCAGGTTGGTAGAAAAGAAAGTTTGCTTTATTTTGGATACTGGCAACTGGAGTTGGAGAAGGATGGGTGCCTATTCAAAGGATGACTAACCCCCTCCCCACAACAATCGAATGGCAAGAGTTCTATAGACAGACAGATGGGCCTACATGCAAAAAATAACACAGTTAGCTCTGATAGTCATCTTGAAACTGGTCATCAGTGTTCTGACCAGTGTCATTTTGGTGAATTTAAGTATAGTTTATCTTCAGTTCCAGGGTCACTTTGTTCCCATTTCCTTGAGGTAAGCTCTTGGAATTGTGGCAGAATATGTCATGGTTTAGAAAAGGCAGAGGAACCAGAGATCAAATTGACAACATTCACTGGATCATAGAGAAAGAAAGGGAATTCCAGGGATAAATCAACTCTTATTTCATAAACTACACTAAAACCTTTGACTGCAGATCATAACAAACTGTGGAAAGTTCTTTGAGAGATGGGAATACCAGACCATCTTACCTGTCTTTTGAGAAATCTGTATGTGGGTCAAGAAGCAACAGTTAGAACCCTGTACAGAGCAAATGATTCAAACAAGATTGAGAAAGGAGTAAAACAGGACTGTCTGCTGTCACTCTGCTTATTTAACGTACATGCTGAGCATATCATGAGAAATGCCAGGCTGGGTAAGTTACAAGCTGGAATCGAGGAGCTGGGAGAAGCATCAGCATATGTAGATGATTTCAGCCTAATGGCAGAAAATGAGGAAGAACTATAGAACATCTTGATGACTGTGAAAGAGGAGAGTGAAAGAGCTAGCTTAAAAAAAAAAAAAAAAAAAAAAAAAAAACTAAGATCATGACATTTGACATCGTTACTTCACGGCAAATAGAATGGGGAAACGTGGAAGTAGTGACAAGTTTCCTCTTCTTGGGCTCTAAAATCACTGCCTATGTTGACTGCAGCCATGAAATCAGAAGATAACTACTTCTTGACAGGAACACTATGACAAATCTAGACAGGGTGTTCAAAAGCAGAGATGATGCTGACAAAGGTCCATATAGTTGAGGCTATTTTCTTCCCAGTGGTCATGTACAGTTGAGAGAGGTGGACTGTAAAGAAGGCAGAGTGACAAAGAATGGATGCCTTCTAACTATGGTGGTGGAGAAGACTCCTGAAAGTCTCTTGGACAGTAAGGAGATCAACTGAATATTCAGGAGATCAATCCTGAATATTCACTGGAAAAACTGATGCTGAAGCTCCAATATTTTGGTCATTTTATGTGAACAAACAACCAAACAACTTGGAAAATCCCTGATGTTGGGAAAGATTGAGGGCAGAGGAGAAGAGGGTGTCAGAGGATGAGATGGTTGGATGGCATCACCAATGCAATAAGCATTACCTTGGGCAAACTTTGGGAGATTGTCAGGGAAAGGGAGGCCTGGTGTGCTGTGGCTACGAGGGCACACAGAGTCAGAAATACTGGGTGACTGAACCACAACAACAATGTCATGGCTACAGTCTGGTCATCACATAATTAGCTTCTTCCACCTATTAAGGATTTCAGTGTATATAACACAGCTCACACGATATGGTTCAGAATAATATCTGTAGCCCTCAAGAAGGAATTAAAAATCCTTTACTAAGCTTAATGACTACATTATTATTACATGGTCTCCTTTCATTGTTTTCCTTTGTTTCTCCATTTTTCCACTTCTCTGATTAACTTATTCTTTGGCTATTTTTTTTTTCCACAGACAAAAAAGCAGTCTAAAAACATGGAGGGGGTATGGGGCAAAGACTAGAGTGTCTTGCTCTGTTTCATCACCATATTAGGCTACAAAAGTAAGAGCAAAGTAAACTCAAAAAGCAAAAGCAATGAAAGGGTAAAATTATTGCAGAAATTCAATGAAATGTAAAATAAAAACTTTTATATTTTAGCAAAGCAATAAGCTTATATTTTTAAAAATCCACAAAATTAAAAAGCCCCAAAGTTAAATGGTCAAGTAAAAATGAGAACACAAAACACCAGTTTCAAAGTGGATGAAATTATCAGCAGTAATTCTAAGGGAAATTAAATTATTAAAGAATAATAACAATTATAAATAAATTCATGACAATTTTAACACTTCCAATAAAATGAACATTTTTGAAATATATCTTGTTAAAATTGATATAGAAAAAAATTGAAATCAGAATATCTCTTCATTAAGAAGTTAGTGTTATTAACCAGTGAGTCAACTAAAAAAAAAAAAGGCCAACATAAAATAAATTTCAATTAAAACCATAATCATTAAAATGGCTATAATGGACAAGACTGATTATGTCCAAGTCTGTCAAGAAGATAGAACAGTTCCAATATTCAGTAATTAAAAGAGAAAGTGTATCACCAGTTTGGCAAGAAGATTGCAAATTTATTAATACGCAGTGAAGTTGTAGTTGTTGTTTAGCTGTTAAGTTGTATCTGATTCTTTTGTGACCCCGTGGACTGTAGCCAAACAAGCTGCTCTGTTCATGGGATTTCCCAGGCAAGAATACTAAAGTGGGTTATCATTTCCTTCTTCAGGGGATCATGTCTCCTGCGTTGCAGGCAGGTTCTGTACCACTGAGCCAGGAGGGTAGCACCATACAATAGTTACTGTAGAGTTAATATACAGTTACCATGTAACCCAGTTATGCTACTCAAAGGTATTTCCACAAAATGAATTGAAATGTGATGATTCAGATGATTGTTTGTTTTTATCAGTGTTAACGATATTAGCAATAACTTGAGGCAACTCAAATGTCTATTAATTATTGACAGATGAAGTTTTGTATATCCATCCAAAAGAATCTATTGAACAATAAAAGAAACAAAATGATGCAACCAAAAGAGATTAACCTCTAATACTATGCCACATTAATGAAGTAAAATTAGTACATCTTATACAATTACATTTATATATAAATTTAGACAATGTGAACTAAATTTAATGACTGAAATTTGTTGCCAGGTGATAGACTTGAAAGTTGATCAGGATTTCAAAAGAGCATGAGAAATTCCTTGCAGATTGCTCTGTATCTTGATTTGAGGGATCGATTCATGACTGTAGGAATATGTGAAAAAGTCACTACAGGTTACTTTGATTCTTTGCAGTTCACTATATTTCACTATACATTTCTGTAGAAAAGCACACTCTTCAAAATAATTTCTGATATTATCTGAATAGGTATATACCTTCCTATCCCTTTGTCATCAATTTTCATCATACTTTAGACATATTCTTTGGCCAGGGCAATATGGGCAAAAGGAATGTGTGCCACTTCTGAGCATGGATTTTAAGAGGTATTCCATCATCCCTATTATCCTTACCCAACATGAGTTCATTCTTCATGGATTACAGCCTTGTTCTGGTGAAAGGGCTTGTGTAACTCAATAAAGCTATGAACCACACAAGATGGATGGATCACAGTGAAGAGTTCTGACAAAATGTGGTCCACTGGAGAAGAAATGACAATCCACTCCAGTATTCTTGACTGGAAAACTTCATGGACAATAAGATAAGGCAAAAAGATATGACACCAGAGGGTAAGCTCCTAGGTTGGAGTGTGTCCAATATGCTATTGGGTAAAAGCAGAGGGCAATTACCAATAGCTCCAGAAAGAATGAAGCAGTTGGGCCAAAGCAGAAATGATGCTCAGCTATGGATGCTTCTGGAAGGAAAAGTAAAATCTGAAGCTGTAAAGAAAATTATTACATCAGAATCTGGAATGTTAGGTCCTTGAGTCAAGGTGAATTGGTGTGGTCAATCAGGAGATAGCAAAAGTGAACATCAACATCTTAGGAATTAGTGAACCAAAATGAATGGGAATGAATGAATTTAATAGAGATGACTGTTATATCTACTACTGAGGGCTTCTTGGAGTAGCCCTCAGAGTCAACAAAAGATTATGTTATATAGTAGTTGGGTGCAATCTCAAAAATGACAGAATGATCTCGGTTCAGTTCCAAATAAACACTGCAGCAATCCAAGTCTATGTCTCAACTACTGATGCTGAAGAAGCTGTAGTTAACTAGCCTATAAAGACTTTACAATACCTTCTGGAAGTAACACACACAAAAATGATGTCTTTTTCATTATAGGGATTAAAATGCAAAAGGAAGAATCCAGAGATATCTGAAGTAACAGGCACATTTGGCTTTGGAGTACAAAATGAAGTGGGCCAAAGGCTAACAGTTATGTCACGACAACACTCTGGTCATAGCAAACATCCTTTTCCAACAAGACAAAATCTGACTCCACATATGGACATTACCAGATAATCTCAATACTGAAATCAGATTGATTATGTTCTTTGAAGCCAATGATGGAGAAACTCTAGAGCAAGCAAAAAAAAGATCTTGAGTTGACTATAGCTCAGATCACCAGCTCCTTATTGCAAAATGCAGGCTGAAATTTGAGAAGGTAGGGAAAACTGCTAGGCCATTCATCTATGAAAGCAAAAGTAAAAGTTGTTCAGTCATGTCCAACCCTTTGTGACCCCATGGACTATACAGTCCATGGAATTCTCCAGGTCAGAATATTGGATTGGGTAGCCTTTCCCTCCCTTCTCCAGGGGATCTTCCCAACCCAGGGCTCGAACCCACATCTCCTGCATTGCAGGCGGATTCTTTACCAGTTGAGTCACAAGGGAAGCCCAAGAATACTGGAGTCAGTAGCTGATACCTTCTGCAGCGTATCTTCCTGACCCAGGAATCAAACCAGATTCTCCTGTGCTGCAGGCAGATTCTTGACCAACTGAACTATCAGGGAAGCACAGGCCATTTAGGGATGACCTAATTTAAATTCCTTATGATTATACAGTGGGGGTGAAGAATAGATTCAAAGGATTAGATCTGGTAGAGAGAATGCCTGAAGAACTATGAATGGAGGTTCATAACACTGTACAGGAGACAGTGATCAAAATCATCCCAAAGAAAAAGAAATACAAGAAGTCAAAGTGGTTGTCTTAGGAGGCTTACAAATAGCGGAGGAATGAAAAGAAGTGAAAGGCAACAGAGAAAGAGAAAGATATACCCAAGTGAATCCAGAGCATAGTAAGGAGAGATAAGAAGCCTTTCTTGAAAGGACAGTACAAAGAAAAGAAAATAATAGAATGGAAAAGACTAGAGATCTTTTCAGGAAAACTGGAGAGAGATATCAGGGGAAGATTTTATGCAAGAATGGGCACAATAAAGGACAGAAATGATAAGGACCTAACAGAAGCAGAAAAGATTAAGAAGAAGTGAAAAGAATACACAGAAGAACTATATAAGAAAGATCCTAATGACCCAGATAACCATGATGATGTGGTCATTCACGTACAGCTCGACATTCAGGAGTGAAATCAAGCAGGCCTTAGGAAGCATTACGACCAACAAAGCTAGTGGAGGTGATGGAATTCCAGCTGAACTATTTCAAATCCTAAAAGATGGCGCTGTGAAAGTGCTGCACTCAATATGCCAGGAAATTTGGAAAACTCAGCAGTGGCCACAGGACTGAAAAAGTTCAGTGTTTATTTCAATCACAAAGAACAATGTCAAAGAAAGTTCAAACTTCCATACAATTGCACTCATGCTAGCAAGGTTATGCTCGAAATCCATCAAGTTAGACTTCAGTAGTACATGAACTGAGAAGTTGCAGATGCACAGTCTGGGTTTTGAAGAGGCAAAAGGACTAGAGATCACATTGGAAACATTTGTTGGAACATGATGAAAGCAAAGGTATTCCAGAAAAAATATCTACTTCTGTTTTATTGACTGCACTAAAGCCTTTGACTGTGTAGATCAAAACAAACTGGAAAATTCTGAAGAACACTTTACCTGTTTCCTGAGAAACCTGATTGAGGGCAAAGAAACAACAATTAGAACTGGACATGGAACAATAAACTGGCTAAAAATAGGAAAAGGAGTATGATGAGACTGTATATTGTCACCCTGCTTGTTTAACTTCTATGTGGCATAATCATATCAAATACCAGACTGGATGAATCAAAAATTGGTATCAAGATTGGTGGGCGAAATAACAACAACATCAGATATGAAGCTAATACCAGCATAATGGCAGAAACTGAAGAGGTACTAAAGAGCCTCTTGAAGAAGGAAAAAGAGGAGTGTGAAAAATCAGGCTTGAAATTCATTTAAAAATTTCAGATCATGGCAACAGGTTCCATCATTTCTTGGCAAATAGAAGGGGAAAAAGTAGAAACAGTGACAGATTTTATTTTCTTAGTCTCCAAAGTCACTGCAGATGGTGAAATTCAGTTCAGTTCAGTTGCTCAGTCGTGTCCGACTCTTTGCAACCCCATGAATCGCAGCACACCAGGCCTCCCTGTCCATCACCATCTCCCGGAGTTCACTCAGACTCACGTCCATCGAGTCCATGATGCCATCCAGCCATCGCATCCTCAGTCGTCCCCTTTTCCTCCTGCTCCCAATCCCTCCCAGCATCACAGTCTTTTCCAATGAGTCAACTCTTCGCATGAGGTGGCCAAAGTACTGGAGTTTCAGCTTTAGCATCATTCCTTCCAAAGAAATCCCAGGGTTGATCTCCTTCAGAATGGACTGGTTGGATCTCCTTGCAGTCCAAGGGACTCTCAAGAGTCTTCTCCAACACCACAGTTCAAAAGCATCGATTCTTCGGCACTCAGCTTTCTTCACAATCCAACTTTCACATCCATACATGACGACTGGAAAAACCATAGCCTTGACTAGGTGGACCTTAGTCGGCAAAGTAATGTCTCTGCTTTTGAATATACTATCCAGGTTGGTCATAACTTTTCTTCCAAGGAGTAAGCGTCTTTTAATTTCATGGCTGCAGTCACCATCTGCAGTGATTTTGGAGCCCAAAAAAATAAAGTCTGACACTGTTTCCACTGTTTCCCCATCTATTTCCCATGAAGTGATGGGACCGGATGCCATGATCTTTGTTTTCTGAATGTTGAGCTTTAAGCCAACTTTTTCGCTCTCCTCCTTCACTTTCATCAAGAGGCTTTTTAGCTCCTCCTCACTTTCTGCCATAAGGGTGGTGTCATCAGCATATCTGAGGTTATTGATATTTCTCCCGGCAATCTTGATTCCAGCTTGTGTTTCTTCCAGTCCAGCGTTTCTCATGATGTACTCTGCATATAAGTTAAATAAGCAGGGAGACAATATACAGCCTTGACGTACTCCTTTTCCTATTTGGAACCAGTCTGTTGTTCCATGTCCAGTTCTAACTGTTGCTTCCTGACCTGCATACAGATTTCTCAAGAGGCAGGTTAGGTGGTCTGGTATTCCCATCTCTTTCAGAATTTTCCACAGTTTATTGTGATCCACACAGTCAAAGGCTTTGGCATAGTCAATAAAGCAGAAATAGATGTTTTTCTGGAACTCTCTTGCTTTTTCCATGATCCAGCGGATGTTGGCAATTTGATCTCTGGTTCCTCTGCCTGTTCTAAAACCAGCTTGAACATCAGGGAGTTCACGGTTCACATATTGCTGAAGCCTGGCTTGGAGAATTTTGAGCATTACTTTACTAGCGTGTGAGATGAGTGCAATTGTGCGGTAGTTTGAGCATTCTTTGGCATTGCCTTTCTTTGGAATTGGAATGAAAACTGACCTTTTCCAGTCCTGTGGCCACTGCTGAGTTTTCCAAATTTGCTGGCATATTGAGTGCAGCACTTTCACAGCATCATCTTCCAGGATTTGAAACAGCTCAACTGGAATTCCATCACCTCCACTAGCTTTGTTCTTAGTGATGCTTTCTAAGGCCCACTTGACTTCACATTCCAAGATGTCTGGCTCTAGATTAGTGATCACATCCTCATGATTATCTGGGTCGTGAAGATCTTTTCTGTACAGTTCTTCTGTGTATTCTTGCCACCTCTTCTTAATATCTTCTGCTTCTGTTAGGTCCATACCATTTCTATCCTTTATCGAGCCCATCTTTGCATGAAATGTTCCCTTGGTATCTCCAATTCTCTTGAAGAGATCTCTAGTCTTTCCCATTCTGTTGTTTTCCTCTATCTCTTTGCATTGATTGCTGAAGAAGGCTTTCTTATCTCTTCTTGCTATTCTTTGGAACTCTGCATTCAGATGCTTATATCTTTTCTTTTCTCCTTTGCTTTTCGCCTCTCTTCTTTTCAGTGCTATTTGTAAGGCTTCTCCAGACAGCCATTTTGCTTTTTTGCATTTCTTTTCCATGGGGATGGTCTTGATCCCTGTCTCCTGTACAATGTCACGAACCTCATTCCATAGTTCATCAGGAACTCTGTCTATCAGATCTAGGCCCTTAAATCTATTTCTCACTTCCACTGTATAATCATAAGGGATTTGATTTAGGTCATACCTGAATGGTCTAGCGGTTTTCCCTACTTTCTTCAATTTAAGTCTGAATTTGGAAATAAGGAGTTCATGATCTGAGCCACAGTCAGCTCCTGGTCTTGTTTTTGTTGACTGTATAGAGCTTCTCCATCTTTGGCTGCAAAGAATATAATCAATCTGATTTCGGTGTTGACCATCTGGTGATGTCCATGTGTAGAGTCTTCTCTTGTGTTGCTGGAAGAGGGTGTTTGCTATGACCAGTGCATTTTCTTGGCAAAACTCTATTAGTCTTTGCCCTGCTTCATTCCGCATTCCAAGGCCAAATTTGCCTGTTACTCCAGGTGTTTCTTGACTTCCTACTTTAGCATTCCAGTCCCCTATAATGAAAAGGACATCTTTTTTGGGTGTTAGTTCTACAAGGTCTTGTAGGTCTTCATAAAACCGTTCAACTTCAGCTTCTTCAGCATTACTGGTTGGGGCATAGACTTGGATAACTGTGATATTGAATGGTTTGCCTTGGAAACGAACAGAGATCATTCTGTCGTTTTTGAGATTGCATCCAAGTACTGCATTTCGGACTCTTTTGTTGACCATGATGGCTACTCCATTTCTTCTGAGGGATTCCTGCCCGCAGTAGTAGATATAATGGTCATCTGAGTTAAATTCACCCATTCCAGTCCATTTTAGTTCGCTGATTCCTAGAATGTCGACGTTCACCCTTTCCATCTCTTGTTTGACCACTTCCAATTTGCCTTGATTCATGGACCTGACATTCCAGGTTCCTATGCAATATTGTTCTTTACAGCATCGGATCTTGCTTCTATCACCAGTCACATGCACAATTGGGTATTGTTTTTGCTTTGCTCCATCCCTTCATTCTTTCTGCAGTTATTTCTCCACTGATCTCCAGTAGCACTTTTATCACTAGCTACATTAATTTTATGAGTCTCATTGATTGGTGAAATTGCATGGAATCTACAATGTGGAATGCATTGGAATAACCTCCACAAAGTGGAAAAAATAGTTGGTGAGCATTGTCCCATCAAATACTTAGATGGAGATATATCACTTGCTAGTCCTATTTTAACATATTTTCTTTGAAGGTCTAACTGAGAGCCAACAGTTTTGTTTCTCAACTACATAGAAAATAGTTAAAACTTTTTGGCATATAATCTCTGTCAACACTACTCAACTCTGTCATTGTAATGTGTAAGCAACCATAAATAATGCATAAACAAATGCATATGACTGTATTCCAGTAAAACTTTATTAACAAGAACAGATGGCTAACTTATGGTTCATGGTATGTTGAACCCTGTTTCAACTCATTTAGAGGCTAAATTTTAAAGCCTTCCAGAGTAGGAAAATAATTTGAAGCTGTCCATGGTGCCCTTCTGGGTTTAATATCCAGTAGTCTCGGTGGTATAAGAAGTGTCTCTGCATACAAGAATGCTGTGTGGAGCCTCTGACATCCCTCAATAATAGAAGTCAGTATATAAAAACTTTGTAGTGAAATCAAGTTATCTTCTACAAGCAATTTTTATCATTTTATGCAATAGATTCTTACTGAACCACAGGACACAATACAATCATGTGAAATAAACTGCACATCATGAATGAGGACATGACCCACCAAACCATTTGGTTAGGTACCTCATAATCATAATCCGTATTCTATGATTGAGAATAAATTACATAAATTTATATACTTTATATAAAAGTATAAATCTATATCTATACATTTTTTGAGCAAGATTAGAAGGCATAATAAGTTATATATGTAGATAATTTAAAACTTCAAACATCTCCACCTCTTGAATTATATCCTAGTTGTTTATGCACTCATGGATTTATCAGTAATCCCCTTATGGCTAAAGCATTAAAAGATCTTGGTTTTGTTTTTTTATGGTTTGGTGTAAAATGCTAACATTATAGAATCACACAAGGTTTCTTCTGAATGGCAGTGCAGACAGAAAGCTTTCCCAGCGGGAAACAGTTTGAACAATATATCTTATTGCCCAGTTTCCTGGATGAAAAAATTACCATTTATATGAACTTATACTGATTTGTAGACTGTGGCTGAATATTGACAAAATAATATGTATAAGAGTGGCTCCCTGCTTTGCATGCTAAGTTGCTTCGGGTTGTAACCTATTCTTTGTGACCCTATGGACAGTAGCCTGCTAGGCGCCAAGAAAGAATACTGAATACTGGAGTGGTTTGCCGTGCCTTCCTCCATTTTCCAACCAGGGTTAGAACCTATGTTTCTTATGTTTCCTGCATTGGCAGGCAGGTTCTTTACCACTAGTGCCACCAGGGAAGCTCTGGCTCCCCTACCATATTCAGTTTTAGAACAGAATATATGAAATAATTTTAGAAAAATATAAGGATAAATCATTTTTGACAATGGAAAACATACTGGAGGATATTATTTTTAAGAAAAGGAAAACACATGATATGAACAATAAAGGCATACTCTAAAAATGTTACAGGTTCAGTTTAAGACCACCACAGTGAAGCAAATATCACAAAAGAAAAGTGCAGTAGCATTATTTCTAAAAAATGTGTATGTGTTAGTTGCTCAGTTATGTTCAGCTCTTTGTGACCCCTGGTGGACTGTAGCCCACTAGGTTCCTCTGTCCATCGAATTCTCCAGGCAAGAATACTGGAGTTGTTTGCCTTCCTCTTCTCCAGTGGACCCTTTCAACGAAGATTGAACCCATGTCCCCTGCATTGCGGGCACTTTTTTTTTTTTTTTTTTTTTTACCATTTTAGCTACACAGAAAGCTCTAAAAATAATATGTATACCTTAATCTTAAAATAATTTAAAGCTAAAAAATGCTAACCATCATCTGAACTTATAGTAATCTGTAGTAGTAAAGTAAAAGATCTCTGATCACAGAGATAAAATGTGATAATAATGACAAAGCTTGAAATATAGTGATAATTATAAATATGTGGGGCAGAGACGTACTACGAGGTAATGCTATTGGGAAAAAATGATGCCTACAGACCCACCGAATATAGGGTTGCCACAAATATTCAATCTGTGAAAAACACAATGTCTATGAAGTGTAATAAAATGAAGAGAAGAAAATGAGGAATGCCTGTCTATTCATTTCATTTTTATGCTTAGGGAAGTTAATGAATCACTGAATAGAAACATAGAGCCCTCCAAAGAGCAGTTGATACACTGAGCAAAAGGAATATACCACAAAACTGATGGCAATTAGATGACTAATTTGAAGGGCCAAATATGAAAAACAGCAACATGGAGCAGAAATTCCAGAAGTCTACATGAGGATCACTTTGATTATTTGGGCCCATATTAAATTCTAAATGATGAGCAAAAGACTCCACAAGCTCTGGCAGAGACACACACTACAGGTTGTGAGGTACATGCAGATGCCAATGATACAAAAGTTCTTAGAGATGATAAAGTTCTACCAAACAAACAAACCTTGTTCCACCCTCAATATTCAGTTAAGGTCCCTGAAAGTCTATCTACCAGGAGTAAAGCTATCCTATCTATATAGTAAGGACTGTCTAGACAAGTCCTAACAAATCTGGAAATCAAGGCTCTGTAGGATCAAGATTAACTACTTGGAAATAAATTGCCTACACAACAGGCAGAACACTCCCTTTAGGAAAGAGATAGCAAATTAAACTTTGAAAAATGGAGCCGCCAAATTGTCCTACATGCATTCAGATGTTACCTGACATACGAAGAAGCAGGAAAAAAAAATACATTGCATTAGCATTTTTTAAAAAGTTCAAACCAGGAAAATAGGGTGAATGAAGAATTGTTGAATTAATATAAAGTTTCAATTATGCAAAATTAATTCATTATAGAGAACTGCTTTACAGTATAATGACTGGATTAAATAATATATTATGTATTTAATTTGTTTTTATTTTATCTCATCTTTACAATAATCTAATAAATAAAATATTGTGTCTATACATTAATTAAAATAAGGCTCAGAGATATTATTTAACTTTTTTATTAACTAAACTAAAGCTCAGAGATATTAAGTAACTCTAAACATCTAGTCTTATTCTAGATATACTAGGACACCAAATATACTAGCAGGATGCCTCATTTTAAATGTCATTAGTTATTAATAATCAAGGTAAACAAAAAATTAAATACAATGTCTTTGTGGGTTAATAGGGTATAAGTTTCAAAAAACCTTTGATATAAATTCAGCAGCTTCAGTGACTTTACTGGCAAAATAATCTCAAATCTCACCCAGATTATAATTTTTTTAAGTTTTACTGAAGATTTTTGAAGAACAGTACATATAATTTTATTTAAACTCTATCATTAGATAATATTATTTTTCATCAAGCCTTATCTCCTCCTTGCATGCATGCCAAGTCGTTTCAGTTGCATCCAATTCTTTGCAATCTTGTAAACTGTAGCCTATAGGCTCCTCTGTCCATGGGATTCTCCAGGCAAGAATACAGGAGTGGGTTGCAATTCCCTCTTCCAGGGGATCTTCCTAATCCAGCAACTGGACCCCTGTCTCTTGCATCCCCTGCATTGGCAGGTGAGTTATTTACTGCTAGAGCCATCTGGGAAGCTCTACTCTATATCCTCACTAACCCTGAGTTTATTGTTGTTGTTTCTCTCTCTTCTTGTCTTTGCCCTATTCCTTCTGATTTCTTTACTACTGAGAAAGCTAGAGTCAATCTGCCTTGTAAAACCTTAAGTCCAACTTAACTTCATTAAAAGGCTTCTGCTTCAAATATGCTCTAAACAAAACTCTTTACTGATTAAATAAAATAATTATACCAGCTGCTACAAATATAAACATATTCCAAATACAGTTCTATCTAGATAAATTGACCAGTTTATTTATTATTTTGGGAATTCATGATAGAGGTACTTACTTAACTGATGGGTACCGTTATTGGTCCTCCCCTTCTGGCGTTTTCTGAGTAGAAGCAATAGGTGTCATTTAGCATTATTATTCATCTAAATAAGGATGTTAAATTGTTATCTACTTTTGTATAAGTGTTGTTGGCAAATTAGCAGCCTTCTTGCTTTTTCAATCTAGTAAGGGAGAGAGTCTCCTTAGCAAGGTCAATATTGCAATGTATGTAATGTAATTTTATTTAAAAAAACTCACTTTATCATATTCTACCTGTCATAATTGAAGCATATTTCTCACTTACTTAAAGGAGAAGAATAATACAAAGACATGAATATCAGAAATTTGGGTGATGGAAGCCAATTTGTAGTGTCTGCAACAGTTAGGTTCCATATTCTAGTATTAGAATTGTGTGCTCCAGGGAAACAAATGTATTCCAGTAGGGATTTGTGTGCTGTGCACTCAGTCGTGTCGGACTCTTTGCAACCCCATGGACTGTAGCCCACCAGGCTCCTCTGTCCATGGGAGTCTCCAGGCAAGAATATTGGAGTGGATTGCCATTTCCTTCTCCAGGGGACCTTCCTAACCCAAGGATCGAGTGCAGCATCTCTTATGTCTCCTACATTGGCAGGAGGATTCTTTACCACGGCTCCACCAGGAAAGCCCAATTTAATTCACAGAAGAGATAGAATTTAGTAAGTATGTATTAAACACTTTAAGGCAAATCACTGAACATGGGCCTGAGATCTGACGTTGGATAAACGGGAATCATGTTACTGAAGTAATATGTTAGGAGAAGTCGGATTGGGAGATTGTTGGCGGGATAGGGGGTGAAGATAAAACTTTTACGCAAAAGTGAGTCACAGGCAGTCATAACAGCAGGGAACAGAGGGCCGGGGGCAGACCGACGGGTCAAGGCTGGGTCCGGACTGCATACACGGACGCGGAAGGAGCTGAGATCCCAGGAGAGGTCTTGAAGGCGGAAATCAAGCTGAAAAGAAGGAAGAAGGCTGACCGTCCAGGAAAGGACACCTAAAGCACAGGAGATCTGGAGCCAGAACCAACTGGACGAGCAGGAGAACATGCAAGGTGAGAATGGGAAGTCCTCCATTCAGGGCGCCCTGCAGGGCAGACGCTGGGGAACAGGCCCACACCCAAGGAGAAGGCGCTCAGACCACCTGCCTTGGTTCCAGAAACATGGCGGGGCAGCCACGTCCACCCCGGCTTCCCTGAGGAGAGGCTCTGGCTCCACTGAGCACTCTGTACAAGAGAGCACCCCTGACCCCACAGGCCAGGGCCACCTCCCACCACCTTGCTCTCTGAAGCTTGAGGACAGCAGACCTCGGCCATGCTAGACCAAACCTCCCGCTCACCGGGATACAACCAGCGCTTGGGAAAGAGCACACTTTCAGAACACATAAGCAAGATTCTAGCCACGAGGTCACTCAGTCAAGAACAGAAAGAGATGCTCAGTGCAAGAGTTCATTCATGCTATTTTTTAAAGGGTTAACTGGTCCCAAGTATCGTAATAACTAAATAGCAGCAATAAATATCACATGTTTTGAGAAAAGAAGACAAATTCAAGCAGGGATTTCAGAAAGCAAATGAAAAGGGGGCAGTTATGAAATGGAAACGAAAGTCTCAATTTTCCTATCCAAATCTAACTGGATTCAAAAATATTAGCATCACAGATGCAGAATATAAAGATAGTAAATTTATTAATTTTTTATTATTGCCACAAATTGAGCAGTTTGAAACAACATTCATTTATTGTCTCACAATTTGCAGAAAAGAACCCTGGGCATGGCTTAGCTCAAGGGTTTCTGTTATAGCTTTCACAAGAAAAAAAAAAAAAAAAGTA
>SJYX01020375.1:0-12696 GCA_006410675.1 Oreotragus oreotragus
TTGCCTGTCAGGCCTCTTCCTCATGACCTTTGTCATGGGTGGGATCTCCCGTGCTGGCTCCCGGCAGGAGGGCATGGCAACTCACTTCAGTATTCTTGCCTGGAGAATTCCATGAACTGAGGGGCATGGCGGGCTACAGTCTATAGGGCCAAAAAGAGTTAGATATGACTGAAGCAACTTAGCACGCATCCACATAAATAAATGGAAAGATATTCTGTGTTCATAGATTGGAAGAAAATATTGTCACGATTGCAAGATTCCCCAAATTGATCCAGACGTTCAGTGTAATCCCTATTAATATTCTAACTGTATACTTTTTAGACATTGAGAGGCTGATCAGAGACAGACTACCTTAACTTCACAAAAGAAAACCCAACTTGGAGGACTCACATAGTCTAATTTCAAAGGTTATAATAAAGCTGTAATGACCAAGATGGCATGGAACTGGGCTAAGATTAAATACATAGATCAATGGTATAGAATCAAGAGTCTAGAAGTGAATCCACACATCTCTACTACATTAATTTTTGACAACAGTGCCAAGACAACTGAAGGGAAAGAATGTTGTTTTAGCAAATGGTGCTAGGAAAACAAGGAATCCACATGCAAAAGAATGAATTTGAATTCCAGCCTTATACCACAGAGAAAATTCAGTCCAAATGGATGGATATCCAAATGTAAGTGATGTTATAGTAAAACTCCCGTAAGAGAGCATAGGTGTCTTAATGACTCTGGGTTAGGCAGTGGATTCCTCCATGTGACACTAAAAGCACAGGTACTGTATGAAAACTTAGGTTAAAATGACTTCATCCAAAAAGTGTGCTTTACAGAACATCATAATAAAGTGAAAACACTACTCAAAGAATAGGGTAAAATATTGGTACCTCATGTATCTGATAGGGCCCATGTTATAATAAGGAATCTTCATCTCTCATTTATCCATCCAGTGGTCACTATCAATGGGCACTAGAGTTTCCTCTAGAAATTTGCTGTAATTGTACACACATCTCTTTGCATGTGTGAATATTTCCTTAAGACACATTCATAGCTTTGAAACTGGTTGAGACATAACTGGGGGTGGGGGTTGGTAGCTAAGCTTTTCTGGTATGGCAAAGTGCCTCCCCACAGGGGAAGTTAAAGTCCTGCTTAGCTGTTGCCTCTGGGAAAAGCCTTTCCCACCAGTGGACTCCAGTTTCTTAGCTGCAAGGCAGCTCCTGCTAAGGTACACACACAAAGGATCTTAGAACCTTTCAGGGTGGCTTTGCCCTACTGGGTACCTGTGTTTCACAAGTGGACAGAGGGTTGGGACAATGATGGCTCTCCTCTCATAGAACAATATCTGCATCTCGGTAACTGAAATGTGTTGTTGAGATTGAAATGAAGATCGGCTTTGCACTCAAGAGGAACTGGGGTGTGACTCCCAGATCCACCCTTTCCTGCATCAGCCACCTAAGCTCTTTAGCTTGCTTCCTTGTCTGTTGGAAGACTGGGGATTATCCTTATCTCTCTGGGTCTGTGGGGAATAAAACCCCTATGCCCGGCTCCCACAAGCTCCATAGCTAGGCTCCAGGTGAGTCATTTACACTGCACCCCTTGTCAGGGACACGTCAGTGGGGAGGGAGACGTGCCAGAGCCCCTGGGAGTCTACTCCATCCTCTGGCTGGGGTGGGGGTTGGGGTGGTGGTGGTGGGAGTGGTGCTATGTCCAACTTTTAAATTGTCTTTACATAACACAGAAACACACTTCATTTCATATTTAGGTGTGCTCTTCTCAGAGGAGTTGTAGTGAATGAAGTCAGTTGTCACAGTTGTATCCGTAGCAGGCAGAAGCAGCAGTGGGTTCACTCCCTCCACTGGGCATCACAGGAATTGGCAGTTTCCACCAGGGATTGATGGCACTGGGTGGAGACACCTGAGGAGTTGCAAGAAAGTGCTGTCACATTCCCTAGGAAGGTCCCCATACTAGCTGGCAGCTCACTCTCACCTCCCTGATGACCACAGGGACTAGTAAATCAAATCCCTGTATAGGGAGGATGTGTTAATACACTTCCTCTTGTCCTAACAGAAACTCAGAGTATAGAGTGAAAAATAGTGAAAATCTCATCAAAACACAGTGCATATGTAGGGTAGTTCAAGTCCTGTTCCATGTACTGGGTCACAGATACCGTAAAGTGACCTTTTGAAATTCCCATGCTTCAGCTGATCCCTCCTTACTGTGAAGCAGGTGGTCACCCTGGATCCCTTTATGTTTCCAACACTGTGACCAAATTCCAAAGGCCGTATTCAAACACAACAATGGGTCCATATAAAACAAGAGTAGAGCTTTGCTATCTGTAGCCTATTCTTAGCAAGGAAGCCTTTCCCAGAAAAACTCTGCCATCAGATTGCATTTCATATCAGCACATCGTGCAACAGGGTAAAACGTGTGACCATTTGGGAGATTCATAGTGAAATCCATCACCTTCCATTTGGTAAAAATATCAACTCTGCCAACTGTGCTTTTTCATCAGGTACTCCCCAGGAAAAATGGAAATCACTCTACCCAGCCTGACAGCTGAACCTAAGAAGGAATCAGGCAGATGGGGAGAAAGGAAGGGCATGTAAGATGGAGGCAAAAGCAGGAATGAGATTATGAAATCTGTGGTTGGGGAGGGAGTGAGAGGGGGCAGGGAAGAGCTAGGGATTATGAGTGTGAGCACACTGGCCATCTGATGAACAGAGAGAGGTTTGGGTGGGCTGGAATATCAAGTGAGGCATGGAGCAGAAGGAGGGGGTCTTGTGAAGATCAGACTTTTGTGGGCAGACAAGGCCTCCTGTGCCTAGTCCAGGAGGCTGGACAGTATCCAAAGAGCATCAGGCAACCAATACAATTGCCTTATATTTGACATACCTCTTTTGGGTGTATTAAAAATGTCTGTGTGCCTGTGTATTAGGTTTGCTTTGCTTGTTTTGTCAGAAACAGAAAAGTGAAGTGGCTTTGCTTGCTTGAGTGTCTCAGGGAGTCAGCAACTGAGAAAATGTATAAAAAAGAAAGGATTTCCTTAACTTAAGGGAAAGAATTTCCACAACTCCCTATGAAAGGGTTTTAATCTCCTGCCTAGAACATATTGACATTCAATGAACTCTTTTGTGAGTGGTCATTTTAGGAAAGCAGTGGTTCTACTGTTTTTACTTGAATATTGGCTACATTTAAAATTATGCTTGAGATTGTGTAAAATAGGTAAGTAAAACTATAGATCTCAGTGATCCATAGTCTTTACCCTGCATATGGGTGCAGAACAAACTCAGTGTAAACCATCAGTTTGGGTGGGGCCAATGTGCCCTGCAAGGAAATTTTGTTTATACAGTGGAGAGACTAGATATGCTAACAGGAAATCTATACTTACTTCTGAAGATTATTTATCTAATAAAGGGGGATGTAGAACCAAGGGAATGTATAAGGTGGTGATTGTGAGTTAAAATAGGTGACAACATTAAGAGAGTGAGAGAAAGAGGTGTAATGAATAGTGCAGATGTAATGAATTTTAACAGACATAGATGAAAAATGGTCAGGACCACTACCAAGCAGTGTGACCTTGAGTAAGATGCTCACCCTCTCTGATTCTCGGTTCCCTTGTCTGAAATAAGGACAATAATAGTATATGTTTTCCCACCCACAGGCGAATCCCATTTCTCAGCGTCTGATCCCAGGCTCTGCTGGCTCCCGAGGCCAAAGTTCTCATCACACTTGTTGCACCATTGACTTCAGTCTGGCTCCCTGCCCACTGTGAGCTCCTTGAGGACCCTTTCCCACAAGAAACGTTCCTGTGGGCACGAAGTCTGGAATGCATCGGTCTGGGAGTCTGGTGCCCCACAGGTGCTCAGAACACATTTACCGTCTTATGAGTGATGATAAGGTGAGGTACACAGAGCAATGCAGCTGTTGTTATGCTGTCAATTTGTTTGTTGCAAACAACATATAGGAAACAAGTGGCTAGAGCAAACCGATTGGCTCAGTTTTCTGTTGGCCCAGGGCTGTTTGTGTCTTTTATCCCCACATTATCCAGAACCTTATTGTACCAGAGTAACACCCACCTTTCCCCTTCCTAGTGTGTAACCATTGTAACAGCCATTTCTCAATTGAATTGTCAGTGAGCGAACCCTGAAAATCCTTGGCACAAGGTTTTGTTCCTTCGAGTGGGTGAGGGGCATCCTGTCTTCTATCCCCACTTGACAAGAGTGTCTAGTGTCCGTCTCTTCCCGCTTGGCTTGCCCTTTATTCTGTGTTTTGGACAACCTTCTGCCTCCTGAGACTGAGGTGTCTCCTAGGTTATGGCTGCTTTCAGCACTGTGCTGAGGGCATTGATGACCAGGTGGGCGCTGGGGGGATACTTGTTGGTTGAATACAGCTCCGAGAGCCGGGCTACTTTGCTTCACAGGTGCAAAGTGTAGCTTCCACTCAGGCTGCCACCAGCAGGATGGATGATTTGAACCCGCTGATCAGCGTCCTTGGGCAAGTGCACAGGACCTCTGTCACTCTCCTCTCCTCGTCTTCCTCTTGCTCCCATAGCTGCTTGTACTCCTTACCTGCCCTGTGCCCTCCTCTGTGCTCCCACTGCTCTCCATGTACATGGACCCTGTGCCTGAGCCTGAGCTGTCTCCTAACTTCGTGTATGTGATTGTCAGTTACCTTTCTGATTAAGCCACTTTGAGTTTTCTCTTCACTCACAGCCCGAAGTGGATGCCCAAATACAGTAAGCATCGTGGGTCTCCTTTATTCTTCTTCCTTTGTTTTTTCCTTTTTTATTTTTCCTTTTTTTTTTTCTTTTATGAGCAAACAATATGTTGTCATGGACACTACCTCTGATTCAGACGACCTTGCTTTCAACCCAGTTCTGCCACTTGTTATTATATCATCTTGAGAAATTAAATTGTCCCGCTGTGCCAACTATCTCACCTGAAAATGGGTGAATTATTCTTAATGACGACATGAACTGAGTGGGTTGTAATTGTGAGTATGGAATGAGGTTCGTAGAAACGTGCTAGCTTGTTCCCTGTCGTAACAACTACTGAGCTGCCACGGGGCAGGTTGCAGGTCAGACCTTACCTTCAAGCGTCAGCAAACAATTCAAGGTCACATTAGACATCGTGTCCAGCCCAAGAGGCTCCTTCTTTCTCAGCCACAGTCCTCAAGCTTTTCCCTCACAGCTGGACGAACCCTCACCGGGAGGCTGGCTTTTCTGTTACACGTCTCCCACCTGGAAACCACCACCCGACTTCATCTTCCACTGCATGCGTGATTCAGTTGGTGGCAGTTTTGTCCTCAGATGGATTGGGGCTGCTTCTATTGCAAGGGGATGCCCAGGACTGACAACAAGGGTGTGTTGACTCCCTCTTCCCCCATGGCACTGAAACTCTCTGGGGCCTGTGCCCAACTCCTCTCCCCATGTCATCTTCCTCCACCTCACAGTTCACAGTTAACACTCAAGCTGTGTCCAGTGCAGCCCCTACAGGCCCACTCACACTCCCTCAGGCTCAAATTCCTTATCTATAAAACGGCAATAACTCTACCTGTTGGTGAGGTTTCCTAGCATCCATGACCTGGCAGGGGGAAGGCACTAAATAAATGGTTGTGCCCTCTATCTTTCAGCTTCTTTAATGCAGAGCAGCTGGTGTGGGATAATATGGTGACTCAGTCAATGTCTTTGGATTGGACTGAGTAAGATGTGACATATTGGGGGTGTATTTGTCAGGCTTCTGCAGAGAAACACAACCAATAGAGAGAGACTTATTTTAGGGAATTGGGTCATGGGCTCATTGGTGCTGGCAGCTCTGATATCTTTAGGGCAAGTCGGCTGGCTGGAAATCCAGGTTGCCGTCCAGAGTCCAAATCTGCAGAGCAGGCCAGCAACTTTGAGTCTCATGCAGGGTTTCTCAGGCTGTACTCTTGAGGCTAAATTGTATCACCCTCAGGAGATTTCAGTCCCTGCTCTTAAGGTTTTTCAACTGATTGGATGAACAGCCCTGCCACCCGCCCCCACCCCTTCATTATGCAGGCTAATCCACTTCTATTAAAGTCTAATTATTACAATGTGAATCACAGATCCAAGTACCATCATAGCCCACCATCTAGTGGCTAACATATGAACAACGGGGCACCAGAGCTAAGCCAAGATGACTTTTACTTTATTCATCACTGTGGGGAAGCAGTACACTGAGAGACATCACCTCCCAAACAGAACCTCTGGCCAGTAGGTTGGCTGTCTACCTTTACTCATCTCAAGTAAAATCTGTTCTCTGGCCTCAGAAGCCACATGAGATAATGAAGGAAACTTGAGGCAGTGGTGATTGAAGCAGAGATCTGTTGTGAGATCTTGATTCATATGGGCCAAGTGACTGTAGGGAATGAAATGGGATGGGGTGATGAAGGAAATGAGATGATGAATTTATTACCCCAGCCACCTCCCTGCCCCCAGGCAGCTGACTTCAATAGGGCTGGCTGGTGTTAATGTCTTGTGTATAGGTTTATTAGGAACAACATCATGTATGTTTTATGAGAAACTTGGTGGGCATATCAGATAGCATGGCCAAATATTCATTTCTCAGAGTGGATGGAGGGAGAAGAGAGAGAAGAGAATGGTGAACCATGGGTCATTTGTGAGTCAGTTTCTAAAATATAGTGTTTCTTCACAAGGTGTGTGTGAGTGTGGTGTGTGTGTGTGCGTGTGGTGTGTGTGTGCATGTGGTGTGTGTGTGTAATATTTTCTTTATCTGAGAATTGGCTTTGTATGTGAAGAAATATCATTGTGAGAGACTCCTTGTGACATGTGAAAAGTGGTTGGGAGTGAATTGGGTTCAGGTCATTTTCCAAATGTTTCACACCACGTGTTTGTATAATGAACAGCAGTAGCCCTAAAGAACTGAACTAAGTGGTCGACATACAGGTTTCAGTTACTGAAATGTGAAGAGGCCCTTTCTGGAATGTGTGTTCCTCCTAGCCTGTGCTCACAGGCAACTCATGGGATTTGAGCCGTGTCTTTCTAATGTGTTTTGTTTCCTGCCCTTGAATGTGCTGGAGGCCGCAGGTCCGGTTACTAAAGTTGCTAAGTAACTGAGAAAAGTAGCTCTCTAGAAAAGAGCAGTGCCTGGGAAGCTGATCTAAAGTTTTAATATAGCCTGTGGTGTAATTTTTGTTAGCTTCACCCAAGATAAGATTATTCAAAGAATATAGAGAGATGCACCTACTTCAACATCTACCATTGGATTTTTCAAATGAACATACAGTAAGATAGACCTGGTCTTCTTTCTTATTCATTTGTTTATCGTTGGCTGGACTGAGTCTTTGTTGCTGTGCGAGGGCTTTCTCTAGTTGTGGAGGAGGAGGACTACTCTGGTGGCGGTGCATGGGCTTCTCATTGCAGATACTTCTCTTGTTGTGGAGCACAGGCTCTAGGCTCATGGGCTTCAGTAGCTGCAGCACGCAAGTTCAGTAGTTGTGACACACAGGCTTAATTGTCCTGCGGCACATAGGATCTTCCTGGACTAGAGATCGAATGCCTGCCGGTTGCGTTGGCAGGTGGATTCTTTTTTTTATTTTTGATCATTAATATAATTGGAGGATAATTATAACATTGTGATGGCTTTTTGCCATATATCAACATGAATTGGCCACAGGTATACATGTGTCCCCCCATCCTGAGCCCCCCTTCCATCCTCTGCCTCTGCATTGTCCCAGAGCACCAGCTTTGGGTGCTCTGCTTCATGCATGGAACTTGCACTGATCATCTATTTTACTTACAGTAATGAACATGTTTCTCTGCTATTCTCTCACATCATCCCATCCTCGCCTTCTCCCACCTACTTGAAAAGTCTGTTCTTTATGTCTCTGTCTCCTTTGCTGCCCTGCTTGTAGGATCATTGCTACCGTCTTTCTAAATTCCATATATATGTGTTAACATATACTATTTGTCTTTCTCTTTCTGACTTCACTCTGTCTAACAGGCTCCAGGTTCACCCACCTCATTAGAATTGATTCAAATGTGTTCCCTTTTATAGCTTCATTATATTACATTGTGTGTAGATACCACGACTTGCTTATCCATTCATTTTCCAAAGGACATCTACGTTGCTTTCATGCCCTAGCTATTGTAAACAGTGCTGCAATGAACATTGAGGTACATGTGTCTCTTTCAGTTCTGGTTTCCTCAGTGTGTGTGCCCAGCACTGGGATTGCTGGGTCATATGGCAGTTCTAGTCCCAGCTTTTAAAGGAATCCCACACTCTTCTCCAGAGTGGCTATACCAGTTTGCATTCCCACCAAGAGTGTAGGAAGGTTTCCTTTTCTCCTCACCATTTCCAGCATTTATTGTTGGTAGACTTTTTCATGATAGACATTCTGACCACTGTGAGATGATACCTCATTGTTTTGATTTGCATTTCTCTAATAATGAGTGATGTTGAGCATCTTTTCACGTGTCTATTAGCCATCTGTATGTCTTCTTTTGAGAAATGTCTGTTCAGGTCTCTTGCTCACTTTTTGAGTGAGTCATTTGTTTTTCTGGTATTGAGCTGTACGAGCTGCTTTTATATTTTGGACATTAATTCTTTGTCAGTTGTTTCATTTGCTATTGTTTTCACGCATTCTGAGGGCTGTCTTTTCACCTTGCTTATAGTATACTTGGTTATGCAAAAGCTTTTAAGTTCAATTAGGTCCCTTTTGTTTATTTTTGTTTTTATTTCCATTACTTTGGGAGGTAATAGCAAATCACTTTATGGCAAATACACAGAAATAGTGGAAACAGTGGCAGACTTTACTTTTTAGGGGGCCAAAATTACTGCAGATGGTGACTGCAGCCATGAAATTAAAAGACGCTCCCCAGCCCTAACCCTAAACTCTAAACCCTAAACCCTTTACTTCTTGGAAGAAAAGTTATGACCAACCTAGACAGCATAAAAAAAAGCAGAGATATTACTTTGCCAACAAAAATCCATCTAGTCAAGGTTATGGTTTTTTCAGTAGTCATGTATGGATGTGAATGTTGGACTATAAAGAATGATGAGCACTGAAGAACTGATGCTTTTGAACTGTGGTGTTGGAGAAGACTCTTGAGAGTCCCTTGGACTGCAAGGAGATCCAACCAGCCCATCCTGAAAGACATCAGTCCTGAATATTTATTGGAAGGACTGATGTTGAAACTGAAACTCTAATATTNACTGTGGTGTTGGAGAAGACTCTTGAGAGTCCCTTGGACTGCAAGGAGATCCAACCAGCCCATCCTGAAAGACATCAGTCCTGAATATTTATTGGAAGGACTGATGTTGAAACTGAAACTCTAATATTTTGGCAACCTAATGTAAAGAGCTGACTCATTGGAGAAGACCCTGATGATGGGAAAGATTGAAGGCAGGAGGAGAAGGGGATGACAGAGGATGAGATGGTTGTATGACATCACCAAATCAATGGGCATGAGTTTGAGTAAACTCTGTGAGTTGGTGATGTACAGGGAGGCCTGGTGTGCTACAGTCCACAGGGTTGCAAAGAGTCAGACACGACTGAACAACTGAACTGACTGAATTCTGGGAGGTGGGTTGTAGAGGATCTTACTGTGATTTATGTCAAAGAGTGTTCTGCCTATGTTTTCCTCTTAAGAGTTTTAGAGTTTCTGGTCTTATGTTTAAATGTTTAATCCATTTTGAGTTTATTTTTGTGTATGGTGTTAGAAAGTGTTCCAGTTTCATTCTTTTACACATTGTTGACCAGTTTTCCCAGCAACATGTGTTGAAAAGACTGTCTTTTTTCCACCGTATATATGTGCCTACTTTGTCAAAGATAACGTGTGCATAGGTGTGTGGATTTATCTCTGGGCTTTCTATTTTGTTACATTGACCTATATTTCTGTATTTATGCCAGTAGCATACTCTCTTCATGACTGTAGCTTTGTAGTATAGTCTGAAGTTAGGAAGGTTGATTCCTCCAGTTCCATCATTCTTTCTCAAGATTGCTTTGGGTATTTGGGTCTTTTTTGTTTCCATACAAACCGTGAAATTATTTGTTCTAGTTCTGTGAAGAGTACCATTGGTAGTTTGATCAGGATTGTGTTGAATCTATAGATTGCTTTGGGTAGAATAGTCATTTTCACTATATTGATTCTTCTAATCCAGGAATATGATACATTTCTCCATCTGTGTGTTATCTTTGATTTCTTTCATCAGTTTTTATAATACTTTTCTGTATACAGGTCTTTTGTTTCTTTAGGTAAATTTATTCCTAAGTGTTTTATTCTTTTCATAGCAATAGTGAATAAGATTCTTGCCTTAATGTCTCTTTCTGATTTTTCATTGTTAGCATATAGGAAAGCAAGGGATTTCTGTGTACTGATTTTATATGGCAGGTGGATTCTTAACCATGGGACAAACAGGAAATTCCTGGCCTGGTTTTCTTTGGGTGTGTAGCTCTCTGAGTGCTGACACCCAGAGAGAACCCAGTGACCACCACCATGGACCCTGGCCATGTCCATCGCCCTGAAAACACCCAGATGCTGCCCCTTTCTGGTTTCTCCTTCCAGAACCCAATCCCTGGCAAAAAGATCTGTCTTCCTTCACTACACTTTTTCCTTTGCAACTGTAAAATTCCTTACATATTCTGAATATAAGACTTTTCTCAGATCTGTGATTCACAAACTTCTTTCCTGTAATAGCAAATAGCTTCCTTTTTCATTACAGGAAACATGAGTGATGAAATCTAGTTTCCCTCCCCATACTCTGAGACCAGTGTTGTGTACTCAGCAAGTGCCCATGAGATTCTTCACAAGTGAAAATGAATTCTGCTCTCTGTTATGCTGCACTCTCAGATAGTCTCCATAGTTATATTTCTGCAGAAATCCACGAGGCTTCTGCAGATAGAAGTGCTTGAGAACAGGTGAATTTACTGAAGTCGGAACTTGTGATCTCATCAGATAGCTTCAGACCTCAACCAATCTTGTGACACTTGTCTCCCAGCTCCAAGGGAGAAGGTAAGTCAGGCCAGGCTTTTCTTCATGAACCTTAGAGGCCTGAATTTACTCACTGTGGGTTTGTTTAGCAGGGGTAACATGGCATTTCAAGGCTACTCATCCTTTTCCAGATATCAGACCACATTCAATATATTTCTTTCTGTCACTCTATTTAATCCTCCTTCACAAATCCATCATTTTGGAAGATTTCAACCCTAATTGATAAGGTGAGAAAGCAGAGGACAGGGAAGTAAAGAGGACTGCTCACAGCCATATAGGTTGTCAGAGGAAATGTGACCCACAAATTTCGGCATTGTCCATTTGGAGCCCACACTCTTTATTTCTTCAGTAAGGTTGCCATGTGGGCATGCATGCTAACTCACTTCAGTCATGTCCATCTCTTTGTGACCACATGACTGTGGCCTACCAGGCTCCTCTGTCCATAGGATTCTCCAGGCAAGAACACTGGAGTGGGTGGCCATGCCCTCTTCCAGGGGTTCTTCCTGACCCAGGAATTGAAACCACGCCTCCTGCAGTTCCAGCATTGCAAGAGAATTCTTTACTGCTGAGCCACCGGAGAAAATCCAAGTTGACATATGATATTATATTAGTTTCAAGGGCACAGCAAAGTGATTCCTTATTTTTAAACATTATGAAATGATTTACTATGATAAGTTTAGTTACCATCTGTCACCACAGAGATTTATTACGAGATTATTGACTATATTCTTTGTATGTATATTCCATTCCCATCAGTTATTTTATATCTGGAAGTTTGCATCTCCTAATCCCTTCTCTGTTTTACACATCTCCCTACTCCTTACTCCTCTCGTAAACACCAGTTTGTTCTCTGGGTCTCTTACTCTATTTCTGTTTTGTTTTCTGTGTTTTCTTATATTATTTCTGAGATTCCACACATAAATAAAACTATGTGGCATTTGTCTTTCTCGGTATGCCTAGTTTCACTTGTCATAATACCCTCTAGGTCCATCCATGTTGTCACAAATGACAAGATTTCATTCTTTTTTTATTGCTGAGTAATATTCCAGTATGTGTGTGTGTGTGTGTGTGTGTGTGTGTGTGTGTGTGTACCATTTCTTCCTTTTTGATTCATCTATCAATGGGCATTAGGTTCCTTCCATATGTTGGTTATTGTCAATAATGCTGCAATGGACAGAAGAGCACATATATCTTTTGTGACTAGTGTTTCTTCTTTCTTCAGAAAAATACCAAGAAGTGTAATTGCTAGATTGCATGTTAGTCATAAAAACAAGCAAAAACAAGACCAGGAGTTGACTGTGGCTCAACTCATGAAATACTTAACTGCTAAATACAGACTTAGTTGAAGAAAGTAGGGAAAACCACTTGACCATTCAGGTATGACCTAAGTCAAATCCTTTATGTTTATACAGTGAAAGTGCCAAATAGAGTCAAGGGGTTAGATCTGATAGACAGAGTGCCTGAAGAACTATGCACAGAGATTCATGGCCTTGTATAGGAGGCAGTGATCAAGACCATCCCCTAGAAAATGAAATGCAAAAAATGCAAAAAGGTTGTCTGATGAGGCCTTACAAATAGCTGAGAAAAGACATCCTGGAATATGAAATCAAGTGGGCCTTGGAAAGCATCGCTATGAACAAAGCTAGTGGAGGTGATGGAATTCCAGTTGAGCTGTTTCAAATCCTGAAACATGATGCTGTGAAAGTGCTGCACTCAATATGCCAGCG
>SJYX01020375.1:13224-34042 GCA_006410675.1 Oreotragus oreotragus
TGATGCCATCCAGCCGTCTCATCCTCGGTCGTCCCCTTCTCCTCCTGCCCTCAATCCTTCCCAGCATCAAAGCCTTTTCCAATGAGTCAACTCTTCGCATGAGGTGGCCAAAGTACTGGAGTTTCAGCTTTAGCATCATTCCTTCCAAAGAAATCCCAGGGCTGATCTCCTTCAGAATGGACTGGTTGGATCTCCTTGCAGTCCAAGGGACTCTCAAGAGTCTTCTCCAACACCACAGTTCAAATGCATCAATTCTTCGGCACTCAGCATTCTTCACAGTCCAACTCTCACATCCATGCATGACCACAGGAAAAACCATAGCCTTGACTAGACGGACCTTAGTCGACAAAGTAATGTCTCTGCTTTTAGGAACACGCAAATCAACATGAAGAATCACGATTAAGATGTATTGGCAAAAATTAGGTAGAGGAAGGAATTCTGGGCAACACTACCATTCATAAACTGTAAGAGAGATTTCAGAACACTGTTTCAAGTGTGTTATTCTGTTTTCCCTAGAATACACTTTCCTAAATGTATTTACATGGGATAGAATTCAGTTTTTCCAGCGCAGTTGAACCACCCTGAGAATTAGATACATAGCAATAGATGTGTATAAAGATATTTAATTCAGCCATTAGATTTAATGTAACTGTGGTTATTTATTCTGCTGCTGCTGCTGCTGCTACTGCTAAGTCATTTCAGTCATGTCTGACTCTGTGCGACCCTATGTACAGCAGCCCACCAGGCTCCTCTGTCCACGGGATTCTCTAGGCAAGAATACTAGAGTGGATTGCCATTATTTATTCTAGGTACCTTGGAAGGAAAGTTATGACAAACCTAGATAGCATATTCAAAAGCAGAGACATACTTTGCCAACAAAGGTCTATCTAGTCAAGGCTATGGTTTTTCCAGTTGTCATGTATGGATGTGAGAGTTGGACTGTAAAGAAGGCTGAGTGCCGAAGAATTGATGCATTTGAACTGTGGTGTTGGAGAAGACTCTTGAGAGTCCCTTGGACTGCAGGGAGATCCAACCGGTCCATTCTGAAGGAGATCAACCCTGGGATTTCTTTGGAAGGAGTGATGCCAAAGCTGAAACTCCAGTACTCTGGCCACCTCATGCGAAGAGTTGACTCATTGGAAAAGACTCTGATGCTGGGATGGATTGGGGGAAGGAGGAGAAGGGGACGACCGAGGATGAGATGGCTGGATGGCATCACCGACTCGATGGACGTGAGTCTGAGTGAACTCCAGGAGTTGATGACGGACAGGGAGACCTGGCGTGCTGCAATTCATGGGGTCACAAAGAGTCAGACACGACTGAGCGACTGAACTGACTGACTGACAGACCCATAAATAAGTGATTAAAGATAGTACCACTTCAGTGTCTTTACAGGACACATTTACTTTTCAGCAAATATGAATTTAGAAAGAAAGAATCAAAACCAGATATTTAAGGAACTGTTAGTCCTTAGTACAGCTGTTAGCTGTACTGCTTTCAGTACAGAGCAGTAAAGATAGCATTATCTTGTCCCTTCTCTTCTCTTCAGCCACATATATTACTGTATTAATTCACTTTTGCTATGTAACATATGACCCCAAGCTTTGTCACTTAAGCACCAATCATTTATATTGCTCAGTTGGATGACTGGGGTCAGGTTTAGCTGGCTGGTTCTCCTATCTCAACTGGGTTCAACTGCATATCTGTGATGAACAGCCAGATTGGCTGCAGCAGGCTGTTTGAGGATGGCCTTGGCTGGAAGGGTTGGCTTCACTCCTCAGGGTCTCTCATTTTTCAGCAGCTCAGCTCATGTTTGTTCATACAGTGGTTGGATGAGTTTCTGGGAGAGTGAGAAGTGCCAAGGCTTCTTGGTGTATGCTCAGAGTTGGCCTATTTCTTCTGCTGTATCCTACTGGACAAAGTAAGTCACAAAGTCACCCCTAATTCAAGACTTAGTAAATACACTTGATTTCTTTATGGGAAGAGCTGAAAAGCCATATTGTTAATGTTAAGGATCCTGGGGAGGGGGAATAATTGTAGGTATGTTTACAATCTACTATCCAAGCAAGAAAATTAGTGATACCAAGGCACCTTTTCATGCAAAGATGGGCAAAATAAAGGAAAGAAATGGTATGGACTTAACAGAGGCAGAGGATATTAAGAAGAGATGGCAGCAATACACAGACTATACAAAAAAGATCATCACGACCCAGACAACCATGGTGGTGTGATCACTCACCTAGAGCCAACATCCTGGAATGCGAAGTCAAGTAGGCCTTGGGAAACATCACTATGAACAAAGCTAGTGGAGGTGATGGAATTCCAGTTGAGTTACTTCAAATCCTAAAAGATGATGCTGTGAGGGTGCTGCACTCAATATGCCAACAAACTTGGAAAACTCAGCAGTGGCCACAGGACTGGAATAGGTCAGTTTTCATTCCAATCCCAAGGAAAGGCAATGCCAAAGTAATGCTGAAAATTCTTCAAGTTAAGATTTAACAGTACATGAACTGTAAACTTCCAGATGTTCAAACTGGATTTTGAAAAGGCAGAGGAACCAGAGATCTAATTGCCAACATCTGTTGGATCATCAAAAAAGTAAGANAGTAAAAATACACAGAAGAACTATGCAAAAAAGATCTTCATGGCTCAGATAACTACTTCGGTGTGATCACTCACCTAGAGCCAGACATCTTGGAATGTGAAGTCAAGTGGGCCTTAGGAAGCATCACTACAAACAAACCTAGTGGAGGTGATGTAATTCCAGTTGAGCTAGTTCAAATCCGAAAAGATGATGCTGTGAAGATGCTGCACTCAATATGCCAGCAAATCTGGAAAACTCAGCAGTGTCAACAGGACTGGAAAAGGGCAGCTTTTATTCCAATCATTAAGAAAGGCAATACCAAAGAATGTTCAAACTACCACACAATTGCACTCATCTCACACTCTAGCAAAGTAATGCTCAAAATTCTCCAAGTCTGGCTTCAACAGCACTTCAACTGTAAAATTCCAGATGTTCAAGCTGGATTTAGAAAAGACAGAGGAATAAGAGATCAAATTGGCAATATATGCTGGAGCATAGAAAAAGCAACAGAGTTCCACAAAAACATCTACTTCTGCTTTATTGATTATGCCAAAGCCTTTGACTGGGTGGATCACAATGAACTATGGAAAATTCTGAAAGAGATGGGCATACCAGACCACCTGACCTGCCTCCTGAGAAATCTGTATGCAGGTCAAGAAGCAACAGCTACAACTGGTTGTGGAACAACAGACTGGTTCCAAATCTGAAATGGAGTACATCAAAGCTTTATATTGTCACCCTGTTTATTTAACTTATATGAAGGGTACATCATGCAAAATGCTGGGATGAATGAAGCTCAAGCTGGAATCAAGATTGCCAGGAGAAATTTCAATAACCTCAGATACGCAGATGACATGACCCTTATGGCAGAAAGCAAAGAAGAACTAAGTAACCTCTTGATGAATGTGAAAGAAGAGAGGGGAAATGTTGGCTTAAAACTCAACATTCAAAAAACTTAGATTATGGCATCTGGTTCCATCACTTCATGGCAAATAGTTGGGGAAACAATGGAAACAGTGACAGACTTTATTTTTAGGGGCTCCAAAATCACTACAGTTGTTGGCTCAGCTATGAAATTGAAAGATGCTTACTCCTTGGAAGAAAGCTATGACCAACCTAGACAGCATATTAAAGAGCAGAGACATTACTTTACCAACAAAGGTCTGTCTAGTCAAAGCTATGGTTTTTCCAGTAGTCATGTATGGATGTGAGAGTTGGACTATAAAGAAAGCTGAGCACTGAAGTACTGATACTTTTGAACTGTGGTGTTGGAGAAGACTCTTGAGAGACTATTGGACTGCAAGGAGGTGAAACCAGTCGATCCTAAAGGAAATCAGTCCTGAATATTCATTGGAAGTATTGATGCTGAAGCTGAAACTCCAATACTTTGGCCAACTATTGTGAAGAACTAACTCATTGGAAAACATCCTGATGCTGCAACAGATTAAAGCTGTGAGCAGAAGGGGATGACAGTGGATGACATGGTTTGATGTTATCACCAACACAGTGGCCATGAGTTTGAGTACTCTCTGGGAGTTGGTGATGGACAGGGAAGCCGGTCATGCTGCAGTCCACGGGATTGCAAAAGTCAGAAATGCCTGATTGACTGATCTGATCTGATGGTAGTTCCAGTTTTCAGTTTTTGAGGAAACCCTCATTTTCTCCATTGTGGCTGCACTATTGTATATTCCTACCCACATCACATGCCAGTTTCCTTTTCTCTACATCCCCGGCAACATTTCTTACTTGCTGTCTTTTTTGATATTAGCTTCTTGACGGGTATGAGGGAGTACTCATTGTGGTCTTGATTTTCTAATCCCTAATGATGAGATATTGAGCATCTTTTCATATGTCAATTGGCCATCGGTATCTCTTCCTTGGAGAAATGTCTATTCAGTGCTTTGCCTCAGGTTTAAATCGGGTTTCGGGTCTTTTTCATAATACATTCTATGAGTCCTTTAGCTATTTTGGATATCTACCTCTTTTCGGATATATATTATCTGCTCATATCTTCTCCCACTCAACAGGTTGCCTTTTGGTCTTCTTGACAGTTTCCCGTGCTGTGTCAAAGCTTTTTAGTTTGTTGAACTCCCGTTTGTTTCTTTTTACTTTTGTTGCTCCTGCCTGAGAATATAGGTCAAAAAAACTATTTCTGAGACCAATGTCAAAGAGCATACTGTCTATGTTTTCTTCTAGGAGTCTTATGGTTCAAGGTCTAAAAATTTTGTCTTTAAACTTTTGTTCTTGTTTTTTGTTTTTGAATGTTGTGTGACAAAGGGGTCGGGTGTTCCCATAACCGTTTATTGGAGAGACAGCATTTCCCCTAATGTATGTTCTTGCCTCCTTTATCATAGAGTAGTAGACCATATGAGCACAGGTTTATTTCTGACAGAGCATCCCCAGCTGTACCCTCTGTAAAGGCTGAGGTGAAGTGAGAAGATCTGGTGAGTTCAGTGTCCATCCACAGCTGGCTGCACACCATGTCTGGATAAGGTATGTCACTGATGCTACCCACAATGCACTGGGGTAGGGATAGGCACCTGCACAAGTTCCCCAGGGTGGGGATGCCATGGGCTCAGTCCAGCAGCCAACCCAGGTCGATCCCACCAACCACAGTCCTTCCTTTAGTGAGTCATGAAGTTTTTCACTATATCTGAAGTTTTTACAACCCCCCTCATGCCATGCCAGGCTGGCTATTGAGATGGGGAGGTGAGGAATTGCATGGACTGTCACTGCCTTTGAGAGTTAAGTCATTAAGCCCAGAGGAGATCTGATACCCTTAGATGTGGTGGCAAGTGCATCACTGATCCCCTGTGAGGCTGTGTTGCTAGCAGACAAGAGGAGTGTGAAGGATCAGGGTAGGGTGAGGTGGACATTGCAGAGGAGGGGACAGGATACCCTGGGTGTTTGCTGTGCCAGTTCCAACTGCAGAATTGCCCACAGCCTGCATGAGGGCACCCAGAATATGGATGGGCAGATGCAAATGAAGTTATCAGTAGTGCCACCCCTTCCCCACCTCAAAGTCTGTATCCCTAACCTGCCTATTGGGATTTGGTGATCTGGAGGTCACTTCTGAGACAGTGTACTCTCTCCAGTTGCAGAGTGGGAGCCAGAATCCTGTGATGTGCAGATGTCCAGCACATCAAATTCTAGGCCAGAGTCCAAGCCATAGGAACCAACAGGCCAGAGAATACCGAATGGGAGTTGTCTGAAGTGCAGTGGCCAAATATCGAATCTGAATGTACCCGTAGCAAGCAGTTATTGAACCATATGTTTAAAGACCTTCCCACAGAGGGAAGTCCTGGGCCTCCTGGTTACACTTTTGAAATCTAACAAAAATTTTAAGAGGAAATAACACCCATCCCTCACAGATTCTTCCTGAATAGAAAGCAGGGAGGAGGGAACATTTCCTAGCTCATCCTATAAGAACAATATTACCCCACTACCAAAGCCGGACTTGACATCGCCAGAAAGCTACAGACCCATATCTATCATGAATAGTAATGCATACACCCTCAACACAGTATTAGCAAGCCAAATCAAGAAACACTTGCGAAGGGTTGTGCAAGATTTATGCCGGGGTTGCAATATTGGAGAAACACTCAACTTCAGTTATGGGAAACAGTGTATTAATATAATGAAGGACAGAACCACCTGTCACCTTGACAGACAAACAAACAGCATTTGACATAATTCAAGACCTGTTCGTGATAAATAAGTAACTAACTAAATCAATAAACACGGTCAACTAACTTGGGATAGAAGACATCATTGTCATTGTGCTAAAGAACATCCCCGAGAATCATCCAGCTTGCGTCACATCACATCTAGTAGTGTTGAGTGAATGCTTTCCTCTTGAGATCCAGACCAAGGATAGGAGGTCTGCTTCAACCATCTTTATTCCACACTGACTGAAGTGTCTAGCCTGTGCACCGTGCAAAACAAGAAATGAAATCGTGGAGAAATGAGAAATGAAACCTATGTCCACGCAAATACTTGTCTTTAAATGTCTTTCACAGCAGCACTGTTTGTAAACTCCAAATAGTGGAGCAACCTAAAAGTCTGCCAGCTGGAAAGTGGTAAATAAAGTATTCTGTACCCATATAGTGGAAGAGCACAGATGGATGAAAAGTGATGAAATTCTGCTTTCTGCTGCCACATGGGTGAGCCTCCAAAGCATTATGCTAATGAAAGAACCCAGACACAAAAGGCCACTTCCTGTAGGAGTTCCTTTGTATGAAATGCCCAGAGAGGGCAAAACTACAGAGACAGAAATTAGATGAGAGGATGCCTGGGCCTGCAGGTCCTATTGGGGATTGATGGGTACACAGAACCTTTCTGTGGTGCTGGCAGTGTTCCACAACTCCACTGTGGTGGTGGTTGCACCACTGTGTGAAGTGACAAAAATTCACTGCACGGGATGCATCAAATGGGTGTGGTTTGTCGTATGTAATCATACCTCAGTAAAGCGGTTTACGAAGGTAATGCAGATGTCCAAGTGAGACATGTGGGAAAAGAAATGCCACTGTTTTCCTAACGAGGAGTGGCCCTGCTCCTTCCATGTTCTGGGTCTGGCCTCCTCTACATGTGCTAGATGCTCCCTCCAGAAACAGTCGCTGTGCACGTTAGGACAGAATCCCCAGTGAGCACACATGTCTAGTGAGTCTGTGTTCATGCACAGTTGCCTGTTGTGTGACCACAAGTTAATGGCTCTGGGCAGGTTCCCAGAACCCACCCTGTATCTGAAATTCTACTTAGCTCTTTTCCTATTCTTCTCAAATCACATAAGTCCAGCTTCCATTTTCCTGGTAACAGACCTCAGCCCTTAGCCCCATTCTCTGGTCACAGGAATACCTGTAGCCAGGTGTGAGGCCCCCTGCCTGAGCTCAGCAACCAAAGAGGGATCCTCAGCAGAGCAGTAACCAAGACAACGGAACTCCATCCATCCTCCTTCTGCCGCCAGGACTGAGGTGTGTTCCCTCCCCTCCATCTGCCTGCGTGTTTGGTAAGGAAGGGCAGTTGGGGGCATAAAAACACCACTGAGTCTTTGAAATTGTTCTAAATATGGCTGTGAATAAATTTGTGAAAATACCTCTCAGAAGGGAAGACAAATAACTACATTTTTAAAAAATTTAATAAGTAGCAAACATGGCTCTTCAGTTCAGGATTCTACTTAAAACCAAGATGGGTGAAGCATCATGAGCTTGTGCTTCTCAACCTAAACTGTGCATCAAATCGCCCCTGGAGAGGCTTTAGAAGAGTCGATGCTGGCAGGACACCCCCAGAGAGTCTGAAGTAGTAGGTCTGGAATGTGGCCCTGGCATGAGCATTATCTGAAAAATTTCTCTTCTGAAAGCCGAGATTGCAGTTATGGAAACAGAACCCATTCTTTCAGAAAGAAGCTGAAAATTTGCAAATTCTCTCTATCAGGAAAGCAAGCTTTCATCATGATCTGCTATGCTTGATGGCTGTTTTAGGCTGAGGAAAGGGACAACTTACCCAAATTAATACTTGTTTGAAAACTGACCTTGTGCTTGCTCTGCTGCATGTTCTGAATCCAAAGTTTTACAGTTAAAATCCTGCTGTTGTTAATGAAGCTCAGTACATTTTAGTTCTTGTCAGAATCCCTTATGCCTAGTTAGTTGAATACATTTCTAAAATACTGTGGAGATAACTTCATGCAACAGATCAGAATAGTGGTTCAAAGATTAAAGATGGCTGAGAATTGTAGCTGTTGATGTAGATGTAGAAGGATCAGCTGTCAGCTTATCTGCTGTCTGTGCTCAGTTGCAGTTCTAGACTTTTTCCTGTGTTACCAAATTAACTCCTGTGCTTAGATGAAGATCAAATAGGAACAGGAAGTCTATTGGGAAAAACACAGTTAAGCAATCCCTTGATTTGGTGTGCACCCATGAAGACACACCTTCCTAAACGTTCTCCTTTTGAATATTCTTTGGCACATTCCCCAGTGATGGGCTTACACTTCTGTGTCCTGACTCATTGTCTTGTTAAAGACAGGGCTTTCAACCTCTCAGGGTATTAAAGTGCCTGGGTTCTCTCAGAAATTCAAAAGAGGGTGATGGCCTGTGCTCAGGACACCTTCAGAACATGTCTCCAGGAACAGGTCCTCTCAGAGGTGATCCCCACCTGTGGCTACAGGAAGATCTTGGGTGAGCCTTTTCCAGAGCAGCTCTGGGGAAGTCATGGCACGGTGAAGATCACACCCAGCAGCATGCCCGGGATTGTGGTTTAAGGAATTGGGTGGATGGCAGTGCACATGCGTGAGACAGAGAATGTTGGCCTGGGGCTACTAGCAGGTCTGCAGGCTTATGGGACATCTGAGTGCAGATGACCCATACGTCTCAGCCTGTGGGGGATCTGGGGCCCCGTTGAGACGTCTTAGGTGGATTTGGTGATAGGAAAAGCCATCAGCACACAGGGGATACTGATGAAAAGAAGTCAGATGGGTAAAAGCTCTGGAGGGTGATGTGGTCACCCAAGGGTCATATATAGAATGGAAGAGCATGGAGCAAAGGTTGGAAACCAGAGGAAAAGGAAATGAAAATTTAGGAGGGCATCAAAGTAAATGGACAGACAAGGAGACATAGAAGTAATGGGCTGAGAGGTAGGGGGAAAGCCAGGGCGGGCTTCTGTCACAGACCCTGACCAAAGTTTTGAAACAGAATGTGTCTTTGGCCAGTAAAGCACTGGGTATCATGGTTAGGCCCATGGAACTCTTGGGAGATGTTAGCAAGGGGATGTTCTGTGGATAGGCACATGAAGGAGGAATCGAGAGGTAACGAGATCAAGATGTTTCTGGAGTCTACATGTTCTAGAAGCATGGCTTGAAAGGAATTAAAGATGCAGGGTATTGGAAATAGAGGGCTATGTGCTTGCAGGGTATGCTATTTTCTGTTCCCAAACCAAAAAGACCAGGATGCAAGTTCCAAAAATCCCTGAGAATAATCAACACTGTTGACTAGAAGACAGAGTGGAAAATTGGAATGATCCTCACAGGTGAGTCTTCAAGTTGAGGAGTGGGGAGTCTGGTGGTTTCAAAGCAGCTGTGGAGTTCCAGGAAGACTTCCTCCTTCTCCCTCTGAGCCCTATTCTGCCTCGGTGACCCATGGTCATGGGAAGAGCTGGGGTGGTGGTCGTGAGGGGTAAGGGACGCTGAAATCACAGTATCAATATATGTGCCTCAGATTCCACGGGCACTTTGGTGTATTTGTTCTCCCTGGCTGATTTGATCTTCATCATGAGTGTTCACCTTTCATACTGGTTAGTAAGGGAAAAACCCCCACTGAATTTACTTCTAAACTGGAAAGTGTGCTTGCATGCAACCAACTCAACGTCCACAGATACAAATGCTCAGTCTGTTCTGGTGAAAATGCTCTCTACTTCTTTCAGCCACAGGGCAGGGCTATGTGTCACTTGCAAGGCTCGCAGTAATTGTGGGAGGGGGAATCTATAACATGGCACACCTTTGTTCCTCAGAGTGGCCTCTGTGGTCCCTGAGGGAAAGATGACTCTCCTCTCTTGGGTCCAGCTGGTGATGTGGACCTGTACAGCCCACATGTGGGGGTGGTGAAACTTGCCTTTTCACCTCCTGCCTCCTCTTGCTGTGGACCCTGTGCTCCCTGGATGACTGAGCCTCAGTGACTCTGCTGGCATCTGCAGATCCCTCTGAATCTGGGTCTCATCATCCAGCTCATCACTGGGAAGGGACGTCCACTCCTCAGCCTCAGCTGCAAGGTCCACTAGCCCATTGCCTGCTTAAGCTTCGTCTGGATTCAGTCCCTTTCCACAGTTTTTCCTCAGGTGATGCAGATCCCTCCCTTGGATTTCACCTGCACCAGAGCAGGAACCAAGATCAGCTCCAGAAAACTAAACTCCTAAACTGTAGCTACCCATCAACCCAAAGACATTGTTGGGTCATTGTGCAGTGTGTGCCTGTGCAATGACCCACATTCCAAGTGTGAATGTGGTAGAATCCTCCTGTCCCTGGGGTTCCTCTTCATTTCTTGTCACACTTCCCTTGCTAAATTTTTGTTAGTTTAATATGTGTCATGGTGTATGTATCCCCTACGGCCTTCTCTGGCCTTCTTGGACTTAGGTGGCTGTTTCCTTACATGACTACTGATACCTTTTCATGTGTATATTTGCAATCCATACATCTTTGGTAAAATATTTATTCCAAACTTTGCCCCCCCCCTTTGTAATTAGTTTGTTTATTTTAATTCTTTCTTTCATAAACATTCCTTTCAAATTATTTGTTTATTTTTGGGTGCTCTAGGTCTTCCTTTCTGCACACTGACTTTCTCTAGTTACAGCGAACAGGGGCTACTCTTCATTGCGGTGCACCGTCTTCTCACTCTGGTGGCTTTTCTTGCAGATCAGGGGCTCTAAGGTGTGTGGGCTCAGTAGTTTTAGTGCACAGGCTTAGTTGCCCCCTTGCATGTGGAATCTTTCCAGTCCCAGGATTGAACCTGTGTCCCCTGCATTCGCAGGTGGATTCTTAACCACTGGACCACCAGGGAAGTCCTATTTTCTTATATTCTTGAGATCTGAGGACTTCTCTGTATTCTGGTTATAAGTATTTTATCTAATAATTGTTTTAAAAATATTTTCTCCCTTTATGTGGCTTGTCTTTCTTTTCACTATGTCTTTCTAAGAGCAATCTTGAATTCTAATGTATGAATTTTTCTTGTATGGATTGTGCTTGTAAGAAATCTTTGCTTAACTATATTACTTTTGGGGTGCCATGACAAATTATCACAAATTTGGTGGCTTAGAACAACAAAAATTTATTCTGTACACTTCTTAAAGCCAGAAATCCCAAACCAAGATGTCGGCAAAGTTGGCTCCTTTTGGATGCTCTAAGGGAGAATCTGTTCCATGCTTCTCTCCTAGCTTCTGCTGGCAAGACCTGATGTTACTTGGATTACGGGTGCATCACTTCAGTCTTCACCTTTGTCTTCACATGGTGATTTCCCCTCCACTTGTTTCTGTGTCTCCACTTCTTTTCTTATAACAGCACCATTCTTTGAATTTTGGGCCCACCTTAATCTAGTATGACCCCATCTTAACAGAACTATTTACATCTATAAAGACTATATTTCCAAATAACGTCACATGCTGAGATTCTGGGTGAACATAAGTTTTGGAGACACACTATTCAGCTCACTGCACTAACTAAAGGTCACAAATATTTTCTTCTACACATTTTATAACTTTTGGTGTCATATTTAATTCTATGATGCATGTTGGTTTACTTTTTGTATGTGATGGTAGTTATAGGTAAATGTTTATTTTTGTTCTTATGGAATCCAATTACTCAAAAAATTTTGTTGAAAGTTTGTCTTTTACCTTGAACTGTCTTTGGATCTTTGTTGAAAATTAATTGATCATATATGTATGAATTTCTTTATAGACTCTGTTGACTTTTTGATCAATATCACACTGTCTTGATTCCCATGGTTTTATAGTAAGTCTTAAAATCAGATATAGTGTATACTCTAACAAAATTCTTCAGAATTATTTTAGGCATTGTTTGTAGTTAAATTGCTTTTCTATATGATTGTGATAATCATATTTAAAGGGGCATCATATTTATTGAAATAGGTTGAAGACAGAATGGTCTCAGGATAAGTTGAGATAATCTGCTGTGAAGAGCAACACACAAAGGTGCCAGTATCTGCAGAAGGACGTGTGGTAAGAGTGTATGTTTCTGCCTAACAAATCCACATTAGAGAATGTTCCAATACAGAAGAGGTAGCTGCTGGTTTGGGGGAAAGGAGTGAAAATTGCAGGAGCAAAGTTCCTGAGAAAGTATTAATAAAAGGTATGAGGTCCTGAACAGACGTGAGGGACTGAGTGCTGTTAGGAATATGTATGCAGAAGGGATCTCAGAGAATGCCTGGTCCAAGACAGATAGATTAGGCTTGGAAAGCTCTGAGAAGTCTAATCTGATTACTTGCATCTTTTTCATGAATTATTGCAGTGGACTTATTAGAATGGAGGAAGTTTGCTAGTGATTGTGGAGGAGTAACATAGTAGTGTAGGTAGGATGAAAGTAAAAGTTGGAAGCAATTCTTTCATAGTCATTAATTTAAGATAAATAATTTAGTATGATCACTTCATGGCAAAGAGTTGGAGAAACAGTGGAATCATTGAGAAACTTTATTTTCCTGGGCTCCAAAATCAGTGCAGACAGTAACTGCAGCCATGAAATTAACAGACACTTGCTTCTGGGAAGAAAAGTTGTGACAAACTTAGACAACATATTAAAAAACAGAGACATACTTTGCTGACAATGTTCTGTATAGTCAAAGCTATGGTTTCTCCAGTAGTCATGTACAGATGCGAGACTTGGACTATAAAAAAGGCTGAGCACTGAAGAAATGATGCCTTCGAACTGTGGTGTTGGAGACGACTCTTGAGAGACCCTTGGACTGCAAGGAGATCAAACCAGTCAATCCTAAAGGAAATCAACCCTGAATATTCATTGGAAGGACTGATGCTGAAGCTGAAGCTCCAATACTTTGGTGTGAAGAGCTGACTCATAGGAAGACCCTGATGCTGGGAAAGATTGAAATCAGGAGGAGAAGGGGACAACAGAGGACAAAATGGTTGGATGGCATCATTGACTCGATGGGCATGAATTTGAAACTCTGGGAGATGGTGAAGGACAGGGAAGCTTGGCGTGCTGCAGTCTACGGGGTGGCAAAGAGTCAGACACAACTGAGCGACCAGACAACAACAACCATGTGTTGGACAGCCTCTTGTACCGAGCTATGTGTTGTTGAAGGAATAGAAGTTTGACTTACTTTTCTGTGTTATCACACAAGTAATACAGTTATCATCCCTCCACATGACATGCCAGCATGTACAGGACTAAGTCATTTCCAGAGAAGCTTTGGGATTATTGGAATATCTGACATGGACCTAAATGTTATGTAATTAATTTATTTACTTATATCAATTTTAACAACTTTATTGCAGTATAATTTACAAATCATACAATAGACTCCCTGAACATGAATATGCCAGTGATATTTAGTATATTCTCAAAATTGTGCAACCATCAACACAACTTAAGAATTTTAAAGAATATTTTAATCATCCAAAGAGAAACTCTAATGCTAGGCCCTTACAAATGCACTGTATGTCTGTCTTTTCTCAGCATTTTACATAAATGGAATCATACTTTATATTGTTCTTTATGACTGGCTTCTTTGACTTAAAAAATGATTTTAAAGGCTCATCCATTATGTATTTCATTTTTTATTATTGTTGAANAAACTCTAATGCTAGGCCCTTACAAATGCACTGTATGTCTGTCTTTTCTCAGCATTTTACATAAATGGAATCATACTTTATATTGTTCTTTATGACTGGCTTCTTTGACTTAAAAAATGATTTTAAAGGCTCATCCATTATGTATTTCATTTTTTATTATTGTTGAATAGCATTTACTATATGAATGTACCATGTTTATCCAGTTATCAGTTCATGAATATTTCTATTGTTTGTACTTATTGGCAATTATCATTAATGCTACTGTGAACATCATATACAAGTTTTTTGAGTATACATAAGCTTTTTTTATTTGGGGGGTATATACTTAGGAGAGGAATTTTTGGGTCATATGGTCACTCTTGTTTAACTTCTGAGAACCTGCCGTATTATTTTGGAAAGCAGCTCTACCATTTTATACTCCAACCAGCATTGTATCTGGCTTCCAATTTCTCCACACTTGTTTTTATCTGTCTTGTTGTAGACATCCCAGAGGGTGTGTAGTGGTATTTAATTGTGACTTTGAATTTCACTGTTTTGAAATTAATTATGTTCAGCACCTTCTCATGTGCTCATTGGCTATTTGTATATCTTCTTAGGAGAAAAGTCTATTCAAGTCCTTTGCCCATTTTTTAAACTGTTTCTTATTTTTGGATTGAGTTGTAGGATTTCTTTATATATTATGGATACATCCCTTATTGTGTATATGATTTGCAAATAATTTCTCCCATACTATAGGTTGTCTTTTCACTCTCTGTGTTGTCATTATTTATTTTTTGAATTTATTTTTTAATTGGAGCATAATTGCTTTACCATGTTGTGTTACTTTCTGCTGTACAATGATGTGGATCAGCTCTAAGTATATATATATCCTTTCTCCTCACGCCTCCCTCCCACTCTCCCTCCCCATCCCTCTAGGTCATCACAGAGCACGAAGTTGAGCTCCCTGTGCTATACAGCAGCTTCCCACTAGCTATCTGTTTTGCACACGGTAGTGTATATATGTTAGTGTAATTCTCTCAACTCGTCCCACCCACCCTGTGTCCATAAGTCTGTTCTCCACATTTATGTCTCTACTCCTGCCCTGCAAATAGGTTCATCACTGTTTTTCTAGATTCCATATATATGTGTTAATATACGATAATTGTTTTCTCTTTCTAACTTACTTTACTCTATATGAGAGACTCTAGGTTCATCCACATCACTACAAATGCCCCAATTCCATTCTTTTCTATGGCTGAGTAATATTCCATTGTGCAAATATATCAAACTTCTTTATCCATTCAATCTGTTGATGGACATCTAGTATGTGTCCACGTCCTGGTTATTGTAGCTAGTGCCGAATTATGGTTTTCTCAGGACACATGTTCAGTAGTGGGATTGCTGGGTGAAATGGTAGTTTTATTCCTAGTTTCATAAAGAACTTCCATACTGTTCTCCATAGTGGCTGTACCAGTTTAATTGCCCACCAACAGTGCAAGAGAGTTCTATACCTTTTTTCTAGCATTTATTGTTTGTAGATTTTTTTCATGATGGCCATTGTGACAGGTGTAAGATGACATCTCATTGTAGTTTTTCTTTTCTTAACTGGAGGACAATTACTTTACAATGTTGTGTTGGTTTCTGCCGTACAACAACGTGAATCAGCCATAATTATACATATATACCCTCCCTGCTGAGCCTCCCTCCCTTGCTCACCTCCCACTCCTCTAGGTCATCACAGAGCACCAGGCTGGGCTACCATGTTATATAGCAACATCCCACTAGCTATCTACTTTACACATGATCATGTATATATGTCAATGCTACTTTCTCTATTTGTCCCACTCTCTCCTTCCCCTGCAGTGTCCACAAGTCCATTCTCTATGTCTGCATCTCCTTTCTTTCCCTGCAATAGGTTCATCACTATTTTTCTAGATTGTATATATGTCCATTAATATGCAATATTGGTTTTTCTCTTTCTGACGTATTTCAGTCTATATAACAGGCTCTAGATTTATCCACCTCACTACAACAGACTCAATTTCATTCACCTTTCAGTTCAGTTCAGTTCAGTCGCTCAGTCGTGTCCGACTCTTTGCGACCCCATGAACCGCAGCACGCCAGGCCTCCCTGTCCATCACCATCTCTCGGAGTTCACTCAGACTCACGTCCATCGAGTCCGTGATGCCATCCAGCCATCTCATCCTCGGTCGTCCCCTTCTCCTCCTGCCCCCAATCCCTCCCAGCATCAGAGTCTTTTCCAATGAGTCAACTCTTCACATGAGGTGGCCAAAATACTGGAGTTTCAGCTTTAGCACCATTCCTTCCAAAGAAATCCTAGGGTTGATCTCCTTCAGAATGGACTGGTTGGATCTCCTTGCAGTCCAGGGGACTCTCAAGAGTCTTCTCCAACACCACAGTTCAAAAGCATCGATTCTTCGGTGCTCAGCTTTCTTCACAGTCCAACTCTCACATCCATACATGACCACAGGAAAAACCACAGCCTTGACTAGGCGGACCTTAGTCGGCAAAGTAATGTCTCTGCTTTTGAATATACCATCCAGGTTAGGGCTGCATAATACTTCATTGTATAAATGTACCACATCTGCTTTATCCATTCATCTGTCGATGGACATCTCGGTTGTTTCCATGTCCTGGCTATTGCAAATAGTGCTACTATGAACACTGGGGTATGTGTGTTTTTCTCAATTATGATTTTCTGCAGGTAAATGCCCAGTAGCGGGGTTGCTGAGTCATATGGTAGATTTATTCCTAGTTTTAAAAAGAATCTCCATACTGTTCTCTGTATGACTATATCTGTTTACATTCCCACCAACAGTGCAGGAGGGTTCACTTTTCTCCACATCTTCTACAGATCTTTATTGTTTGTAGATATTTTTGATGCTGGCCATTCTGATTTGTCTGAGATGGTACCTCATTGTACTTTTGATTTGCATTTCTCACATAATTAGTGAGTTTGAGCATCTTTTCAAGTGTTTGTTGGCCACCTGTATGTCTTCTTTGGAGAAGTATCTGTTTAGGTCTTTTGCCCATTTTTTGATTGGGTTGTTTGCTTATTTGATATTGAGTTGCATGAGATTCTTGTATATTTTGGAGATTAATCTCTTGTCAGTTGCTTCATTTGCAAATATTTTCTGCCATGCTGAGGGCTGTCTTTTCATCTTGTTTATGGTTTCTGTTGCTGTACAAAAACTTTTTCATATGATTAGGTCCCATTTGTTTATTTTTGTTCTTAGTTTCATTACTCTAAGACATGAGTCAAAAAAGATCTTGCTGTGGTTTATGTCAATGAATTTTTCTCCTATGTTTTACTCTAAAAGTTTTTCAGTGTCCAGTCTTATATTTAGGCCTTTAATCCACTTTAAGTTTATTTTTGTGTATGGTGTTAAGGAGTGTTCTAATTTCATTCTTTTACATGTAGCTGTCCAGAATTCCCAGCACCACTTATTGAAGTGGCTGTCTTTCCTCCATTGTATATTCTTACCTCCTTTGATGTAGATTAGGTGACCATAGATGCAGGGGTTTATCTCTGGGCTTTCTATCCTGTACCATTGTTCTTTATTTCTGTCTTTCTGCTGTTGCAATACTGTCTTGACTACTGTAGCTTTGTACTATAGTTTGAAGTTGGAGAGTCTAATTCATTTACTCCATTTTTCTTCCCCAAGGTTACTTTGGCTGTTTGGGGGTATTTTTGCATTTCCTTAAAAATTTTGGTCTAATTCTGCAAAGAACGCTATTAGCAACTAGGTAGGAATTGCACTGAATCTGTAGATTGCTTTGGGTAGTATATTCATTTTCACAGTATTGATTCTTCCAATCCAAGAACTTGGTATAGTTTTCCGTCTATTTGTGTCATCTTTTATTTCTTCCATTAGTGTTTTAGAGTTTTCTGCATACAGTTCTTCTGCTTCCTTAAGTAGGTTTATTCCTAGGTATTTTATTCTTTTTGTTTTGATGGTAAATGATATTGTTTCCTTAATTTCCCTTTCTGAACCTTTATTGTTAGCCTATAGGAGTGCAAGAGGTTTCTGTATGTAATTATTTCATCCTCAACTTTACCAAATTCACTGATTAGCTCCAGTAGTTTTCTGGTGGCATCTTTAGGATTTTCTATGCATTGTAACATGTCATCTGCAAACAGTGACAGTTTTACTTCTTTTCTAATTTAGAATCCTCTTATTTCTCTTTCTTCTCTGATTGCCATGGTTAGGACTTCCAAAACTATGTTGAATAAGAGTGGCAAGAGTGAACATCCTTGTCTTGTTGCTGATCTGAGAGGAAATGCTTTCTTTCAGTTTTTCAATATTGAGAATAATGCTTCCTGTGGCTTTATTGTATATGACCTTTACTATGTTGAAATCAGTAGTCAGTATTCAGTTCAGTTGCTCAGTTGTGTCTGACTCTTTGCGACCCTATGGACTGCAGCATGCCAGGCTTCCCTGTCCATCACCAACTCCTGAAGCTTACTCAAACTCATGTCCATTGAGTTGGTGATGCCATCCAACCATCTCATCTTCTGTCGTCCCCTTCTCCTCATGCCTTCAATTTATCCCAGCATCAAGATCTTTTCCAAAGAGTCAGCTGTTCACATCAGGTGGCCAAAGTACTGGAGCTTCAGCTTCAACATCAGTCCATCCAATGAATATTCAGGACTGATTTCCTTTAGGATGGACAGGTTTCATCTCCTTGCTGTCCAAGGAACTCTCAAGAGTCTTCTCCAGCACCACAGTTCAAAGCATCAATTCCTCAGCACTCAGCTTTCTTTATAGTCCGTCTCTCACATCCATACATGACTACTGGAAAACCATAGCTTTGATTAGATGGACCTTTGTTGGTAAAGTAATGTCTCTGTTTTTTAATATGCTGTTTAGGTTGGCCATAGCTTTTCTTCCAAGGAGTAAGCCTCTTTTAATTTCATGGCTGCAGTAACTACCATCTGCAGTGATTTGGGAGCCGAGAGAAAAAAGTCTGTCACTGTTTCCATTGTTTCTCTATCTCTTTGCCATGAAGTGAAGGGACCAAATGCCATGATCTTAGTTTTATGAATGCTGAAATTCAAGCCAACTTTTTCACTCTCCTCTTTCACTTTCATCAAGAGGCTCTTTAGTTCTTCTTCACTTTCTGCCATTAGGGTGGTGTCATCTACTTATCAGAGGTTATTGATATTTCTCCTGGAAACCTTGATTCCAGCTTGTGCTTCATCTAGCCTGGCATTTTGCATGATGTACTCTGCATAACATTTAAATAAGCAGGGTGATAATATACAGTCTTGACTTACTTGTTTTCCAATTTGGAACCAGTCTGTTGTTTCATGTCCAGTTTTGCATGTTGATTCTTGACCTGCATACAGATTCCTCAGGAGGCAGGTAAGTGGTATTCCCATCACTTTAAGAATTTTCCAGTTTGTTGGGATCCACACAGTCAAATGCTTTAGAATAGTCAATGATGCAGAAGTAGATGCTTTTCTGTAACTCTCTTACTATTTTGATGATCCAGTGGATGTAGGAAATTTGATCCCTGGTTCTCTGCCTTTTCTAAGTGCAGCTTGAACATCTGGAAGTTCATGGTTCACGTACTGTCAAAGCCTGGCTTAGAGAATTTTGAGCATTACTTTACTAGTGTGTGAGATCAGTGCAATTGTGTGGTAGTTTGAACATTCTTTGGCATTGCCTTTCTTTGGGACTGGAATGAAAACTGACCTTTTCCAGTCCTGTGGCCACTGCTGAGTTTTCCAGATTTGCTGGCATATTGGGGGTAGCACTTTCCCAGCATCATCTTTTAGGATTTGAAATAGCTCAATGGAGTTCCATCACCTCCACTAGCTTTGTTTGTAGTGATGTTTCCCAAGGCCCACTTGACTTTACATTCCAGGATGCCTGGCTCTAGGTGAGTGATCACACCATTGTGGTTATCTGGGTCATGAAGATCTTTTTATATAGTTCTTCTGTATATTCTTGCCACCTCTTCATAATATCTTCTGCTTCTGATAGGTCCATACCATTTTTGTCCTTTATTGTGCCCATCTTTGCATGAAATGTTCCCTTGGTATCTCTAATTTTCTTGAAGAGGTCTCTAGTCTTTCCCATTTTATTGTTTTCCTCTATTTCTTTGTATTGATCACTGAGGAAGGTTTTCTTATGTCTCCTTGCTATTCTTTGGAACTCTCCATTCAAAGGGGTATACCTTTCCTTTTCTCCTTTGCTTTTAGTTTCTCTTCTTTTCTCAGTTATTTGTAAAGCCTCGTTAGACAACCTTTTCACCTTTTTGCATTTTTCTTGGAGATGTTCTTGATCACAAGAAACGGGAATATCATCCTACCTTACCTGCCTCCTGAGACATCTCTATGCAGGTTAAGAAGCAATGGTTAGAACAGGACATAGAACAATGCACTTTTTCAAAACTTAGAGGAATACATCAAGGGTGAATACTGTCATGTTGCTTAATTAACTTACATGCAGAGTACATCATACCAAATGGAGGATTGGATAATTAAACAAGCTGGAATCCAGATTGCAGGGAGAAATGTCAGTAACTTCAGATATGCAGATGACACCAACCTTATGGCAGAAAGTGAAGAGGAACTAAAGACCTTCTGGTTGAAAGTGAAAAAGGGGAATGAAAAAACTGACTTAAAACTCAACATTCAAAAACTTAGATCATGGCATTTGTTCCCACCACTTCATACAAATAGATGGGGAAACAATGGAAAAGTAACAGACTTTATTTTCTTGGGCTCCCAAATCACCACAGATAGTGGCTACAGCCATGAAATTAGAAGATGCTGGCTCTTTGGAAGAAAAGGTATGATACACCTAACCTGCAGACCCATTAACTTTACTGAGAAAGGTCCATGTGGTCAGACTTGTTTTTTTGCAGTAGTCATGTATGGATGTGAGTGTTGGATCATAAAGGAAGCTGAATGCTCAAGAATTG
>SJYX01020376.1:3173-32734 GCA_006410675.1 Oreotragus oreotragus
AGGCCTCCCCAGACAGCCATTTTGCTTTTTTGCATTTCTTTTCCATGGGGATGGTCTTGATCCCTGTCTCCTGTACAATGTCACGAACCTCATTCCATAGTTCATCAGGCACTCTATCTATCAGATCTAGGCCCTTAACTCTATTTCTCACTTCCACTGTATAATCATAAGGGATTTGATTTAGGTTATACCTGAATGGTCTAGCAGTTTTTCCTACTTTCTTCAATTTAAGTCTGAATTTGGAAATAAGGAGTTCGTGATCTGAGCCACAGTCAGCTCCTGGTCTTGTTTTTGCTGACTGTATAGAGCTTCTCCATCTTTGGCTGCATAGAATATAATCAATCTGATTTCGGTGTTGACCATCTGGAGGGGATGCAGAGACAAGGGAGAAACAGACAAGAAACAGCAGTGCAGCCCTGGGGCAGTTCTGCCCCAAGGGATAAACATAACAGTATCTTAATGCTATTTATAAAACTAAAAACCCCGAGAAATGCAAGATGGCAGCAATCTTCATTCCAGAGAAGACCATCTGAGGCCAGATTAAAGGAGTGCAGGCCCTGCACGCACCCTAAACTTTAAATTAGCCCTTGAACTACTGCTGTAAAGATTTTCACCAAATCCCTCCAGATTGAGACAGGCAGTTTTTCAGGGGCACAAGCCCTCTGTATCCCCCTTTGCCTGGCAAAGCAAAAAAGCTATTCTTTTCCACTTCACCCAAAAATCTGTCTCCCAGATTCAACTGGGCACCAGAGCACAGTGACTGAGTTTTTGGCGTCAGAAGGACAGGATTGCTCAATGAAGAGTCAAATGCCCAGTGCTGTGTTGACCCAAGTGGCAGTGTAGTGGAAGAAATCCAACTAGGAGTCATCTTGGAAGGGACCCTGGCCAAAAGGACCACGGGCACAGTGGGGCAGCCCCAGTGGAGGTACGTGGTGTGAGGTAGGGACTGCCTGATGCAGGAGCAGATCTTAAGGAGCAAGATGAGCATTGCTCACGGCAAAGGTAATGGAGTCTTCAGAGCTGGGCTGCCCAGGTCAAATCCATGCTCTGCAGTTTTCTAATTATGGGCAAGTGAAGTTACCATCTTTGTTCTTGAATTTCCCTATTGCACTATCTATTCCCAGGAAGCCCCAACACTAGCTTACGTCCCTGCAGGTCTGTCAAACTTTCTCCTCTAACCCTTTCTGCCCTGCACTCAAGCCTGAGGGTCTTAAGTTGCAACCAGGTGCAATAAGTTGGAGGCAAAGTTCAGGAGAGAGAAGTCTTCCCCCTCTCCTGACTAAGAGGCTCAAGTCTCTTCTTTCCTCCCCCTCCCTCAATAAATTCCCACCCTTAGCCAGGCCCAAGTGGGGGGAAAGGGAGGAACTTTAAAAAAACAAAAGAAAAAGAAATGATAAAAAGATGGGTAAGAGATTGCATTGGTGTGGCGTGGAGCTCTTTGGATCTGGAGCTATAAGGTCTGTTTGGGGTGTTACTCAGGGTGGGGAGGACCAAGACCACAGGGGGCTCTTATGGAGGACTTTTAGGAAGCAACCAAGGCATTTTCTGCTGGTAGCCGGTCTTGTCCAATAAACTCATTCAACAGATGCAAGTTTAGAGGCCGTTTTGAAACTGGCTTTTCCAGCCAATACTTCCAATCCCTGCCACCCTCTGACTCCAGGGTTTATGTAAGTGATGATATTTCTGAAGAGTGGTCACTTCCCTTCCCTGACATCTGAATATTGCCTGAAATACTGAAGTTTCTGATTTCTCTAGAAGAATCCTGGATACATTCTGAGATGAGCAAAGGTGAAGCATTTGGCCTCAAGGCAAATCATCCATGAAGACTTTAGAAATGTTTTGAGACGTTTTGATTTTTGACAGAAGCTTGGGCTTCCCTGATGGCTCAGATTGTAAAGAATCCACCTGCAATGCAGGAGACCTAGGTTCAGTCCCTGGGTCAAGAATATCTCCTGGAGAAGTGAATGCCTACCCATTCCAGTATTCTTGTCTGAAGAATTCCATGGACAGAGGAGCTTGGTAGGCTATAGTCCATGGGGTTGCAAAGAGTCAGACACAACTGAGTGACTAACACTTTGCTGACTTATTTTCCAAGGTTTAGGAATCTTTCTCAGTTTTTCTAAGTGTCTTAATAATTCTTTATTCTTGAGTAATTTTCTAATTTCCTTTTTAAATTTTTTTGTTATCAGATTTTCTGAGAGATCCTCCTGTGCCTTGAAACTTCTAGTTCACATTTCAGATTGACCCTGAATTACATGCCTTCCTGGTCTGACTGTGCAGGTATCTTTCATTTTGGCAAATAACAGTTACCAGCTGTGATGAAAATATGGAATCAGTGCTTGAGGACTGACTCAGAAGATGGTCTTCCTGCCGGACAGATGGTAGCTCCGGCATTACACAGACTTGCCATCTAAGCCCATGTGGCCTTGGATGTGTGCCTGAGGTCAAGGGTCAAGCCAACTTGTCAGTGGGCCAGCCTAGCAGATGGGTAAGGATGGGGAGAGTCAGTAGGCCTAAAGAGGAGGCTGTGTGCAGGGAGAGAGGGTAGCATTTCACCACCTTCCCAAAGAGGCCCTTGTACTTAGACACAAAAATTATGGTTTACCTTGGGAGGGGGTCATTTCAAGAGAGATTTCTAAACATCCCCAGTCCAGTGCCCTCAAGTGTGAGATCAATGAGAGAGCTCTGAATCTCAGCCTTTATCTGAATTGACCAAAACAACGCCTTTGGGACAGAAAACAGGGACTTTCCATAGACTGATCATTTTCTCTCTCCTGGCAAACCCTGAGAGTGGAGTGAGCTCTCCCGGATGACCTAAACCCTGGAGCCCCTGATGGCGATGGGGCAGGATGGGGTGGGGGTAGGTAGTCTGGTCCTGCAGAGAAAATGGGTTTTTAGGACTCTCCCTCTTCTTTTTTTAATGGTATTTCCCCCTCTCCCTTTCTTCTGCAAAGCGTTTGTGCCATAAATACCCTGTCTCTGTACAGCTGACATTCTGGAGTCACCTCTATTTGTGGCAGGTGGCTGGCTCTGGGTCCTGCCAGCCAAGTGTCATGAATGCCTTGCAGGGGACAGGGCTGAGACAATAAAGAACATCACGTGCTGGTCTGTAGATCTGCATTTATTTTAGTTCAACAGGCAACATGCTTACCTGGCCAGGAAGGTTGGAAATACCAGGCTTCCAGTGTGCGCATTCTGGGACTCACTGAAATTTCTAGGGAAAGCTGGAGGCAGCTTAGCAGGGTAGTGCCACTTGGGGTTTTGTAGAGGATGAGGGAAGGGTAGTGGCCCCCACGCAGACAGGGGAGCCTTGCTGATGGCATGTGACTGTTCTAATTCCAGGGGATAGTAAAGGCAAGCTTTGCAACTCAGCTCTCCCTTAGGTTGGGGATCTGAGTTTGAAAGATCTGATTCCCTTCACCCAGGGAAGATGTCTTTCAATGGCGTATAGTGTTCAGTATTATAATTAAAGAACCATATAATTGGGAAGGAGATGTGTCCCAGCATTTCAGCTGGACCTACGTCGGATGCCACCTTTATACAAGGATGTGCGTATCAAAAGGGACTTATGCCACATTCAGTACCGCACTCCTAGCTTCGGTTCCTTGCCTCTGTGCGTGTGTGCATACTCAGTTGTGTCTGACTTTTTGTGACCCCAAGGACTGTAGCCTGCCAGGCTCCTCTGTCCATGGANTGCGTATCAAAAGGGACTTATGCCACATTCAGTACCGCACTCCTAGCTTCGGTTCCTTGCCTCTGTGCGTGTGTGCATACTCAGTTGTGTCTGACTTTTTGTGACCCCAAGGACTGTAGCCTGCCAGGCTCCTCTGTCCATGGAATTTTCCAGGGAAGAATACTGGTATAGGTTGTCATTTCCTTTTCCAGGGGATCTTCTCAAATCCAGGGATTGAACCCGTGTCTCTTGTGTCTCCTTTCTTGGCAGGCGGATTCTTTCCCACTGTGCCTCCTGGGAAGCCTTCCTTACCTCTATCCAGAACTTATTTAACAAACCTCACTATTTGTTACACATCATCCTCAGCACCTGGCAATTGTCAACATACTTTGTTCTCATAGCAACCATATGACATAGGTACTCTTATATTTGTGTTTTACAGATGAGACAGTAAGTAACTTCTGCAAGGCTGCAGCAAGCGCGATGCAGACTGGGATTTGAAACCTACTCTAGAGTTTATCCTCTTGAGGATTCAGCTTTGTTTTATACCCATGTACGTGCATGTGTACCAAGTTACTCCAGCCGTGTTCAACCCTTTGTGACCTTATGGATGGTAGCCCACCAGGCTCCTCTGTCCATGGGGATTCTCCAGGCAAGAATACTGGAGTAAGTTACCATGACCTCCTCCAGGNTGTTTTATACCCATGTACGTGCATGTGTACCAAGTTACTCCAGCCGTGTTCAACCCTTTGTGACCTTATGGATGGTAGCCCACCAGGCTCCTCTGTCCATGGGGATTCTCCAGGCAAGAATACTGGAGTAAGTTACCATGACCTCCTCCAGGGGATCTTCCCAACTCAGGGATCGAACCCAAGTCTCCCACATTGCAGGTGGATTCTTTACCAGCTGAGTCACAAGGGAAGCCCAAGGATATTGGCGTGGGTAGCCTATCCCTTCCCAGGAGATCCTGCCCACCCAGGAATTCAACCAGGGCATCCTGCATTGCAGCAGATTCTTTGCCAGCTGAGTTACCAGGGAGGCCCTTTATCCCCCTTAACTATAGCTAATTAGCAACACATATATTTGGTGTCTTTCTGCCCAGCCAGATGGGGAGCTGCCCATGGACAAGGATCGTGTCTGGTTTACCTTTGCGTCTTCCCAGCAAGTCACACGGCGTCTAGTTGGCGTGTGGTGAATGTGTTTTTAACCACAACCCTTGGCACCAGTGGCCATGCCATTACCTCCTCTGTGGCACCAGATGTAGAACGAGCAGCTTTCATTTTGCTGTTGCACCCCAGCTGCCATTCAGGCTGCTTGCTGCACTCCTCCTGGAGCGCTGTGCCCCTGACACTTCCTGATCATTTATTGTTGCAGGAAGTAGCTCGGGATGAACAGCCGGCTGCCAGCTAGGTGTGACCAGCCTCTTGGGTCTGTTTGTTCTGGCCAGAGATAGCCACTCACGGCACAAAGGTGCGCTTTGGAGAGTGCCTCCTCCCTCAGGATTTCTCTCCTCTGCCCCGGGAAGTTGCCTAGCAGCTTCCCTTCTTCCCTCTCTCCCTGCTTCCTGTGGAGCACCATTCCTATTTTCATTACCCCTTCACCAAGCCCCAAACTCACTGCCGTGCTGTTAACCTCTTGCATCTCTCTGCCTCGTTATCCCATCATCAAACTTCACACAGACTCCACTTTCCAAACAAACTCACCCTGACCCAGAAAGCATCCCTCATTTTCTCATCCTTTACATCTATGCAGAAGTCTTTCACTTCCAAAAAAAAAAAAAAGAGGGGAAAAAACCCCAAACCAAACCAAACTATGGACTGGAATTTCCTAAGAGGTAGATTCAAGCTTCAGGTAAGTGAGATATTGTCACTTATTGTGGCACCATGAAATGTTTTTGCTTGTTGTTCCACTACAGACCCTAGAAGAAAGGGAATCCCCCAGCTCTGTCTCTGGAAGGCCATTGGCACTAACGGCGTGGTGATTGCTGGAGAATTTGCCATCATTTTCCCTGCTGATGGCTAAAGGCACGGCCCTTGGAGACAGGCAACAGAAGGCACATCTCCATCCCAACTCCTCCACAGAAAGGCAGGCTCCTTGGACAGCAGAGGAGGAGGCACCCTGGGAGTGATGTTGGGTCAAGACATTTCCTTGATCCCAGCTCTGAGTTTTCACAAGTATGTGTCTCTAACCTACTGACTCTAGACTATGTTTCATCTACTAGAGAAAGACACAGCATACCACCCTAGTCCTGGCAGAAGATGAACGGTTGGACCCCATGGCTTTATTTCACCAAAAACACAAAACCAGCAGCCTGCTGCCTTCTATAGCACATAAGCAGCACCCCCAAAGCGACAAGTTGCCGATATGCTGCTGTGCTTACTTGCTCAGTCGTATCTAACATTTTGTGACCTTATGGACTGTAGCCCACCAGGCTCCTCTGTCCATGGGGATTCTCCAGGCAAGAATACTGGAGTGGGCTGCCATGCCCTCCCATCTTCCCCACCCAGGGACTGAACCCAAGTCTCCTGCATTGCAGGTGGATTCTTTACCATCTGAGCCACTAGGAAAGCCCAAGAATCCTGGAGTGGGTAGCCTACCCCTTCTCCAAGGGATCTTCCCAATGCAGGAATCAAGCCAGGGTCTCCTGCATTACAGGTAGATTCTTTACCAGCTGAGCCACCAGGGAAGCCCTGCTGATTAGATATTAGGACTCACAAGCACCTAGATACTGTGGTGGTCTCCCACATCGCCTGTGGTTTAGAACCAGCCTCAAACACAGATTCCCAACTCTGCACGGCTCACAGGGACCCCTGCAACCTGACCAGAGCAGCCTGCGAGAGGGGCCTGGGTAAGTTCAAGGACAGCACAGGTGGGTGTGCCTTTGCCATTGGCCAAAGAGGAGGCCTTCAGGATCACCACGTACAGTCGATGAGGCTGACCACCACACGCCCTGCACAGCCACGTGGGGCAGCTCATTATGACTCAGTTGTAGGGGTGTCCTTTCCTCTTACCTTCATCCTCTCATTGTTCCTATCCCTATTTCTACTCTACCTGAACAAATAGCCTTTTGTATACTGCACGTATTATCCCATTGGACTTTAAATTCAGTTTAAAGAATTCCAATCGACAGCTCTTCTTTCTACTGAAGACTGGTTTTCCAGGATAGGAGCGGTAAGGGGGATGGAAGCAGGGGTGGGATCGGATCTGAGCCCAACCTCGCCTTTCCCTGGCTGAATCCAGACTCCCGAGTTCTCCTTCTCTGAGCGCCCAGCCCCTGTCTAAATCTAGGTCTGACAGCAGGAGTGTAGGAGTGGGCAGGTGGGAGAAGCTGGCTCCCAGGTCTACAAAGATCTGCACAGTCTAGTAATAAAAGTCTTTATCGAAACTCCCTGTTTTTTATGGCAGTTGCACCAGAATAGTGATTTCTTCTTTATCTCTTAGGCTCAGCAGACTAGGTTCTGTTAAAATTACTGCCACGATCCAGGGCCAGAGAACCGGAGGACACGAACATGGTGGGCGGAGCACACAGATTTATGTCACAGAATTATTCTGCGCCACAGTCTCTCCTTCCTGCAGAATTTCTTTCAAGGTGTTAAGTGCTGAGCTTTGGGGACAACTTTGCTAAACGGAGCAAGACTGGGGGGGAAAATGCCTTGTCACTCTCAAGTAGGTATGTTAATATGCTATCACAGTACTGTTGTGTTAATAATAGCCCTGCTATTATTAACTGAGTGTTTGCTCAATGCCAGGCACTTAGATAATAAATGCTTTATGTCAATTGTCCCATTAGATTTTTTTTAACAACGCTGTGAGGTAGGTATCAATAACCTTTCTCATTTTGCAGATGAGAAAACTGAGGATCACAGAGACTAAGTAAGCTCTGATAGCTGAGTATCATCTGGATGTCAGAGCCCAGATGCCTCCTTCCAAATGACCTACAGTTAACTTTAATAATTCATTCTGCTGTGATTAATTTATTTCCTACATCAAAAAAATCCACATCCAGCCAAAGGGAAATCGAGAAACACTGTTAATTACTAATACTGCAGCGGCAGCTGGGAATGAGGCTTCCCTGGACCCCTCGAGCCCTCTAGTGACTGTCAGTTTTTAACACTACCCCTCCCCTCTCTACTCAGGCTACTCCTAATGCACTTGGGCACAAATATCTGTTTGATTCACTGGAAAGATGTTTCAGTGAACCTGCTTGCCCTGCATTTCTCAGTCTAGTTTGCAGAAAAAAGGAGGAATAATGTGGCTTCCAGATCAAGAGAGAACGTTGAGGGGTGGCTTGGCTGTGCTGGCCATGGCCTCTGCCCCCAGCTCTGCCCATGGAGCCAGCACATGCTTTCCTGCCCTCTTGTCTGAGGTCTGTAATCTCAGGGCCAATGCGTTTCTGGGAAAAGCAAGATGAGCTATGGGCTTCCCTGGTGGCTCAGCCGGTAAAGAATCTGCCTGCAATGCAGGAGACCTGGTTTGATCCCTGTTTCAGGAAGATCCCCTGGAGAAGGGAATGGTTACCCGCTCCAGTATTCTTACCTGGAGAATCCCATGGACAGAGCAGCCTGACGGGCTGCAGTCCTTCGGGTCACAGAGAGTCGGACATGACTGAGTGACCAGTACACACACACACACACACACACCCCACACATACACACACCCCCACACACATATGTGAACTACATGGTCACAATTGCTACTCCTGAAAAATGAGTTCACAGACCAAGGAATGGAAGCCAAGAGAAACAATAAACCATCCTCTCCTTCTCCAGTCATCCGTCAGCAGGTTCTGATCAAATCAGGGGGACAGAGAGCCACCAAACTCTCACAAGAAGCAAGAGTCCTCCAGGAACCAAGACTCAGCGGTACAGATCAAACAATTTAAAACTTGAAGCAGACCCTCCTTGATAATTTACTGTTGCCCCAGCACAACGTTGCACAATTGTGCAGGTTGAACACTGAAGAGCCTAGGGAGCACCATATCAAACATTACAGATAGAGCATTCTTCTGTATCGATCGCAACGTACTACAGGTAGAACATGACAAAGTATCTTGAGGAAGGGATGCCATTTTCTAATTCCTACCAAGGTGCCATATGGGCGAGCAAGGATTCCTGGTGAAGAAGGCAGATGGCTCAGCGGCAGGGAACCCTGAAATGGGGACAGCAGTGGACAGGAGGTCTGCGTGGAGAGGTGAAGAGCACCTGAGTTTTAAGTCTGCTTTGCCACTTACCAACACTGACTCTGCGTAAGTTCCGTCACTTCTGAGTCTCAGTTCTTATCTATATCATGGGCATTAAGCATGGCTTACCAATATTACAGATTCATTGTTTGGATTAAGAAAATATATAATAAGCTATAATGGAAAAGAATCAAAGAAAAGAAAAAAATATATATATATATATATGTATGCTGCTGCTAAGTCGCTTCAGTCGTGTCTGACTCTGTGCCCCATAGATGGCAGCCCACCAGGCTTCCCTGTCTCTGGGATTCTCCAGGCAAGAACACTGGAGTGAGCTGCCATTGCCTTCTCCAATGCATGAAAGTGAAAAGTGAAAGGGAAGTCACTCAGTATACACACTTATATATGTGTAACCAAATAACTTTGCTGAAACGAACACATTATTTTAACACAAATAACAATGTGAAGAACCGACTCATAGGAAAAGACCCTGATGTTGGGAAGGATTAAAGGTGGGAGGAGAAGGGGATGACAGAGGGTGACATAGTTGGATGTCATCACCGACGCAATGGACATGAGTTTGAGTAAACTCCGGGAGTTGGTGATGGACAGAGAAGCCTGGTGTGTTGCAGTTCATGGGATCGCAAACAGCTGGACACAACTGAGCGACTGAACTGAACACATTATTGTAAATCAACTGTACTTCAGTAAAAAAAAAAAAAGAATATACATGCATGATAGAAAAGCATTGGGAAATGAAATAAAATAAAAATCTGTAATCCCTCCACCGCATACATATACACACACACAAACACAAAGAGAATAGCATGTATGTATGCAAGTGTGTGTGCATGTATGCCAGGCTATCTATCACCTGGCCTATGATAGGCACTCAAAAAATTATAGCTGTTCTTATCATAAGCCAGAAAAGTCCAAGTTGAAACTAAGATTTTTGGTTGGCAGCATGACTTATCAGTTCTGCTCATGTCTCCCAGCCAGCCTCTAAATAGGAAAATGACTTTCAGATGGTGAAACTGTTTAAGAAATTCAATGTAACATCAACGCTACCTATGATCAATATCCAGATCGTTAAAAATCAACACAAAAAGTTTCAGAGCACTCCTTGTTTGCCATGATGAAATGATGTTGGGTTGCAAGAAGAGAATGAATAGGAAATGGTGGGATTCTGAACTGGCACAAATATTCACTCATTTATTCTTTGACCAATTGCTTCCTCTCTGATTGAGCACTGGGCTGGGAGCCATGGGAGAAGTCTCAGACTGGAGAGGGATTCTCCAGTTGGATTTGAAGAAGAAAGAAGTCATACTGTGAGAGGAAGGACTCTAAGAGCTTAGACTGACTTGTGATTATTAGCCAGCAAAAATACAGGAACCTCAGCCCTACTACTGTAAGGAATGGAATTCTGCTACCAAATGTGTGACCTCAGAAGACAACCTCAAGCCTAGCATGAGATGATAGCCTCTGCCAGCACATTGACTTCAGAGCAGAGGATGCAGCCCTCTTGCCCTTGACACACAGACACTTTGATATAGTAGCTTTGTGATGTTTTAAGCCACTAAGTTTTTAGTAATTTATTACACAGTAATGTAACACTGATAGAGAGTACCTGGGTACTTGGTTAAGTCACTTGATTTTTTGAAACATCTTCGCCTTTTTTTTTTGGTTGATCTCTAAAATAAGTGTTCCTTTTAGATTTATGGTAAGAATCACATGAGATAAAGTATCTAAAAGTGTAAAAAAGTATCAAGTTACCAACACTGATAAAAAGGATTATTAATAACAGGTAGGAATGCCATAAATTAACATTGAGGGGAAAAACAAGGAAGTAAGCATTTGTTTTTTAAAATGTGTATCTAATTAGGATTTATTTTTAGAAATCATTCTGGTCTTCCCTGCTATTTAATGATCTATTTTTTTCCTCCTTAGCAATCTGAGTTAGTGAGGCCTTCTGGCAGGAGATTCAGTGTGATTCTGGGGAAACAAACCAAAATGTTTTCAAGGTGGATTGCATTAGGTAGTGTATTCCTATAAACTACAGTAGGTGCAAGAAGGTGCAAGAAGTAGGTGCAAGAAGGTTCTGAACATATCTGCCCTCCAGTCGATGCAAATTCCACATCAAGCTGGAGTTGCCTTCACAGCAAAAATAAGAATTGGCCCAAAGACCTAAGAACAAGGCAAAATCAACAGAAACTATCAGTGTCATTGTCACATATTATTTGAATGACCTTTTAATTTGTAAAATCCTGTAAGGCTGTGTCTATTTCACTGACCTTGGGAATCCCCAAGGGGTCTCCAGATCCCACTTTGAGAAACTACTGCCCTGCAGAGTCCAATGCCACAAGGGACTGGGAATCAAGTAGGAATGATCTGGAGTCCCCTTTTTTTTAACTTTCACTTTTATATTGGAGTATAGCCATTAACAATGTTGTGACAATTTCAAGTGAATAGCAAAGGGATTTAGCCATATACATATAAAAATCCATTCTCCTCCAAACTCCCCTCCTCTCCACGCTGCTACATAACATTGAACAGAGCCCTGTGCTGTATAGTAGGTCCTCATCGGTTATCCATTTTATTTATTTATTTTATTTATTTTTAATTGGAGGATAATTGCTTACTCCTTGGAAGGAAAGTTATGACCAACCTAGACAGCATATTAAAAAGGAAAGACATTGCTTCGTCAACAAAGGTCCGTCTAATCAAGGCTATGGTTTTTCCAGTGGTCATGTATAGATGTGAGAGTTGGACTGTGAAGAAAGCTGAGCGCCAAAGAATTGATGTTTCTGAACTGTGGTGTTGGAGAAGACTCTTGAGAGTCCCATGGACTGCAAGGAGATCCAACCAGTCCATTCTAAAGGAGATCAGTCCTGGGTGTTCTTTGGAAGGACTGATGCTAAAGCTGAAACTCCAATACTTTGGCCACCTGATGCGAAGAGCTGACTCATTTGAAAAGACCCTGATGCTGGGAAGGATTGAAGGCAGGAGGAGAAAGGGATGACAGAGGATGAGATGGTTGGATGACATCATTGACTCGATGGACATGGGTTTGGGTGAACTCCGGGTGCTGGTGATGGACAGGGAGGCCTGGGGCGCTGCAATTCACGGGGTCGCAAAGAGTCGGACACGAGACTGAGCGACTGAACCGAACTGAATTGCTCTACAGCGTTGTGTTGGTTTCTGCCATACAACAATGTGAATCACCCGTAAGCACGTATATGTCCCCTCCCTCTCGAACCTCCTTCCTACTCCCAGCCCTTCCGAGCCCGCTGGGCTGTCTCAGAGCACCAGATCTAGGTCCGGATTCGCAACTTCCCGTCAGTTAGCCATTTCACGCATGGTAATGCCTGCGTCTCAACACTGCGCTCAGTGTGTCCCCCTTGCCTTCCCCTGCTGCGTCCAGTCTGTCCTCTATGTCCGCACCTATTCCTCTCCTGCAAATAGGGTCGTCAGTACCATTTCTTTTTAGATTCCATATATATGCTTTACTATTGACATCTGTTTTCCTCTTTCCAACTTACGTCACTCTGTATAACAGGCTCTATGTTTGTCCACCTCACTAGAAGTGATTCAAACTCATTCTTTTTTATGACTGTCTGATATTCCATTGTATGCATATAACACAATTTGTTTAATCCATTCATCTGTCGACAGACATCTAGGCTATGTCCATGTCCTGGCTATTGTAAATAGTATTGCAATGAACCCTGAGGGTATCTATCTGAACGATGATTTTCTCAGAGTATATACGCAGTAGTGGCATTGCTGGGTCATATGGTAGTTTTATTCATAGTTTCTCAAGTAATCTCTATGTTGTTCTTCCCAGTGACTGTATCAATTTACTTTCCCACTGACAATGCAAGAGGGTTCCCTTTCTCCACACCCTCTCCAGCATTGATTGTGGATTTTTTTTATGATGGCCATTCTGATTTGCGTGAGGTGATACCTCACTGCAGTTTTAATTTGCGTGTCTCTGATAACGAGCAAAGTTGAGCATCTTATGTGTTGGCCATCTGCATGTCTTCCTTGTAGAAATGCCTATTTAGGTCTTCTGCCTATTTTTTGACTGAGTTGTTTTTCTGGTATTGAACTGCTTATAAGTGACTATACTACCCAAAGCGATCTACAGATTCAATGAAGTATCAAATTACCAATGGTATTTTCCACAGAACTAGAACAAAATTTTTAACGATTTGTATGGAAACACAAAAGACCCTGAAAGCCAAAGCAATCTTGAGAAAGAAAAATGGAGCTGGAGGAATCAGTCTTCCTGACTTCAGGCTATACTACAAAGCTACAGTCATCAAGACAGTATTTCACTGGCACAAAAAAAGAAATATCGATCAATGGAACACGATAGAAAGCCCAGAGGTAAACCTGCACACCTATGGGCAACTTATCTTTGACATAGGAGGCAAGAATAAACAATGGATAAAAGGCAGCCTCTTCAGTAAGTGGTACTGGGAAAACTGGACAGCTGCATATAAAAGAATTAAATTAGAATACTTCCTAACATCACACACAAAAGTAAACTCAAAATGGGTTAAAGACCTAAATGTAAGGCCAGAAACTATAAAACTCTTAGAGGAAAACATAGGCAGAACACTCTTTGACATAAGTTACAGGAAGATCCTCTTTGACCTACCTCCTAGAGTAATGGAAATAAAAACAAAAATAGACAATGGGATTTAATTAAACTTAAAATCATCTGCACAGCAAAGAAAGCTATAAACAATGAAAGGATAACTTCCAGAATGGGAGAAAATAATTGCAAATGAATTCCAAGATACACAAGCAACTCATGCAGCTCAATATCCATTTTTAATATAATAGTGTGCACATGTCAATCCCAGCCTTCCTAACTATCCCTTCCCCTATTCTTCTCCAAGTAACCTTAAGTTCGTTCTCTAAGTCTGTGAGTCTATTTCTGTTTTGTAAATAAACTCACTTGTATCATTTCTTTTTAGATTCTGCATATAAGGGATGTCATATGATATATCCACCTCAAGCCGTTTTGATTGTTAAATATCACAGAAGCAGCTCCAGAGAGTAAGCACATTCTTGAAATAGAGGAGATGTTTCAGGAAATCTGTTTACATCAAAATAATAAGACTAATATATCTGCGTTTGTCTTGTCTGGACGTTTGCCCTGATGCTGCTAAGAGAATTGTGGGTAAAGCTGCTAATTTCTTAGCACCAATTAAGGTAGTGGTACAAAATTTCCAGGAAATAACAGTAAAATAAAAAAAATATGAAAACCACTATAAAATCAAAGCCATTTTCATTTAAGAAAGCTCTTGATGAAACAATAAAAATTATGAATTTTATTCATTCTTGAGTATATTCCTATTTAATATTCTGTGTTAGAGAATTGTGGGTAAAGCTGCTAATTTCTTAGCACCAATTAAGGTAGTGGTACAAAATTTCCAGGAAATAACAGTAAAATAAAAAAAATATGAAAACCACTATAAAATCAAAGCCATTTTCATTTAAGAAAGCTCTTGATGAAACAATAAAAATTATGAATTTTATTCATTCTTGAGTATATTCCTATTTAATATTCTGTGTGATTAAGTGGGAAGCATGCATAAGCTCTTGTGTTGCATATCAATTTGTGATGAGTTTCTCAGTGAAAACACTTATTTGAATTGTGAGTTAGCTAGCCACTTCTCCCACACCACGGATTATCTTTTTATTTTGGACAAAAACTAACTATGGCTATTCAGACCTGATATTAGGCAGACATTTTTTTTCCAAAATGAACTAAGTGAGCCTGTTACTTCAAGGTAAACATCTGAATATTTGCTCTCTTGGACAACATTGAGTTTTCCAGCAAAAATTATTAATAGAAAAGTTAGAATTTTGGAGGGCTTCCCTGGTGGCTCAGAGGGTAAAGCGTCTGCGGAAAAACCTGTTGATGGCTTCCCAATTCTTAAGGACTTTTCTGATAAACTCATGATGATACAGTGACTGAGTTTTCGATATTGTATAACAAAATGTGTTCATGTATGAAAGATTAGCATGATGTAGTGGGCCAACATTTTCCAGTTATAATACAATGTTCTAAAATCTGGCATGGGTAAAAGAGCCATTCAAAGCAGATTCAAAGTAGACCAATGGGTCTACTACAACAGCAGAAAAAGTTCATGGGTGGCTGTACAGAAACAGTTATAGACACAGAGGACAGACAGATGATTGCCAGAGAGGAGGGAATGGGGTGAGGATAAAAATAGGTGAAGACGACTGAGAGGTACAGACTTTTAGTTGCAAAACAAATGAGTCATGGGTATGAAATGTACAGTGTATAGAATATAGTCAGTATGTAGTGTCTTTGTATGGTGACATATTATAACTAGATTTATTGTGGGTATCATTTTGAAATGTATATAAACATTGAATCACTATGTTGTGTAACAAAAACTCATGTAGTGTTGTAGGTCAGTTATACTTTAAAACAAAAAAACAGATTCATAGAAAAAGTGTTCAGATTTGTGGTTACTAAAGGCGGAGGCAACTGAATGAAAGCAGTCAAATGGTACAAACTTCCAGGTATAAGTACTAAGGATGTAATGCACAACATGATAAGGGTAATTAACACTGCTGTATGGTGCATATGAAAGTTGCTATGGGAATAATTCCTAAGAGTTCTCCTCTTAGGATAAAAAACCTTTTATCTCTATTTCTTTAACTTGGTGTCTGTATAAGACAATAGGTGTTTGCTAAACTTATTGTGTAAGTCAAGTGATTATGCAGTACATTTCAAACTTATGTAATACTGTATGTAAATTATATCTCAATTAAACTGTAAGAAAAATTGTACTGTGAGAAAAATATGTCTCTAAAGATATAATTTTTAGTAATTATGTAAAAAAGTTCATGGATATGTTTTTGTCCTCTACAGCACAACTTTTAAGATACCACCTCTTATTCAGTTTTGGTGTAGTATCAAAGAAGAATACCCATAATTATTGAAATTATAATTATAATAATTATAATTATAATTATTGAAAGGTTATTGAAATATTCTTTTCTTTTCCAACTATGTATCTCTGGTGAGGTTAAATTTTCTTTATATACATCAACCAAAAAAGTCATCACAACAGATAAGAAAATCCAGCTGTCTTTATTAATCTGGACATGAAGGAGAGTTATAAACATGCGATATAATGGCACTCTTATTACTGTCTTTTCATTTTGTTTTGGAAAGAAAAATTATTTTTCATTAAAATATGTTATTTATATTAACCTATAGTGGGTTTGTTATTGTTATCTTTTAGTTTAGTTCTTTTTTAGTGGGTTAATAAATGAATAGTGTTTAAATCTTTATTTTAATTCCTGTCATGACAGACATTGGCAGATATAATCCACATGAACAAAGCCTCTTTGAGATCTGTGGTAAGCTGAATCATAGCTCCCTAAACTTGTCAACATCCTTAGATGGTTATTAGACATGATGATCATTTCATAATGTATGTAAATGTTGACTCATTACGCTCTACAACTGAAACTAACGTAATACTGAGTGCCAAGTATACTTAAATTCAGAAAATAAGAGAGTGGGGCCATATATACACTATCCTGTGTAAAACTGACAGCTAGTGGGAAGCTGGTGTACACCAGGGAGCTCAGCCTGGTGCTCTGCGATGACCTAGATGGGTGAGATAGGCGGGTGGGAGTGGAAGGGAGGCTCCAGAGGGAGGAGAGATATGTATACTTATAGCTGATTCATGTTGGATAGGAGAAACCAACATAACATTGGAAAGCAATAATCCTCCAATTAAAAAATGTTTTAAAGTCTGCAAAAAAAAAAAAAAAGAAAATACAATTTCAAAAGTTATTCACATCCTCATTCTTAGAACCCACAAATATTACTTTATATGACAAACAGAACATTACAAATGTGATTAAATCAAGGACCCTGTGATAATCTCTCTTATCCTGATTAGCTGGATAAGGCTGATACAATCATGTAGATCCTTATAAAAGAGAGTTTCTCAGAGGAAGCAGTAAGAGATGATGACAAAGTGGAGATTTTTCCTCACATTTTCCATGTGAGGAAGGGATCATGAGTCAAGGAATATAAGTGGTTTCCAGAAACTGCGAGAAATAAGGAAGCAGACTCTCCTCAGAGCCTTTAGAAGGCATCAGGGCTGTTGACACTTTAACCCAGTGAGACCAATTTTGGGTTTACGACCTTCAAAACTGTAAGGCAATAAAATTTCAGTGTCTTATACCACTAAATTTGTGGTAATTTGTTACAGCAGAAATAAGGAAATGGAGTCCTCAGTAATTTTTAAGTCCTCAGTAATTTTGGTTGTCCTGAGACCAAAGTTTGAGAACCACTAACTGAAGGCCTGGATATTCATTGGAAGGACTGATGGTGAAGCTGAAACTCCAATACTCTGGCCACTTGATGTGAAGAACTGACCCATGAAAAAGACCCTGATGCTGGGAAAGATTGAAGGCAGGAGGAGAAAGGGACGACAGAGGATGAGTAAACTCACTGGGATAAGAGCCTGGGCAGTGTGGAGTAGCCAAACACTTCCCCAGGTCCAGAGGGGTCTTCATGTGAGATGAACCCATATAACCTTCAGTTCAGTTATATCTGACTCTCTAATCCCATGGACTGCAGCACACCAGGCTTCCCTGTCTATCACCAACTCCCAGAGCTTGCTCAAATTCATGTCCTTCAAGTTGGTGATGCCATCCAACCATCTCATCCTCTGTCGTCCCCTTCTCCTCCTGCCTTCAATCTTTCCCAGCATCAGGGTCTTTTCCAATGAGTCAGCTCTTTGAAACAGGTGGCCAAAGTATTGGACCTTCAGCATCAGCCCTTTTAATGAAGAGCTCAGGACTGATTTCCTTTAGGATTGATTGGTTTGATCTCCTTGCTGTCCAAGGGACTTTCAAGAGTCTTCTACAACACCACAATTAAAAAGCATCAATTCTTCAGCACTCAGCTTTCTTTATGGTCCAACTCTCCGATCCATACATGACTACTGGAAAAACCATAGCTTTGACTAGATGGACCTTTGTTGGTAAAGTAATGTCTCTGCTTTTTAATATGCTGTCTAGGTTGGTCATAGCTTTTCTTCCAAGGAACAAATCTTTTAGTTTCATGGCTGCAGTCACCATCTTCAGTGAATTTGGAGCCCCCCCAAAAATAAAGTCTGACACTGTTTCCATTGTTTCCCTATCTATTTGTCATGACGTGATGGGACAAGATGACATGATCTTCATTATTTGAATGTTGAGTTCTAAGCCAGCTTTTTCACTCTCCTCTTTCACTTTCATCAAAGGATCTTTAGTTCCTCTTTGCTTTCTGCCTTTAGGGTGGTGTCATCTGCATATTTCTCCCTACAATCTTGATTCCAGCTTGTGCTTCATCCAGTCCAACATCTTGCATGATGTACTCTGCATATAAATTAAATAAGCAAGGTGACAGTGTACAACCTTGACGTATTTCTTTTCCTATTTGGAAACAGTCTGTTGTTCCATGTCCAGTTCTGTTTCTTCTTGACCTGTATACAGATTTCTCAGGAGGTGAGAAATCTGGTATTCTCACCTCTTGAAGAATTTTCCACAGTTTGTTGTGACCCACACAGTCAAAGGTTTTAGCATAGTCAATGAAGCAGAAGTACTTGTTTTTCTGGAATTCTCAAGCTTTTTCTATGATCCAACGGATGTTAGCAATTTGATCTCTGGTTCTTCTGCCTTTTCTAAATCCAACTAGAACATCTGGAATTTCTCGGTTCATGAACTGTTGAATACCAAGCTTGGAGAATTTTAATAACCTTGGGCTCTTTCAGAACTGGAAACAGAAGAATGTGCTTCATATTTATATACAAATAAAGGAATTAGTAAGTCAATGGGCTCCTTACTCTTTGTCACTTAAACAATATGATTTATGAAGTTCCTGTCAATGCCAAACACTGTGAGGTCGTTCAGCACCATCACCCCTATCACACATAACTGCATTTCAAGGCAGGTCCAGAAGGATCTAAGAACTGACCTGAGGCATACAGCTATTCAGTCAGTTCAGTTCAGTTGCTCAGTCGTGTCCGACTCTTTGCAACCCCATAAATCACAGCACACCAGGCCTCCCTGTCCATCACCTACTCCCGGAGTTCACTCAGACTCACGTCCATCGAGTTGGTGATGCCATCCAGCCATCTCATCCTCGGTCGTCCCCTTCTCCTCCTGCCCCCAATCCCTCCCAGCATCAGAGTCTTTTCCAATGAGTCAACTCTTCGCATGAGGTGGCCAAAGTACTGGAGTTTCAGCTTTAGCATCATTCCTTCCAAAGAAATCAAAGGGCTGATCTCCNGTCGGACAGACTGAGCGACTTCACTTTCACTTTTCTCTTTCATGCATTGGAGAAGGAAATGGCAACCCACTCCAGTATTCTTGCCTGGAGAATCCCAGGGACGGGGGAGCCTGGTGGGCTGCCATCAATGGGGTCACACAGAGTCGGACATGACTGAAGTGACTTAGCAGTAGCAGCATGCCTCTCTGTGGGCTGGTCATATAACAATATCATTACAGTTTCTCATAGCAATCACTGGTAAGGCACTAGTGACAAAAAACAAGGCCAAATTTGCCTGTTACTCCAGGTGTTCCTTGACTTCCTACTTTAGCATTCCAGTCCCCTAGAATGAAAAGGACATCTTTTTTGGGTGTTAGTTCTAAAAGGTCTTGTAGGTCTTCATAAAACCGTTCAACTTCAGCTTCTTCAGCGTTACTGGTTGGAGCATAGACTTGGATAACTGTGATATTGAATGGTTTGCCTTGGAGATGAACAGAGATCATTCTGTCGTTTTTGAGATTGCATCCAAGCACTGCATTTCGGACTCTTTTGTTGACCATGATGGCTACTCCATTTCTTCTGAGGGATTCCTGCCCTTGGGTGGGGATGGGTAGATGCAAAGCTGAATGGGGAATTAACATTTCCCTAGCACTTACTGTGATCATCAGTGTTTTCATTTCACCGGGTATTATGTCTTCTGCATTGGCAAAAAACTCTAAGGCAATTGATCCACAAAGCGACTAGTGTTCATGTGGATGCATTTCTTTCCCTCAGATTTTAAATGAAAGGAAGAGATAAGTTCATAGTCAGGGAACAATGGCTCAGTTGCTTGTGTTTCTGTGACAAGCTTTATCTAATACAATTTACTAGAAATTGTTATCATTATCACTTGTCTTCTGGCCGCAGAATACTCCAGAATAGAATGTTACCATGGTGCCTCTGATCCTGAGCAATTTTTCCCTCTGTTCTGTTTCATTGGTAAATATTTTCTTGCTTTGTCCTTAACCTAAAATAATACAGCAGAGGACTGACCTGTTCTGAAGTGACCTTTGGCAGTTTCTCTACTGTTGGGTGGCTGATAAGTTCATTAAGCTTCCTATTAATTAACTTTAATAATTAGCTTTGATATGGCCTTACCCAGTGGTTATTACCTTGGCCATGGACTGTTAACTCAGCCTGTCAATCGGAAAACGTACCCACGCTGCCAAGGGGCAACTTGACCCTGTTGGGAAGGAAACAGAGAACCTCTCCAACTGCCTTTGTCTTGGGGACAGCAGAGCTCCAGAAACAGAGGGATGCTCTGTGTCCAACCTCTTCACGTCCAAACTTCTGGCCTTCTTAAGGTATGCCTGTTTTTAATGAGGCATTGTCAGGCTGAGTCCTCTTGTCTTAATTTAAATCATATTCCAAAAGACAGATCTGGTTTTTAAAAAATTTTAACAGATTTCAGAGATTTTTTTTTTTAAAGGAACCATTCCTCTTTTAGAAAGAAGGATTCATGAGAGCCATCAGTGGTAACTCAGTGTCTGTGCTAGAATCGCCTTTCAAGGAAAATGTTTGCAACCCCACACTCACTGGAGTCGCTCACATCCAGAGACTCTGACCGCCCTGTGAGGGCGCAGGCAGAACCAGCCCACGAGTAATGAACGTGAGCTTGAAAGCAGCACGGAGTTCTCTCCAGCCACAACGCCTCGCTAATAAGTTTTACAGCTGCTGGACATCACATGCAGGGGAGATGATACTTGTCAGCTAATTTGGCTTTCAATACGTGAACATCCTGACTGCTCTGAGGTTTTTCTGTAGCCAAATTGTCTCACCTGTTAAATCTGTAATATATTTAGGAAGTTTCATTTTAGGTGTTTAGAAAGATGGCCTTGAAGACTGCTGGGTGCTTTAGCAGGAGAGCCATGCAGGAGCAGATATCTAGGAGCCAGGGGCTAACCCTGAGGCTGTGTGTCGGGGGGTGGGGGGTCATGTGCCAGTGGCCAGGGAGCCAGATCCCCTCCCTCAGAGGACTGGACGAATTTCCGTGCAGGGCTTCAGAATTAAAAAAAAAAAAAAATCCAAAATGCTGATATTTTTAGTTCCCACTCATTCCTTGACTGTGAATACAAATGTGATTGAAATTTCCACCAGTCTTCAAAGCAGACTTACCTTTAAAGCAAATGCCAAGGGTTTGAAAACTCACTCAAGATGGAATATTCATAAAAACAGGGAAGGTCTTAAAACACAAAAGCCTTCGTGCTTCAGCAGAGTTGGATTAAGGTCCCATGGTCCCCCTGCTTGTGACCGTGCATGGGGCACAGCAGTGGCCCCCAGCCTGAACGGGAGCACATCTGGTGGGGTAGAGGGAGCCTGTCTGAAGCCCCGTGGACCCCAGGGCTCAGCTCCCTTCCAGGTAATTAGAGCGGTTGTAAAACCTGCATGGCACTCCAGGAGATGACCTCTAGGGATGTGTTGTGGGGGATTCAGGTATATTCTTTTAGCACTAGGACCTGGAGGAGGCTGGGACAGAGAAGGGCAAGAGGACAGGGGGAAATGAGGAGAAAAACTCAGAGGATTAAAAAAGAAAAACCAAAACATGACTGCAGAGCAAAGTCTTGCCAATGGAGCACTAAATAGGAAGGGTGGCTCAGACTTTTGGCTTTTACACACCCATCCTTTCCAGAACAGCTGAGTACCATCATTGGGCAGCCAAGTCAAGACACACCCTGTAAACTTTCATTACCTCAGCCCCTCTGAAGAAGTTACTCAAGAGCTCATCTTTGATGCCTGGGAAGCCAGCTAGGGACTTCTGGTCAATGCCATTTGAAAAAAAAAGAAAGAAAATTTGGAGGGTGGGGGAGATCATAAATAATGAATCTCACCAACATCAGATACATTACTTTTCTTTTTTGAGTTACAGACAGGAGAAATTGTCATATGACATATATTTAAGAATATAGGTGATGCTGCTGCTGCTGCTAAGTCACTTCAGTCGTGTCCGACTCTGTGTGACCCCATTGATGGCAGCCCACCAGGCTCCCCCATCCCTGGGATTCTCCAGGCAAGAATACTGGAGTGGGTTGCCATTTCCTTCTCCAATGCATGAAAGAGAAAAGTGAAAGTGAAGTTGCTGAGTCTGTCCGACTGTTAGCGATCCCATGGACTGCAGCCCACCAGGCTACTCCGTCCATTGGATTTTCCAGGCAAGAGTACTGGGGTGGGGTGCCATTGCCTTCCCCGATAGGTGATACTAGTGGTTAAGAACCCACCTGCCAATGCAGGAGACACTAGGGACCCAGGTACAATCCCTGGGTTGAGAAGATCCCCTGGGGGAGGAAATGGCAACCCACTCCAGTATTGTTGCCTGGGGAAGCCCATGGGCAGAGGTGCCTGGTCGGCTGCAGTCCATAGGCTCACAAAGAGTCGGACACAACTGAGAGATTTCACGCAAGCAGTAAGAATCTGGAGCATGTGAAAAAGTTGCAAACATCATCCAAAAGAACCACTCCTAAAAAGTGTAATAAATGGTGTAGGGTTTCTCATACTGTTTGCATATCTTTATTTTTCTCTGTCCTTCCAGAACCACACAACGAAATCCCAAGCTGGGATCAGATCTGCTGTCAACATGACTGGTTCCTACATCTGGTTTGCATAAACTGTCGACATCCCGCAGTGTGGGGGCCACTGTGACATGTAATTTACAGCCTCGCACGTCAACCAGACAGTTGTTGGCACTTTGCGGTACCTTCCCTAAGCCTTGGTCTCCATTACTGCCAGATCCCGCCCTGATTTTCAGCCTTCCCCAGGCTTCTCGGGTCCCGTCCTCCTCCTCCAGCAGGTTTACCTCCTCCAGCAGGTTTACCTGCTACCCAGGGGAGAACCCAGGGAAGGAGCCTCAGTCTTGGTGCCTCTGTCTCTCTTGCCCACATCTAGTCTGCAAGGCCCTCTCTGAATCTGTCCCCGCAGATACAGTCTGAAGTCACGTCCTTATCACCTCTGGCTGCTGCTGCTGCTGAGTCGCTTCAGTCGTATCTGACTCTGTGCGACCCCATAGACGGCAGCCCAGCAGGCTCCTCTGTCCCTGGGATTCTCCAGGCAAGAACCCTGGAGTGGGTTGCCATTGCCTTCTCCCACCTCTGGCTAGATGACTGCAAAAGCAATGGCTCTGAACTGTTTTCTCGTCCTCTGGTCTGGTCACTGTCTGGCACCCCCAGGGCCTTGTCTCACAGCCTTTGTTCACCTTTCCAGTGAGTCACCACTGTAGCAATTAGCTTCTCCCCCACCCCCGATCCCTGAGCCGGGCCTCATCTGGCTGCCCTAAGGCTTCTCTTCCCTGGTGCGTCTGGGGTCTGCTCCAAAGTCCCGCACGGATGCACTTCCCATGGGACCTAGAAAGGTGGACTCTTGGCCAGTGAGGGGTAAAAGCCCCAAAACGCAGGCTCCCCCTTACCCAGGGGCTGCCACCTTAAGATCCCTGTGTTCATTTCTTCTTCGTAGTCTCCATTTCTGCCTCTCATGCCACATCCCTATTGTGGGATCTCTTTCCAAAGGAAAACACCTACAGTCCGCAACCACAAGGGAGGTCCCCTCTGCTGGGTTGGCACATGGATGGGGTGGGGGTGGGGAGGTGGCCCCAGGGGGTGGGGTCCATGTGCGGTTAAGTTCGATTGAATGAACAAATGGAATATCCTTAGGCACCAGGATTTCTTAATACAGAAAGAAAGCTCTAAACCGCATGCTTTAATCTATGATATACTCCCTGGCTTGTCCATATTTTAGGCTAGTTAATTCCCGCATGACAAGGATGTTACACACCTCACGGAGCTGGTTACTTAGCTGGTGCGTATTGGAGTATTTTATGGCAATTTCACAAGAGCAAAGATGACTTTAAGGAGAAGAAAATCCGAGTATCTTGTGAATCGACCTCAACACTAGCTGTTCGCTCTCAAAGGCGAGGAGAGCAAGATGAATTAGAAAGCGTCCCTGCCTTCCTTTTTCTCCTCTTTCACTATGAGGGGGCAATCTCTAGACTAATGAAACACTAACTGCATCTGCGACATGGATCCAGAACAGCAGGGGGACACACTGGGCCGAGTGGAGTTACTCGATTTCTCCTGGCAACATCGATTACATTTCTAGCTGTGATGAACCCTTCCCCCTCCCTCTCACCAGCATCCTTCATCACCTCCAGAGATGAACTCAGCTCTTATCACCAGCCTTGCTTTCTGAGTCACCACTCATTTTTCCCACCTGGGGTCTAACTAGACGGCTTGACAAAAGATGAAGTAATTTATAGATACAGTAGACCTTATCACCCTGGCTTTGGTCTCCCCTTCTGGTCTCAAGTGAGGCTGACTTTTCAGATTGGCTAGAAATGTAGTGCTTTTTCTTTCCTTTTGCAGTGTCTGGTGTCTCTCTCTTATTCCCTCTCCATTTGGGGACATGTTCTCTCTCCCACGTATGCCTGTGTTTGGAACTTCTTTGGAGCTGTGCCTTTGCAGGATGCTTGCCAGCAGCACATACATTGAGGAAAAGCATTTTCTTTTTCAAGCTTTTTTTCTGTCCTGGTTTGCATCTAGGTGAAGGCAGGTTGGATACCAAGCTGTGCTTTGGTACATGTATGTACTTTTCGAAAAATGAAAATAGCGGATTCATGTTGATGTATGGCAAAACCAATACAATATTGTAAAGTAATTAGCCTCCATTTAAAATAAATAAATTTAAATTAAAAAAAAAAGAAAATAGCTTTATATTCTGAGCAGTGTTTTAAAAATATGTCCCCCGATTTTCTGATACTCTCCCCATCCTACAGGGTGCTAGTCCTCTCTCTGGAGTGTGGTTGGTCTGTACCAACTAGTGACTCACTTCTAATGAATAGAATGTGGTAGAAGTGATGCTGTGTGACCCCTGAGACTAGCACATAAAAGGCAGGAAGCTTAGCCTTGCTCTCTCTCTCGGATCACTGGCTGGCCTTGGGTTTAGGGGTGGGTAGGACAGCCTCCCTCAAAACTGACCCTCCAGCCTCAGTCAAGCCTTCAGCTGACTGCAGCCCCAGGCAGCATCTCGGTTGAAATCTCAAGAGAGCCTCTAGTCCAGAGTCTCCCAGTTTGACTGCTCCCATGTTCCTGACTCACAGTAACTGTATGAGATAATAAACGTTGGTTGTTTTAAGCTGCTAAACTCTTTTAAGTGTAGCAATAGATAAATAACGCACTCTGCCTTCACGTTATTTCCTGTGGAGGCTATAGGTGCTAAGACAATGTCTCTTTGTCACGTCAGAGTGACGAAAGCTACTAAAACAATGACCAAGGACAGGAGTTATTTAGGAATTCTTAGTTTGAGAAACTCAGTTCAAAGATGTATAGCAGAATTGCATTTTAAAAATTTATACTCTCTTTTCCCAAAGAAGGCACAGTAATTCCAACAAAAGTAAATGCACAGAGCCATAAGTACAAATAGGAAATAGAAAATCAGGACCAAACCAAGGGAACAGTAATTAAAAGCATAAGGACCAACATACTTGCCACAGTTGAATCTCAACCATGATCTGAGCTTCCTGGTAGCCATGGTGAAAGGGGAAACTTAGTAAGTTCTGTAGTTTTTCTTTTTTAAAAAAATATGGAACACTTCATTAATTTTTGTGTCAGTCCTGTGCAGGGGCCATGCTAATCTCTGTATCATTCCAGAGTAGTTTTTCTTATTGGAAAGGAAACAAAGCTTTTCATAGAATCAAAATTTAAAACGAAGTTCTCATGTGGACTTAAATGTGAGTGCTGAACTAGGTAGAGGATAAGACTCTCAGTCCTTCAGAGCTATTGTGTTAGCTAAATTCATTTAGCTGTTACCTGTGTTCTTTAGTAAAAGAGGGAGGAAAGAGTCAGAGCTCAGAGCAATGGTGAATTATAGAAAATAAAAGGAATTTCTTTGACCTCATGCTGCTGGGCCTTTTGAAAGTGGCATGTAAATGTCTGTGGAAATATTTTTGATCTGAGTTGAAACCCTTGCTTTCCTTTCTCTTTTTCTGTTGGTATATATATAGCATGAAAGCACTTCTTGGGCAGCAATTTAAAATAGCCCAGTTTATCTCTCTGCGTATATTCCCGGCCTTGGTTGCGGTCTATAAATTCTTTCTGCTATCTTGGACTTTGCCTGAGAATGTGAATCCTGCACCACATCCCATCACATTCCTCTGGTTTCCTGACCCCTTGTTATTTTCACCAGTCCTCCTAGACTTTGTTCACAATCCTGCAGGGAGGTTGCAAAGGCGATGGAATGCGGTAGCTGGGCTGCACGGACGGTCCAGGGACCTAATTGGTTGTGTGCAACAAGCTTTCCAAGAGCACTGCTGGGCTGATGTCCTGCTTTTGAGCATAAGCTGCAGGGGTCTTTCCAAGATGTGACAGGCCACAGTGGTCTGGGAAGAGCCCAGTGTCCATGGAGCTGCAGAGCCGGAGTCAACCCCAGGCCTGAAATGGAAGGAGATCGCTCTCCCAGGGTCAGACAGGGCACCTCTCCTGCCTCCCCCTTGTCCTGCGAAGCTCTGTCTGTGACAGCTGAAAATACAGGCTGCATTGTACGAAGACGCCAAGCACACTGCCTGGCTTGCAGATTTCAATTTCTGTTCGTTTTCTCCTTCCCTTCTCTGTCTCCTCTCCTCCCCTTCTTGTTTTCCTCCTTTGCCATCGGCAAGCATCTGAGGAGCAGAGCTGGTGTGTGAGTCCGTTTTATTGAAACGTTGCCCTGCCTGTCTTTCCTCTGCCTGGAATCCTAGGTCTTCTCTTTGCTTAGTTAACTCCTGTACGCTGTGTCAGCCTGAGCCTTTTCTGCTCCCTCTTCCTAAGTCAGCTCTCCCTGTCAGCTCTTCTCATTGCACTGTGCTGTATAGTCAGTCACTAAAATCATGTCCGGCTCTTTGGGACCCCAGGGACTGTAGCGCACCAGGCTCCTCCGCCCATGGGATCTCCCAGGCAAGGATACTGGAGTGTGTAGCCACTTTGTTCTCCAGAGCATCTTCTCAACTCAGGGATCAAACCTACATCTCCTGCATCTCCTGCATTGGCAGGAAGATTCTTTACCACTGAGCCCTCTGGGAAGCCCATTTCATCCTTTTAATTCTTATCATATAGATTATTTTAATTTCATTAGCNGATACTGGAGTGTGTAGCCACTTTGTTCTCCAGAGCATCTTCTCAACTCAGGGATCAAACCTACATCTCCTGCATCTCCTGCAATGGCAGGAAGATTCTTTACCACTGAGCCCTCTGGGAAGCCCATTTCATCCTTTTAATTCTTATCATATAGATTATTTTAATTTCATTAGTATGATGACCTGATTAAATAAATTTTACATTTTTTATATGCTACTTCCCTGAAACTATCTGGTCACACTTATATTCCCAGAACAGTGCCTGAGCCGTAACAGGTGTCAATATCATTAGTTGAGTGGTCAATAAATCAGCAGATGAAAGAGTCTAGTTCCATGAACTGTGCCTGGTGTCTGCCAGGGCATCACAGGTTTTGTGTGATAAAGATGAATACTGCTGTCTACTAGGATGTGTTCAGGACTGCGGACACCAGGTGTTCAGAGGACCAGAACTGTCCCCCAGTGATGGCAAGGCCAGACTAGAGTCTAGTTCCATGAACTGTGCCTGGTGTCTGCCAGGGCATCACAGGTTTTGTGTGATAAAGATGAATACTGCTGTCTACTAGGATGTGTTCAGGACTGCGGACACCAGGTGTTCAGAGGACCAGAACTGTCCCCCAGTGATGGCAAGGCCAGACTGGCAGGCTCATAAGTAAAGCAGAGTCTTCAGATCTTTCAATACTCATTAAGTCCCTGTATTCACTTGCCAGGGCTGCCATAACAAAGTATCACAGCTGGATGGCTAAACAGCCACTCTCTCCCTGCATCTTCACAGGGTCTTCCCTCCATAACTTTCTGTGTCCAAACATCCCTTCTCAGGAGAACACCAGTTATAGTGGATTAGGCCTTGCCCTAACGACCTCAGCTAACTTAATTGCATATTTGGGAGTTCATGTACACCCATGACAGATTCATGTCAATGTATGCCAAAACCAATATAGTACTGTAAAAATAAAAATTAAAAAACTGCAAAAAAAAAAAAAGACCCTTTCTGCAAGTACAGTCACATTCTAGGGCCCCAGGGTTAGGACTTCATTGTTCAAAAACACNCCATGACGGATTCATGTCAATGTATGCCAAAACCAATACAGTACTGTAAAAATAAAAATTTAAAAAAAAAAAAAAACTGCAAGAAAAAAAAAAAAAGACCCTTTCTGCAAGTACAGTCACATTCTAGGGCCCCAGGGTTAGGACTTCATTGTTCAAAAACACAGATTTTGAGAGGGCCCAATTCAGGGGGCATAACAGCATTTCTAAAGCTAAACCACCACTTACTACCCCATGTGATGTAGTTAACCTCTCTGTGCCTTTATTACCTCCTCTGGAGATAATAAAAGCACCACCTTGTGGTATGAAGTTTGTGAGGTGACACCCATGAGGACTTGGGACAACAGCCAGTGACGAGCTCCCAGTGCACACCAGCTGTTATTGTGACACCTCATTCGTCAGCAGATGGTTGTGGGCAACTGGACTGTAAGAATTCACCTCCAGCACCATTGACAATAGCCGAGATACAGAAGCCACTTAAATATCTATCAACAGAGGGATGGATAAAGAAGATGCGGTACATATACACAACAGAATGTTGCTCAGCCACTAAAAAGAAGGTAATGAAGCCATTTGAAGCAACATGGATGAACCTAGAGATTATCACAGTAAGTGAAGTCAGGCAGAGAAAGGCAAATGCCATTTGATACCATTTATACGTGGAATCTGGAAACATGTACAGAAATGAACTTACAAAACAGAAACAGACTCACAGACACAGAAAACGAATTGATGATTACTAAAGGGCAAAGGGGGAAGAGATAAACTATGAATTTGAAATTAACAGATAACACACTGCTGCTGCAGCAGCTGCTGCTAAGTCGCTTCATTTGTGTCTGACTCTGTGCGACCCCATACTCGGCAGCCCACCAGGCTCCCCCGTCCCTGGGATTCTCCAGGCAAGAACACTGGAGTGGGTTGCCATTTCCTCCTCCAATGCATGAAAGTGAAAAGTGAAAGGGATGTCGCTTAGTCATGTCTGACTCTTAGCGACCCCGTGGACTGCAGCCCACCAGGCTCCTCTGTCCATGGGATTTTCCAGGCAAGAGTACTGGAGTGGGGTGCCATTACCTTCTCCAAGATACACACTACTAAATATAAAATAGATAAATCAGGATTCATGGTATAGCACAGAGAGCTATAGTCAATTTCTTGTAATAGCCTATAACAGAAAATGACCTGAAAATGAATCTGTATGTATAACATCATA
>SJYX01020376.1:45994-270794 GCA_006410675.1 Oreotragus oreotragus
TAAGCAGGGTGACAATATACAACCTTGACGTACTCCTTTTCCTATTTGGAACCAGTCTGTTGTTCCATGTCCAGTTCTAACTGTTGCTTCCTGACCTGCAGTAGTCTGGTATTTCCATCTCTCTAAGAATTTTCCAGTTTATTATGATCCACACAGTCAAAGGCTTTGGCATAGTCAATAAAGCAGAAATAGATGTTTTTCTGGAACTCTCTTCCTTTTTCCATGATCCAGCAGAGTTGGAAATTTGACCTCTGGTTCCTCTGCCTTTTCTAAAACCAGCTTGAACATCAGGAAGTTCATGGTTCACGTATTGCTGAAGCCTGGCTTGGAGAATTTTGAACATTACTTTACTAGCGTGTGAGATGAGTGCAAGTGTGCGGTAGTTTGAGCATTCTTTGCCATTGCCTTTCTTTGGGATTGGAGTGAGCACCAAAATTGCAACTAGCTGTTGAACAACCATTGACAGGAGGATCCCGGGATACACCAAAAAAAGATACTCCACATCCAAAGACAAAGAAGAAGCCACAGCGAGATGGTTTAAGGGGGTGCAGTCATGATCAAATCAAACCCCATACCCGCTGGTGGGTGACCCACAGACCGGAGAACAGTAATACCAAAGAAGTTCTTGCACTATTGTGAAGGTTCTAAACCCCATGTCAGGCTTCCCAGCCCGGGGATTGAACATAAGGACTGGGAATCCCAAGGGAGTCTGGCCTTGAGGGACAGTGGGATTTGATTATAGGCCTTCCGGAGGACTGAGGGAAACAGAAACTCTAGTTTTGGAGGGCACAAACAAAATTTTGTCCTTACCAAGACCCAGAGGAGCAAAGCAGTGAGTCTATAGGACACTGAACCAAAACTACCTGCTAGTGTTGTAGGGCCTCCTGTGGAGGCAGGTCAGCAGGGGCCCAGCACAGGGACAAGGGCATTGGAAGATCCCCCTTGGCATAAACCGTCTTGGAGCTCACCATTAACCCTACCATAGAGCCCAGGGCTAGACTGCCTCAGGGCAAACTCCTACCAGGGAAGGAGTGCAGCCCCACCCATCAGCAGATAATTGGATTAAAGCTTTACTGAGCAAGGCCCTGACCACCAGAGCAAGACCTAGTTTTTCCCACCACCAGCCCTCCCATCAAGAAGCCTACACAATTCTCTTAGCCTCATCCATCAGAGGGCAGACAGAAAGAGCAAGAAGCACAGTCTCACAACAGCTGAAAAAAACACCATATTACAGAAAGTTAATCATGATGAAAACACAGAAAGTTATGTCCCAGATGAAGGGACACACACACACACAGACACACAAAACAAACAAACAAACAAAAAAAAATTAAACGGATTGGATATAGGCAACCTTCCAGAAAAAGAATTCAGAATAATTATAGTGAAGATGATCCAGGATCTTGGGAAAAGAATGTAGGCAAAGATTGAGAAGATGCAAGAAATGTTTACCGAAGACCTAGAAGAACTAAAGAACAAACAAACAGGGATGAAAACTGCACTAGAAAGAATCAACAGAATAAGTGAGCCAGAAAAACAGATAAATGACCTGGAGGACAGACCACTGGAAATCACTGCCATAGAACAGAATGTAGAAAGAAGAACAAAAAGAAATGAAGACAGCCTAAGAGACCTCTGGAACAACATCAAACACGCCGACATTCGCATTATAGGGGTCCCAGACGGAGCAGAGAGAGAAAGGACCTGAGAAAATATTTGAAGAGATAATAGCTGGAAACTTACTGCACGTGGGAAAGGACATAGTCAGCCAAGTCCAGGAAGTGCAGAGAGACCCAGGAAGGATAAACCCAAGGAGAAACACACTGAGACACATAGTAATCAAACTGACAAGAATTAAAGACAGAGATAAAGTATTAAAAGCAACAAAGGAAAATGACAACATATAAGGGAACTCCCATCTGGCTATCAGATGATTTCTCAATAGAAACTCTACAAGCCAAGAGGGAATGGCTGAATATGTTTAAAGTGATGAAAGGGAAGAACCTAAAACCAAGAATACTCTACGCAGAAAGACTCTCCTTCAGATTTGATGGAGAAATCAAATGCTTCCCAGACAAGCAGAAGTTAAGAGAATTCAGCACCACCAAATCAGCTTTAGAACAAATGCTAAAGGAACTTCTCTAAGCAGGAAACGCAAGAGAAAGAAAAGACCTACAGAAAACAAATCCAAAACAGTTAAGAAATCCGTAAATATAATCATTCATATCGATAATATATATGTGTATGTATTAATGTAAAATTACATTTACCTTAAATGTAAATGGATTAAATTTACCAACCAAAAGTCATAGGCTGCCTGGGTGGATTAAAACATATGCATGTATGAACTTACACTTACCACATCACTCTGCTTGACACCCCCCAAAAAAACTATATGAAATTATTTTATATTGTTAAGTTCATCATGTTCCTATTGCGGCTTGCAATTGTTAATTACCTTTTATTTTTTGTCTGGCTGTGGGTTGTGGAAACCGATAAACATCTTTCACTACTGTGATTATGTAACTATTACTCACTTAATTGGAGGAGGGCATGGCAACCCACTCCAGTATTCTTGCCTGGAGAATCCCATGGACAGAGGAGTCTGGTGGCCTACAGTCCATGGAGTCGCAAAGAGTCGGACATGACTAAAGCGACGTAGCACTCACTTAATACCATTGTATCATGATTGNGGCATGGCAACCCACTCCAGTATTCTTGCCTGGAGAATCCCATGGACAGAGGAGTCTGGTGGCCTACAGTCCATGGAGTCGCAAAGAGTCGGACATGACTAAAGCGACGTAGCACTCACTTAATACCATTGTATCATGATTGGCCAACAGAAAAATAATAGAACTCTATATATCACTAAAACTAGGTTCTGATAGAAAAACCTGTAATCACTTTTTAAAATCCAAATGCATATCAGAATTATCTTGAAATTTTTTGAAAAATATGAATGCTTAGGTATTGCTTTTGTTCTGCAGAGCTCCAGATATGCTTCTAATGAGCAGCTGTGTTTAAAAACAATGGACTATATGATAGTTTTTTGCTTTTATCTAGTTCGTTTCACTTTTTATATTTCATATTTAGTGCTCCCATTTCATTTAGTTTATGTTCTCCAATTTCCAACTTCTCCATCGCTCCCTTTTTTTTTACGTCCTTTCTCAAGCCTTTATCAAGTGTAGTAGAAAAGCTTTTGTATACATATACATATAAATATATATTTTAGAAAACTTAAGAATTTTTCCCTAACTAAAAAAGTTATGACATTTTGATTCCACTTGTTTGACTTAGTATGAATAGAATGCTAGATTTCTAATTAAAAAATAGATATGCAATAAGCATCAAAGGTTTACTGTACAGCATAGGGGACCATAGTCAATATCTTGTAATAAACAATGATGGAAAATAATTTCAAAAATAATATATGTGTATTTATATAACTGAATCACCTTGCTGTGCACCTGAAAAATTATACCACTATACTTCGATAAAATATGTATATATTATATAAAAAAAAAAACAGTGGATGGATGGTATATTCCTGTCCAGCGCACATGGTTTTACACACACCCCATAGCCCTCAAGTGTCTTCCTTCAGAACATGGTCTTTTCAGATGTTTTAGGTCAGACAACAAACTCAGTCAGTTATTGTGCTTAGTTCAGAGCAGAAGAGCTTTCCTTGTGGCTCAGCTGGTAAGGAAACTGCCTGCAATGCGGGAGACCTGGGTTCGATCCCTGGGTTGCGAAGATCCCCTGGAGAATGGAAAGGCTACCCACTCTAGTATTCTGGTCTAGAGTATTCCATGGACTATACAGTCCCACTCCAGTGTGGACTATACAGTCCATGGGGTCACAGAGAGTTGGTCACGATTTGAGCGACTTTCACTTGCAGCTTCACTCAGAGCAGAAAATGAACTCACTTTAAACATTCTGAGGGATTTTTGCTTGTTTGTTTGATGGAGACAAACCCCTCACTTGTGGCTGGCCCTTAGGACTCATAAAACAAACCCTCATTTATCCTGAACACTCGAGTGGGATGTCATGGAGTTGGTAATTATTAATGACAACTAATGGCTGGTGGTTATTGATGACATTTGTGAGAGCAGGATAAAAATAATAATTATAATAATGTGAGATGTCATGAACAAGCAGTAATTGCGATAATGATTGCTATTATAATAATGAGTGAGAAAAGGATTTTGGGTTATTAAATCAATAAGGATAACAGAAGCCTGGATGTGTACATATATACAGTTGTGGAGGGTTGCCAGATAAAAAGAATAGTCACTGTTTCTTTAAAATTTAAGGATAGTTAGTTTACAATCTTGGGTCTCAAGTGTACAGCAAAGTGCTTCATTTATGTGTGTGTGTTAAATTGCTTCAGTTGTGTCCGACTCTTCGTGACCCTATGGACTGTGCCCCACCGGGCTTCCGTGTCCGTGGGATTCTCCAGGCAAGAATATTGGCGTGGGTTGCAATGCTCTCCTTCCATGTAGATTGCTTCTGTGTCTTGGCTGTTGTACACTGGGGTACACATATCTTTATGAATTAGCGTTTTCTCCATATATATGTCCAGAAGTGGGATGGCAGGATCAAATGGTAATTCTAAATTTAGTTTTGTAAGGAAAAGTATTGTTCTTTATTATAGCTGCAAATTACATTCCCACCAACAGTGTAAGAGGGTTCCTTTTTCTGAACACCCTCTCCAACATTTACTACTTGTACACTTTTTAATGATGGCCATTCTGACTTGTGTGAAGTGATACCTCATTGTAGTTTTGATTTGCATTTCTGTAATCATTAGCAATATTGAGCGTCTTTTTGTGTGCCTGTTTGCCATTTATATGTCAAAAATAGTCATTATTGATTGAAGATACTATGTGCCCATGTGCCAGGCACTGTGCCCACAGCATGAGTGAGTGAAGTGAGTGAAGTCGCTCAGTCGTGTCCGATTCTTTGCGATCCCGTGAACTGTAGCCCACCAGGCTCCTCCGTCCTTGGGATTCTCCAGGCAAGAATACTGGAGTGGGTTGCCATTTCCTTCTCCAGGGGAACTTCCCGACCCAGGGATCGAACCCAGGTCTCCTGCGTTGCAGGCAGACACTTTAACCTCTGTTTCTTTGTGCCCACAGCATAACATACGTGATCTCCTTTAATTCACAGCATCTCTTCAAGGAGGTATTCTTGGTAGCATGATTATCCTTGTTATGTTAAAGAGAAAAATGGAGGTTTAGAGCAGTTATGCAATTTGACTATGGTAACCTGAACAAGAGATAAGTGAAAAGTGTCAGTCATTCAGTCATGTCCAATTCTTTGTGACCCCATGGACTGCAGCCTGCCAGGCTTCTCTGTCCATGGGATTCTCCAGGCAAGAATACTGGAGTGGGGGTAAAAGGCAAAAAGAGAATTTAAATCTGGTCTAGCTATGCCAGAGTATTACATTTAATACACTTAAGTATTAAATTGATATACTTAATCAGTATCCTGTGGTTACTGAAAATCAACCCAAAATACAACTGGTATACTCTGTTATCCAGGACAACCCTGACATGAGGCGAATTTCAAAGGACCCCAAATACTGACAAGTCGTCTCAGACCCCATGGCCCTAGCTGGCATTAGGACCGTTGTGGTGATGACCCCATACAGGCTGTCCTGTAGCACTGCCCAGTAAAGAAGAGTGTTTCTGTAACGAGGAGGGACTTGGATTACTGGGTTGAGGACAAAGCCTCTTAAATATGTGCCTCCTTGGGGTGTTTGGATCAGAGTTGTGGTCTAAGCCATCTTTTGAGTCTCTCCGTATGAACAAATAGCGAGTTCACTGCCCTCCAGTGACCACAACTCGAATGCTCAGAAAAGCTCTTGTGTTTGTACACGTCTGTGTTGTTGCCTTAAGAGCGTGGGTAGGGCTGTGACTTCATGGTAACCACAATAAAAAGCAAACTTCACAGTCCTCCGGTGATTTGTTTGAATAGTGGCTCTCCTAGCTTCTAACTTTGAAAGATGCAAGTGTTTTTTTTTCCATATTTGACAAAAAGGATAATAGGATTGTTGGTAAATATTTAATCTAACCTGGAGTGACCTATTTATCAACAAAAGCTGTCTATTTTGCAGTGAATTATAACAAAATCATAAGCCTGACCCTCAGTCTATGGCGAGTATGATTTAGTCTTTGATGGTCCCAAAGGCATGGGAGCTCCTGGTACTTGGAATTGTCACTAATAGCATCACTTGTCACCGCACAGGGGGAATATGGCCATTTGAGCACTGTACCTGGGCATATGGATAAATGGGCCCTCACTACTGACTTTGAAAAATGATACATAGAAGCTAAGAAGAGCTAAAAAAAAAAAAAAATGCTTGAGAATTCAGCATAATGCAGATGAAATGTAAACCTTTTTACTAAGAACTCAATAGTGTACCTGTTCCCCTCATGAAAGCATGGTTACATTCCACTGCTAACGGGCCTGAATAGGAGTGACATTTATTTCAGGGCTTCAGGGTCTGGCCCATTATTAGTTGTGCAGACTATTCTGGTCTGCCAGAGTCACACAGTTGCAGTGAAGAGTAGAATTCTTTTCCTTCGAGTTGATTTTCCAAGCCAAAGCCAAGGGGATAATCACAGTGGTTTTTGGCTGGAGCCATGGTGAGTCATAAGGAAAGGGGATCCTGGGACTCTCACTCACTCCTTTGCAGAGTGAATTAACTCCGAGAGCCAAATGGGAGAAGGCCATTCCTTCCACTGAGTAAAGACAAGCACAGTTTTCAAGCACAGTTCCCGGAAGGCACAGTGCAGGTTCTGAACAGTCATGAACAGCTAAAGTTAACTTCCTGAATTGTCGGTCAGTGTGCTCTGGTTGCAAATCTACAGCTTGCACAAAAAATTAAATTGGAAGACACTGGATAATCAACATTATGAAACTTGCAATTTTCCTACCTCTTGACATCCTGGGTTAAATTCCGTAGGTAATATTTCATGAGTGTTATTTCAGTCGGGTTTGGGTACACATTTAAATAAAATGGTGCTTGAGTAGAACCATGTGCGTTAGCAGCACTCAGGAATGTGGAAATGATTCATGTTGTGGACTTTCTCTTTTGTGGGGTGACCTTCTTGCTGATGTGTAGTGTTTTCTGGCAAAACTCCTTTTGTCATTTGTTCTTTGCTGCAACTTCTGAGGTAGGCTGGGCAGGGATTGGGCTTTTGGTAAGTGTAATATGATAAAAAATAATGGGAACAGAGAGTTTCATAAAATCAGCAAATCTCAGTGATAACCAGGATGCCCCAGAACACAGGGCAGAAATCCACTGCAAGGCACAATCGATAAAATGATAGGCCCCGTCTGGATTACAGTTCTCATTTACAATTCTCCCACTTAAAACAACTTCATAGATTTTACTGTTCCTTCTCGCATTCATCGCCAGTAGGAACATTTTCATCAAAACTGGGTATTTGGTGCTTAAGAGTTCTCCTGACACTGCTTCTTACCCACCAAATAGAGTCATAATCCTTAGTATGTAACTTCAAAATCCTTTACACAATAACCAATTGCTTCCCCAAAGAGGATTGTGACTTCAGATGGTGAATAAGCTGCTGAAGGAAATTAACTCTCGAGAAATGAAAGTCCTGTTTCTGTGCACTTAGAGGCACAGAAAAGAAAAAAATTTAGAGGCTATCACACAAATGTCAGAGCATCCTTTATCCTGCCTACAGAATGTCAGGACCAGACAGGTTGCTCACAAGGTTACTCTGCCCTCTTACTCAAAGCTGAGAGCTGGGAGAAAATGGGGGGCACTTGTTTTCTGGAATCTCCTGCCCTTTTCAGCAAAGGGGCCAAGACTTCCTTAATTTCTATGATATCCAAATCATTCCATTCACTCTCTCCTTCTAGATTTTTACACACTAGCTGAATCCTATCAGTGTGCTCTGGTTGCAAATCTACAGCTTGCACAAAAAATTAAATTGGAAGACACTGGATAATCAACATTATGAAACTTGCAATTTTCCTACCTCTTGACATCCTGGGTTAAATTCCGTAGGTAATATTTCATGAGTGTTATTTCAGTCGGGTTTGGGTACATATTTAAATAAAATGGTGCTTGAGTAGAACCATGTGCGTTAGCAGCACTCAGGAATGTGGAAATGATTCATGTTGTGGACTTTCTCTTTTGTGGGGTGACCTTCTTGCTGATGTGTAGTGTTTTCTGGCAAAACTCCTTTTGTCATTTGTTCTTTGCTGCAACTTCTGAGGTAGGCTGGGCAGGGATTGGGCTTTTGGTAAGTGTAATATGATAAAAAATAATGGGAACAGAGAGTTTCATAAAATCAGCAAATCTCAGTGATAACCAGGATGCCCCAGAACACAGGGCAGAAATCCACTGCAAGGCACAATCGATAAAATGATAGGCCCCGTCTGGATTACAGTTCTCATTTACAATTCTCCCACTTAAAACAACTTCATAGATTTTACTGTTCCTTCTCGCATTCATCGCCAGTAGGAACATTTTCATCAAAACTGGGTATTTGGTGCTTAAGAGTTCTCCTGACACTGCTTCTTACCCACCAAATAGAGTCATAATCCTTAGTATGTAACTTCAAAATCCTTTACACAATAACCAATTGCTTCCCCAAAGAGGATTGTGACTTCAGATGGTGAATAAGCTGCTGAAGGAAATTAACTCTCGAGAAATGAAAGTCCTGTTTCTGTGCACTTAGAGGCACAGAAAAGAAAAAAATTTAGAGGCTAGCACACAAATGTCAGAGCATCCTTTATCCTGCCTACAGAATGTCAGGACCAGACAGGTTGCTCACAAGGTTACTCTGCCCTCTTACTCAAAGCTGAGAGCTGGGAGAAAATGGGGGGCACTTGTTTTCTGGAATCTCCTGCCCTTTTCAGCAAAGGGGCCAAGACTTCCTTAATTTCTATGATATCCAAATCATTCCATTCACTCTCTCCTTCTAGATTTTTACACACTAGCTGAATCCTGAAAGATTTTCTGCCTTCTGCACTTGAAAAAGAAGGGAAATCTCATAGGTGAAAGGAAACCAGTACACATCATTTAGTTTGAAAAAAAGAAAACACAGACCCAAGCTCTCAAGAGCTTGCACATGATATACTTGCTTGCTCTCAAGGTCAAATTAGCAAAGATTATGAAAGCAGATCCACAAAAGCATAAAAATGCCACATCAAGCCAGGCGAATCCTCCATCCTGTGCTGCACTCGGTCTTCCTGGGGGCACCAGTCAACAGGAGGCTGTGTGGAAGTGAAAGATCTTGGTGACTCGAGTCACAGCTCTGAGTCCTGGCAACACTAATGAAGGAACTTGAGCTGACCACTTCACCTCTCCAGTCTTGCTTTCCTCATCCAGATGAATCTCTTTTACCTAACGGGTAGTGTTGAGAACCAAATTAGACAATGGGTGTGAATGTACTTTGTAAAGACTGTGGTTAACATCTTTGCATGGAATGAGGGATTGAAGGGTCTGGAGGAGAGGAGATGTGAGGGGCGTTCCCAGCATGCCCCACGCCAGCACCGTGGATGCCCCGCCCACTGCCCGGCCTCTGCACAGCTACCCAGAGATGGCTCCCAGCGGGATTGTTTTGGTGCCTCCAGATCCTTTCACAGCGCCTCCTGCCTGTCCTTAGAGGTGCTTATCAAAATTGTAATTTAGGTAGCTATTTCTGCAATCCTTGACTTGTTATACGCCTTCTCCTCTAGACTGTAAACTCTTTGAGGGCAGGGATCACTAATGTCTCACTTACTGTTAGAACCTGTGCAGCTCAGTGCTGGCACATAGTAGGTGTTTGGTAACTAGTTCTCCAATGAACAGTAGAACACAACTAGTAGGAGGGTTTACAAGCAGGTCTCTAGTGTCTCAAAACCACATTCTTTTTCTGCTCTGCCTTTGAGCATACAAAAGTCTTATTTATATTTCATGTTTGGACAGTTCTGGAATTTGTATCTAGAAGTCAATTTTCTGCTGGTTTTGTATTTACATTTACGCCAAACTTGGTGCCTGTAAGGAAGCTGCTATAGGAAGTAGCACTTGGGCTCTGTATCTTCAAACCGCCTCTTTCAGGTTTTGGGATGTGCCCCTTTGCAGTCTTGCAAGTGTCCATGAGCTGGACTCAGGAAAGGGCTGGCAAGCCTAGCATGCTGCATTTCGCGGGGCCGCAAAGAGTTGGAGGCGACTGAGCAACTGAACAGCAACAACGCATTAGCCAGACCGTCTCCTCCTTTCCGCCATCCCCTTTGATCACAGCCTTCTTAACCATTGCTTCCAGCGAAGAATTCCAATTACTTTAGCTTATTTTCCTACAAAAACTACATTTTCTTGATTATTTCAGATCTTTTCTTCTGGACATTTCCCAGCTCTGTGTAGCTTTCCCAGGGAAAAATCCAACTTTAGCTGGTCTCTAGGTAAGCAATCCCTTTGCTGACCCCCCATTAATTATCTAATTAAGGCAGGAGGTGGAAGTTGTTTCACACCCTGCAGTTTCCCCTCCAGCCCCAAACTCCCCCCACCCAGCAAACTTGTGGTTAACAACCTTTCACCCTTTGCTTGCCAAGAAGATCTGATCTTCCTTAGGAGGCCCTCAGCCCCGGCCCCATCCTCTCATCCTTTCTTGTGCTTCCAAGAGAAGAATTGTTCTTTCAAAACTTTCCTAAATCCTACAAATGCTGTTCCCAGACTTATCCTTACCCTGTCTTATCTCATCCTTTCCTCAGTGAGAACAATTGGCATTAGCTGTTGTACCAGACAATAACCTAAATTTCAGAGGCTCAACACAGCACGAACAGATGTCTCACTTCCACAAAGCCCAATAACAGTTGATCAATAATCTCTAGGTCCATCCATGTTACTGCAAATGTCATTATTTTGTTCTTTTTAATGGTTGAGTAGTAGTCCATTGTGTATATAAATATATCTTCTTCTCAGCTCTTCTGAAGCAATGCTATCTGGAACATGTGGCCCCCAGGGATGCCAAGTGGGGGAAAATGTGGTGGAGAAGGCTCATCAGCTATTGCTACTTTTTAGACTATTAGCTTTAGCTAATCAAATGAATCATCATGTTAGTGAAATATTTTAACATACTGTCTTTTTCATCTTTATCCTCTATTTAGTTAGTTATTGAAGGATAGTTGCTTTACAGTGTTGTGTTAATTTCTGCTGAACAACTAAGTGATTCAGTTACATGCACATAGGTGTGTGTATGTGTATATATATATATATGTATCCTTTTAAATATTCTTTTCCGTTCAGTCTATCACAAGATATTAAATATAGCTCCCTGTGCTATAGAGTAGGACCTTGTTTATCTGTTCTGTATGTAGTGGTCTGATTTGCTAATCCCAAATTCCTAACCTATCCCTCCTCCGTCTGCCTTCTCCTCTGCAGCCACAAGTCTGTTCTTTGTGTCTGTGAGCCTGTTTCTGTTTTGTGCATAAGTTCATTTGTGTCATATTTTAGAATTCCGTATATAAATGATATTATATGGTATTTGTATTTCTCTTTCTGACTTATTTCACTTAGTATGATAATCTTTCATGGCAATGGCACCCCACCCCAGTACTCTTGCCTGGAAAATCCAATGGACGGAGTAGCCTGGTGGGCTGCAGTCCATGGGGTCGCTAACAGTCGGACAGACTCAGCAACTTCACTTTCACTTTTCTCTTTCATGCATTGGAGAAGGAAATGGCAACCCACTCCAGTATTCTTGCCTGGAGAATCCCAGGGATGGGGGAGACTGGTGGGATGCCATCTATGGGGTCACAAAGAGTCAGACACGACTGAAGTGACTTAGCAGCAGCATGATAATCTTTCAAGTCCATCCATGTTACTGTAAATGGCATTATTTCATTATTTTTTATGACTGAGTAGTATTCATTTGTAACTTCAATTTTTATCTATGGTTTTAAAGTATCTATTATGTGTAATAGTATATGCAACATAACTTAAACATGTTGATGTATGGCAAAACCAACACAATATTGTAAAGTAAAAAAATAAGTAAATAAATCAAAACAGCACTGAGGAGAAATCCTCCTATAGGCAGAAAAAATAAATAAATAAAAATAATAAAAATAAATAATAATAATACATAATGGAAAAACTGGGGGCTGACAAGGTTGTATGATGAAAATATTTGAAGACCATTGGTCTAGAGGGTGCCTCTAGACCCAGCCTAGTTGCAGCTCCATGGCCCAGCATTTGGTATCAATATCCTAAAGCCACTCTGAACCCAAGAAGTTCAAGATGGAATACATATTTTCCCACTAAGAGAACATACTTTTGACAGCCCATTTTCCCTCACTGATACTCTGATTTCCAAGTTTAAGGCTTTTAAGAGAATTAAGACTATTCCCCCCAGTACCCATTTATTCTGCAGGCTTCTTCTGCCTTCATTTCCCTCCATCCTTTCCATTTCCCTGGCACTATCTCCCTCTTGCCTCTCATCACATCCCTCCACACTTATTGCATAACTTCCCAACAGTGTTCCCTCCCCCCAGCGCCCCTCTCCTCCACACACTCAGTTACTGCATTTGCCTTTCCAGACTGCCAGCCTCTTTCTGCCCCTTTCCCAGCCTTAACTCAAAAAGCACAATAGTCAGTCTCTCATATCTTTGAATCTGAAGATTCTTGCAAGTCTTGAAGAAGAATTGCAAGAACGTCTATAATCTGAGCCTTCCCTTTCATTGATTTATTTGGTCAAAACAGTATTGATCAAGTATCTCCCTTATTCCAAGCACTGTATGGATCACTGGGTATATGTTAGTGAATAATAGAACAATAATGATTTATTAAGTGTCTACTGTGTGACGCGTAGTGCTGAACTGAACACACGAACTGAACCGAATGTGACGCATGCTCTGAATAAGATAACAGTCCCTTCTCACAAGGATTCATGCTTTCTATTAGATCTTGTATTTGACTTTCCCCCCATTTAAATCCTTCATCTAAAACTTGTTATTTTTTACAAACATGCAAGATTGATTTCCTAGTTCTGAGCCAGCTCCGCCACTCCCCTGCTATCCCCCACGGATGATCTGTGTGTTTGACCACTCTTTAAGGTACTGCCCATTCCCCTTGCCCTTTGTGGTGTTCTCCCTGACTGCTAACCTTATTCATTTCTTCCCTCTAAAGATCCATGCCAAATACAAACCATACCATGCACTGTCCCATTCTACCCCTTCCATTTCTTGAGTTATGCACACATGTAGGGTCTTCCCACCTAGTGTGTGAGGCTCCGACTTCATGCTTTCATTGCCATAGTTGTCACCATGCTGCCTCTGTTACTGTAGCTGCTCCTTAAATATTGTTCAGTTACACCAAGAGCAATCTTGTGAGGGTAGGGGATTATGGGAGTTTTTTCCCAATATATTCTTCATATTCTCTATAATGTGGCTATATTATTTTCATTATGAAAAAATTGCAAATAAAATATTTCTTTAATTCAATTTAATTGAAATCCAGAAATAATTGTTCTCATTAGGTAGCTAGACCTTGGCAAGTACTAAAACTAATTTAGACCAGATTGGAAAAATTCAAAAGTTGTTATTAGCATTCACCAGTTTCTCCTAGTATAAATTGCTCTTTCCCGATGACAGACCAGCTTTTCTGGGTCACAGCTAATTTTCCCCTAGTTCTGGATTTCCTAGAACACCCTCCAGGGTCAGGCAGGAGTGCCTGTCAAAAATGCCTAATATCAGGACTTGCTTCTAGCCTGTTAAGCCTATAAAAACACATTCATGTTGGTTTCTAGAGGTTGTCAGATGAATCTTGAAGGATTCTCACTTTCATTGTCTCCTAAAATGGTAGCTAGGAAAATGAAAGAAACTCAAATTATCCGCAATAGCTGGGTTGGATGCAATGCTGGTTTCTCCCACTGCCATCAGAACAGAGAAGCATGATTTGCATAGGATGATGGATGTCCTTGGTTTAACTGGCTAATATCTTAAAGTAACAGTAGTGGGGCTTGAGATAGGTAGACGTCCTATAAAATTAACCACCAGCCCAAATTTTGCAGCTGAGCCAAGCAGGTTGGGATGACAATATGAAATGAATAGGATCCCTGCAGAGCAGATACACACTCTTCCTCAACCACCAGTCCCCTCTACCTCCTCTCTCTCCCAGTGACTAATTGAGCAGTGAGTTTTATTGCTTGGATCATTTATGTCATATCTTTTTACCTCCACTTAACTCTCCCTTGTCTGTGAAGGGCAGTTTTGATACCTAGTCCTGTTGAAATTTGCTGGACTGATTCATGCATCATGTATGTGGAACATGAACTTGGTGGTGCCTCTGTCCATCTTGGTTTGCTGAAAAGCAAAACACATTTTCACCCCACTTTTCCAATAAAGAAAGCCCACAATATGCAGCTGTTTGGGGATGCAGATAATAAATAGGGGAGACAGAGAAACTAAGAGGATGTAAAGACTGGCTATATCTCTGCTCAGATGTTCTGTGCTTTAAGTTCACATCATTACGGGGCAGATGGAGGGTTAGGAATTGAAAACTTCTGGATAGTGCAACATAATTGCTCTAAATGCTCTGCTTCTTTGAAGAGGTATAATGATCACATTCAGGAGGGAAGCTGTCCCAGATGATAAATGTTCATTCTGTTCCAGCTTCCAGTTCTTCTTACTCCCACGGAAGAGGAAATGTTAGCCATACTACACTGTGCAGCCATATAAACACCTCTCTGCAGTTAGTTCTAATTGCGGAGTAAACAATGGTGAGAACAAGATAATACAGGGAAATCGGATGTCCAAGGACTGATGACTTCAGCATCTTCCCAGTGCCATCTGAGCAAGAGGGCTTCCAGAGAGCAGAGAAGACTCCAAGTGTGAATCTAATTCAGGATAAACACGGCAAGCTGCCAATGGCCTCCCCTCTCCCAACAGGGTTACATAAGCACCTTCCCACTTTTTCAAATATTAGAAACTCTATTGATTTAGTGCTCACCAAGCCTCTGTGTGATTTATGACCCAGAAGATGTCTGACGGGATTCAGGCAGATTTGTGAGGTTCCAGGCCAAAAACAAAATGAAGAAATGTAGACGGTGCTTTGCTCACTTACAGCTAAGCCTCTGAAAATCATCCCTGTCTCTGAAAACCCCTCTGCTTTGCTTAAGGCCCCCTTTCGATAAATTGTGGGAGAAATTAAACTTCAAATTTGACCACTTTCTCTGCAAATGTTTATCTCTTTGGAACTGAAATACCATGACAGCTGCCTTATTCTGTTTTCTGATGGTCTCTTCAACTCTTTCCAGCCTTCTGGTTGAGATATTTAAGTTTTGATATACTATAGCTTATTTCAACCAACATTTAGTGAACATCTGTTTCATGCCAGCATCATGATATATTTATGAGGCTAACAGGAATGAATGCATTACAACTTACAGTCCTTCCTTCAAAGAGGTATCAATACAGTAGATGTATAACAGAAATGGATAGCATGGCTATTCAACAGATTTCATGCAACCCTTGCATGTAGTAGAATGTCACTGGGGAGACCAGGGAGTTATGAGACAGTTTCTAGTTCATGAGACTTCCCTGGTGGCTTAGACAGTAAAGCATCTGTCTATAATGCGGGAGACCTGGGATCGATCCCTGGGTCGGGAAGATCCCCTGGAGAAGGAAATGGCAAATCCACTCCAGTACTATTGCCTGGAAAATCCCATGGACAGAGGAGCCTGGTAGGCTACAGTCCATGGGGTCGCAAAGAGTCGGACACAACTGAGCGGCTTCACTTTCCTTTCCTTTTCTAGTTCTAAGTGTGAGCAGAAATATTGGTTGTCTTGCAGCCCTGGCCCATAACCTGCACACCCAATCCCACCTGAATACACACACGTGTGTATATATGCATACATGTTTCTCCATGTTCTTTTCCTCGGCCATCTGAAAAGAATGGAGATGAGTCCAAGGGAAGCCTTGAAAATTGTCATAAAAGCTGAAGTCCTTACTGCGGTTTACAGGGCCTTACATGGACTGCCTTTTCTCCGACTTTACCTCATGTCGCAATTAGGAGTTTGGGCACTGGATGACTCGTTTATCACCGTATCCCAGCACTTCAGAAATAAATTTTGAAAGCATTCCTCAAACTTACTTGATCAAGGAATTCGAATCTGAAGAGGATCTTGGAAACCAGTAGCCTATAGAACACATTTCAGAAAATGCTGGTTTAGAGAAAGCCCTAAACCTTTCCCTGTAACTTCCTGTGAAGTCAGATATACATACAAACAGAGGGAAGAACTGTACTTCATCTTATCAGGCACTGGGGATAAAGAAGGATCCTTTGCTGCCATGCAGAAGACTTTGGAAGCAACTTGACAAACACTTTTATCAAGTGAAGGGAAAGTGGAGAGCTAGATGCTCCATGCCTTCTTTGCTCCTCTCCTCAACTGCCAAGATACAGATGAGGGGAGTTTTTGCCAAGTCAAGGAATTCCCACTGCACTCAGTGGCCAAATGTCAACAGCACTTAGCTGATTTAATCTCCAGTAATTCATCAAAGATCAGACCTACTGGTTGATTCGGAACCAATTTAGTTCTTATCAGTGGCTTTGCTATGGTGAAGTCGGGTAGGTTCAACTTTGGCGAAGTCCCAATTTCCTTTTCCACTTTTACAGCTTTCTCCCACACACCACAGTAGATAGGGCTCACCTGCCCTGTGTATTCTCCTGCAGGGAGTTTGGCATTTGCTCAGAAGTCAAGTGAGTTTCATCAGCAGCACTATCATCCGTTGAGTGTTTGCTGCTCACTTCTTCTGAGGCTCTGCAGGCTATACGTCTCCGCATAGCAACCCCTCATGAAGCTGGCATCTTAAGGTCAAGGAAATGAGGGAACAGAGCAGTTAATCATGTGCAACTCCCATCTGTTAATAAACAGTGTAAATGGGACAGAATTCATCATTTGTTTTTGGAGACACAAAGGTTAAGTGCTTTGTCCCACACTACAAATCAAGACACTGTCAGAGCCCAGAATGATCTAGGGAGGATTGACAGGGCTCTTTTCAACCCACCAACACTTCCGCCCTCTACAAGAGTGTTACTTGGTTAAAACATCTCCATGGTGGAAATCAGCAAACAGCAGCTACGGGAAAACCTAAAGCACCCAGAGCAATTGATGAATGTTTGTGGTAAAACTGTGAGAGAGAGTCCAAGCAGAAATGTTCAGTCAACAGATTCCAATGGAAAGGCAAGTTTGATTTGCTAAATTTCATCCCATCCAGCCTATAAAACAAATGAGTGCCATTTAAAGAAAGGGTTTCAAAATTCTCCAATAGTATAGACTCATTTACTTCTCATTTCCAGGCTTGTTAAATAAGGCAGAATGCCATCTCATCACATCTGAAAGTAGTTTGGGAAAGAGCTAGAGAAAAATATTTCCTGGACATTATTCTTTATATGACTTTTTCTTAAAGTGCCAAGGAACAGAGGGAAATATAAAAAAACCAGAGTATATTAGTTGGCTATCAGCCCACTCCTTTATTTCTGTTACATGCTTCATACTATGTGGTTTAGGGACTCTCCTAAGAGAGAGATGTAGTCTAGGTTCATGGATTTCCGATGTAGGAACCTCAGGTCTCTGAGGTTAGAAAGATACTGACCTACTCTCCCCACCAGACTTTGTATTTCAAGCTTCTAACTTGGAACCAATGTCTCATCTGATTCCTTTTACCTGATAAGGGTCCTTCTTTCCCTGGTGGCTCAGATGGTAAAGAATCTGCCTGCAATGCAGGAGACCCAGATTCAACCCCTGGGTCAGGAAGATCCCCTGGAGAAGGAAATGGCAACCCACTCCAGTATTTTTGCCTGGAAAACCCCACGGACAGAGGAGCCTGGCGGGCTTCAGTCCTTGGGGTCACAAAGAGGCAGACATGACTGAGCAACTCCTGCTTTCACCTTTACTGTCCTAGACCACTACATTGTTTTCCAAGTCAAACAAACTGCTACAGGCATGGATACAGAGGCCAGCATCAATGACAAGCCTTCATCCTCAGATACCTTAGCTTCCACCTTGTCTGGGGACAGCGTGTGCCATCTTGGAGTTCCATTAGTGGAGTGAGCAAGGGTGAGTGAATGAGAAAAAAGGGAAATTCCTCCAAAGCCTGCTTGTTATCTTTCAGAGTAAACCCAAATCCCCCAGTGTAGCTGACAAGATATACCATGACCTGGCCTTAGTCAATATTTCCAGCCTCATCTTTTGTCAGTCTCTCATAAAACCCGCATAGCTCCAGCCTTGTTAACAGACTTACAGTTGCCAGACTGTTCCATGCTGTGTTTTCCCCCTCTGACTTTTACATATGCTGTTTGCTGTTTCTGGGAATTCCTCAAGGAATGTACAAATGTCCTTTCCTCTGGGAAGCATGTGCCAGGCAGAGTTCCAACTTTGTGCACTCATGGTGCCTTGAGATATACTTCTTTGCAGCTTAGACTATTTTATGGGATTCTGTTCCTGCATGTTTCTTTTCCAGGAAATTGGGAACTCCTGGAGGGGACTGGGTTTAGTACAATACAGGTGCTCAACAAATGTTTGCTAAATAAAGGATTTGATTGTTAGAAATGCAACCTAAGTGCATTCCCTAAGGATAGAAGGCTGAAAGTTTTATCTTTCTGGCATAAGTTTAACCATGGGTCTTAGATGTTGGTGTTGTCCATCCTTCAGTCGTGAGTCTGATTGAGAGTATGCTAATGACTCTTTGGAATGATATGATACAGTCTTATAAATTTAATAGAGAAAAAACCTGTTAAAAATTCCTGAGCAACTGTGTTTCAAATTACTGTATATTTGCACTCAGAATATCTTATTTGCAAAATTGCATCAAATTACTGCAATCCCAGTTTGTTTCTGTCCATCAACCAGAGGTCCTAGGCGAGGAATTCAAGAAGAGTGGTAAGGGAAGCTGATGCTATTGCAGACTTTTTTTTTCAAGCTGCAAACACGGAAGAAAGAATGTTGCTTGATGTGTTATTGCATGATTTATAATCCTCTCCATCCTTAAAGAACAAATTAAAGTCTAGCAGATGGTTCTCTGAAGCCCTGTAATGCAGTTTGTCTGTAGCCATAGTTACATGTTTCAAGAGTCAGAAACATCTTAGCCAATTGTTACTGAATTGTAGAGCTTCTCCAAGACATGGAAAGGCTTCTCCACCCAGAAGTGCTGGGCAGAGAGAAAGTGTGACTCTGAGGCAGCCATCCCCACCAGCTCATTTCCTGACAAATATTTCCCCAGCCCTTCGCAGGCAGCTCTAGTCTCAAGGAACAAACCACATAGCTAGCCTTGGTCTCCTTTGATGGAGAAGGCTCACTGTGGAGTGAGGGATCCTCCTAGAACGTACTGATATGTTCCATGAGGAGATAGGTTTTGTTGGTTTTATTCAGTGAAGTGCTACAGGCCCTGGAACAGTGTTGGGACACAGCAGGCATCTAATAAGTGTTTGCTGAGTGAGTGGGAGAATAAAAGAGTCTGAGAGTCTGACCTCTGGGGATGCCTCTGAGTGACATTGTACTCCCCTGAGTTCCCCAAGCACTGCGGAGCCCTTGTCAGACAGTAAGTTTCCTTGATCCTGGGGGCTGCGCCTCTCTACCCACCCAGTACTCAACCTGGCTCTTGCCTGGATTCCCAGTCGAATTTCATTCACCTGATGGACATCTCTATGCTGTGCTTAGTCACTCAGTTGTGTCTGACTCTTTGCGACCCTAGACTGTAGGCCACCAGACTCCTCTGTCCATGGGAATTCTCCATGCAAGAATACTGGAGTGGGTTGCCATGCCCTCCTCCAGGAGATCATCTATACACCATTTTTAACTCCCCGAGAAAATAATTTGCTTCTCAGTGGCTGGGGGTGGTCCTGCTAGCTTTGCCTACTCACTTGACTTCCCTAGTCTACCGTCCACGCCGTTGCTATGCAGTCTAATGGCAAGTCCTGGTCCTTCCTCAAAGTTCTGCCTTCCTGAGAGTAAACAGCCCTACCTCTCCAGTAAGTCCTGAGCTCTAAAAAGTTCTGAGAGAAAATAAGAGCCTGCTGATGCCCAGAACTGAAGCAAATGAGGTCATCTCAAAGAATTATGGATGCATCTATAGTTGGACACTTGAGCTATATCTTTACATCGGTTGGTATATTTTTTCTGATTCGAGCCTCCTTGCTTGAAGCATAAAATCTCAAACCTCAGAAGATTCAACTTCTTCTCAGTGGTGCTTTTCAGACAAGAACCTTTGGAGATTACCAAGGGTCATTTTCATCAAAATGAAAGACATGTCTGATTATGATGGCTTTGCTGACAAATAATTAAGATGAATCACCAGCATATACTTGTCCCAGCTGCCTCGTTGATGTCCGTTTGGAGTTCGCATGGGAAGCTCATAGTCCATGTCTCAGCTATTTAAAAGCAATTTATAACCTAACTCACCATCCTAACTACCTGAGAAGATTTTAATCCTAAACCTGTCACCACCCATTATTTTCACTGGGTCCTGACAGTTCTACATTAAAACAGTTTATAAGTAGAAGTTAACAAGGCCTAGAGAGAGTGATTTACATTTCAGTGTGTGGAACAGTCAACATTCTTTCCCTGGTCAGAGATAGCCCAGAGCTCTCTGTGGACTGGGAAAAGAAAATTATCTTGCCAAGATGAATGGCTCCTGCCTTTGGGCAGGTGGCTGACGTGTGATGCTGGGCCTGAGGCCCAGACACCAAGCAGAGCTCATGCATACAAGGAACAATTGCACCCCTATTTCCACCCCTACACACACCCTTTCCGGCATCGCCGCCCTCTTGGGCCCTTCTCAGGGATTGAGCAGTTTGAAGGAAGCATGAGTTTTTGTCTTCACAAAATGTTGATGACTCAGAAAGTATCCTTGACTCATTGAAGCCAGTGGCGAGGCGTTACAAAGCTGTCCTGCTTGCCATGGGCAAGTGTGGATGGCTGAATCAGAGGAAGCAGAAGAGGTATTTGTGAAGGACACGCCTTTCCCTCCCACCGACATCCCCCACTCCAGGGAAGGTAAAACAACTGCTGCTTCTTCAAGCCTGACCTTCCCCCATGAGCTGCATTTTCTGAGAGGTTGTCCTAAAATGCAAGCGGAAGGCCACCCCCACCCCAGTTGCATGGGTTTCCCAGGGCTGCCATGATATTCTACCACAGCCTGAGATGCTTACACAGCAGAAATGAATTTTCTTGCAGTTCTAGAGGTTGGAAGTCCGAGAGCAGGGTGTCTGCAGTTTTGGTTTCTCCCGAGGCCTCTCCCCTTGGCTTGCAGGCAGCCGCCTTCTCTCTGTGTGCTCACACTGCCTTCCCTCTGCGTAGGCACACCCAGGTGTCTCTGTGAGGCCACAGTTCCTCTTCGTATAAGGACACCAGTCAGATTGGATTATAGCCCACTCCAGCAGCCTCATTTTAACTCAATCACTTCCTTATGTGAGGAAGTAACCTGTAAGATTTAGGGATTTTCCAGACCAACTGAAAGGTTATCTCTGTTATTAGATGTGTATAAGAGACAGACCCTCACCCCCGCCCCCCTCGCAAATATCTTAAAGAGTTTCTCAGAGGAGTTCCTGCTTCTTCATTGTTAGGGAACAATTGCAATGCCTAGTGGCTCAGATAGAAAAGAATATGCCCGCAATGTGGGAGACCTAGGTTCAATTCCCGGGTTGGGAAGATCCTCAGGAGAGAGGGAAATGGCAACCCACTCCAGTATTCTTGCCTGGAGAATCCCACAGAAGGACCGAGCCTAGTGGACTGTGGTCCATGCAGTTACAGAGTCGGACACGACTGGCGACTACTAACATTTTCTTTCACTGGATATAGGACTCCTCCTGGATGTAAGCTAAAACACTTGCTCTTTGCGAGAGCTCAGATTGTGAGGTAGCAAGAATTGCGCCTTTCCTTGGATGTAGATCCTGCTCCAGCGCCATGGCAGCCTGGCACTCTCTGCCACCGCCCCTGACCTCGGACACGGAATAGCTCCTCTTGGCCGCCACCCCATCTCCCATCGGCCACGCTTCTGCGAGTTCTGTCGCAGCAGGCATGCTTCTGCCGTGCGGTCCATCGCAGCCGGCGTGTTCAAGGTCAGGAGGGGCGGCGGTGAGGAGATACCCGTTGTCCAAGGTAAGGAGCAGTGGCTGCGCTTTGCTGGAGCAGCCGTGAAGAGATACCCCACGTCCAAGATAAGAGAAACCCAAGTAAGACAGTAGGTGTTGCTAGAGGGCATCAGAGGGCAGATACACTGAAACCATACTCACAGAAAACTAGTCAATCTAATCACACTAGGACCAGGGCCTTGTCTAACTCAATGAAACCAAGCCATGCCTGCGGGGCAAGCCAAGACGGGCGGGTCATGGTGGAGAGGTCTGACAGAACGTGGTCCACTGGAGAAGGGAATGGCAAGCCACTTCAGTATTCTTGCCTTGAGAACCCCGTGAACAGTATGAAAAGGCAAAATGATACGATNCCCAAGGTAAGAGAAACCCAAGTAAGATGGTAGGTGTTGCAAGAGGGCATCAGAGGGCAGACACACTGAAACCATACTCACAGAAAACTAGTCAATCTAATCACACTAGGACCACAGCCTTGTCTAACTCAATGAAACCAAGCCATGCCTGTGGGGCAAGCCAAGACGGGCGGGTCATGGTGGAGAGGGCTGACAGAACGTAGTCTACTGGAGAAGGGAATGGCAAGCCACTTCAGTATTCTTGCCTTGAGAACCCCGTGAACAGTATGAAAAGGCAAAACGATACGATACCAAAAGAGGAACTCCCCAGATCATTAGGTGCCCAATATGCTACTGGAGATCAGTGGAGAAATAACTCCAGAAAGAATGAAGGGATGGAGCCAAAGCAAAAACAATACCCAGTTGTGCATGTGACTGGTGATAGAAGCAAGATCCGATGCTGTAAAGAGCAATATTGCATAGTAACCTGGAACTTGCATGTAGATGAAAACAATAGTGCTGCTGGAACCTGGAATCGAGCCAGGGAACCTAAAGTTCTTCAGTTTAACACTCTCCCAACTGAGCTATTCTGGCTGCCTGATGAGCCACTCCCTCAATGTATCTTAAAGAGTTTCTCAGAGGCGTCCCTGCTTCGTCACTATAACGGAAGGATTGCAAGGATTGCAATGCCGGGTGGCTTAGATAGTACAGAATATACCCACAATGCAGGAGACCTAGATTCGATCCCCAGGTCGGGAAGATCCTCAGGAGAGAGGGAAATGGCAACCCACTCCAGTATTCTTGCCTGGAGAATTCCATGAGCAGAAGGAGCCTGGCGGACTATGGTCCATGGAATCACAGAGTGTGACACGACTGAGAGACTAACACTTTCTTTGACTGGAATTGCTTCCCTGGTGGCTCAGAGGTTAAAGCGTCTGCCTGCAATGCGGGAGACCTGGGTTGAACCCCTGGGTCGGGAAGATCCCCTGGAGAAGGAAATGGCAACCCACTCCAGTATCCTTGTCTGGAGAATCCCATGGACGGAGGAGCCTGGTGGGCTACAGTCCACCGGGTCGCAAAGAGTCGGATACGACTGACTGACTTCACTTTCCTGGATGTAAGCTAAAACACTTGCTCTTTGAGAGAGCTCAGAGCGCAGAGTTGCAAGAAGTGTGCCTTTCCTTGGGATGTAGACGAAAACACCTGTTTTGCTGGAAACGGAGACCAAACCCAGGACCTTCAATATTTTCAGTCTAACACTCTTCTAACTGAATTATTCCGGCTCCTTGGAGAGCCCCACCCCTACCCTCACCCCGCCCCCCAACCCCATGTATCTTAAAGAGTTTCTCAGAGGCATAACTGCTTCTTCCTTGAAAGGGAACAATTGCAATGCTTGGTGGCTCAGATAGTAAAGAATATGCCCGCAATGGTGGAGACCTAGGTTCGATCCCCGGGTCGGGAAGATCCTCATGAGGGGAATGGCAACCCACTCTAGTATTCTTGCCTGGAGAATTCCATGGAAGGACCAAGCCTCGTGGACTGGCTCAGGGAGTCACAGTGTCAGACACGACTGTGCGACTAACATTTTCTTTCACTGGATATAGGACTCCTCCTCGATGTAAGCTAAAACACTTGTTCTCTGCGAGATTGCAAGAATTGTGCCTTTCCTTGAATGGAGGTAACAATAGTTCTGCCGGAACCGGGATCGAACTGGGGACCCTTAGATCTTCAGTCTAACGCTCTCCCAACTGACCTATTCCAGGTCCCTACTGAGCCCCGCCCTCAATGTATCTTAAAGAATTTCTCAGAGGCGTGTCTATTTCTTAATTGTAAGGGAACAATTGCAATGCCTGGGTGGCTCAGATAGTAAAGAATATGCCCACAATGCGGGAGACCTGGGTTCGATTCCTGGGTCGGGAAGATCCTCTGGCAAAGGGAATGGCAATCCACCCCTTCCCGGGCAGAGCGAGCCTGGCGGACTGTGCACAGAGTCAGACAGGACTGAGCGACTAACACTTTGTTTTGTTAGATCTAGGAGTCCTCCTGGATGTAAGCTACGACACCCTTGAGAGAGCTCAGATCGCGAGGTTGCAAGAATTGCACTTTCTGTTCAGTGTAGATGAAAATACTGATTCTTTCAGAACCCGGGATCAAACCAGGAACCTTTAGATCTTCAGGCTAATACTCTCCCAACTGAGCTTTCCAGCTCCTTATGATGCCCACCTCAAGACATCTTTAAGCGGTCTTTGGGGGAGTTGCTGATTCTTAATTACAAGGGAACAATTGCAATTGTTTATTTGCAACCAGATAATTGATCTAAAAGATCCCTACTTAGAAATTTATCTTGGGTGTTTGCAAAATAACCCTGTAGTTATGTTTTTATAGGTCTTCCCAAATATTGAGAAATGTGACTAAATAACAAAAGTTGTAAGATTGGGGGATCATGAAAGTGAGTATTCTACCAACAAAATAATGAGAGAATAGAGAAGAAAATGATTTAAATCAGGAATTCTGACTCTGTGAGTTTTTTTGTTTGTTTGTCTGTTATCTGTCTACCAGGTCATTGGCAGAGTGAAGTCTCCTTCTTCCTGCCCTCCTTATTTATTTCTTATAACATGCATAAATACACAGTGACCACAAAGAACCAATTTCTAATGTATGTAAAAACCTAAAAAGGAATTCTGAGTTGATGGGTCCTTGAAAGTTGAGAGAGCCATGAAAGAGCATGATTTGAAAGATTGACATCGAATTTAAAATTTGAATTGGATGACACTTTAGAGACTCCTTATTTATTTCTTATAACATGCATAAATACACAGTGACCACAAAGAACCAATTTCTAATGTATGTAAAAACCTAAAAAGGAATTCTGAGTTGATGGGTCCTTGAAAGTTGAGAGAGCCATGAAAGAGCATGATTTGAAAGATTGACATCGAATTTAAAATTTGAATTGGATGACACTTTAGAGATTTGCCTTTAATTTCTCTTTAATCAAGCATTTCAGTCTGCCCAGGCTATATTTAGAAATTTTAAAATGATTGAGTGTATTGAGCCTTTGGGGATTCCTGACTCTCAGTGGGATTATGCTTTCTTAGTGTCCAGTGGTATTCGGCATGTTATGTTAATCCATATTTAAACTAGGGTGACCTCACATCCCGATTTGCCTGGGGCAGTCCTGGTTTACACCTGTTGTCCCAGTAGAATTATTAATAGCATCCTCTGCCACTCTCAGTAGTGTCCTGGTTTGGAAGATTAAATTCTGTCATCATCCTAATTTTGGCTCCTAAAAACTTTCAAGAATATACCAGACTTTCTTAATTGTTGCAATTTATAGTTATTTTACACAATTTTGAGACCCTTTCTTCTTTCTGTCCCATTTTTAGCATCCTTTGAACTTTAGATGGCTCCTGACAGAACCCAAAAGCCAATGGTGAGACAAAGAGGACCGCATCACACAAAGAAAACTATTGTTCATTAACAACACATATTAAGTAATTAGCATCCTTTGCTAATTAGTAATATTTTAATTATTCTGGTTGCATTTCTATTAATCAGCTATATGATTAATTCAATTACATTATTAAGTATTTAATGAGTGCTAATGGTTTGATAGCACATACCTTCATAGCCAAAGAGAAGTAAAAACAAGAAGCCTTCTATCTTGCGTGGCATTCTCCCCTTGTCCTTGGCTGCTGCTCTTCCTTATCAAAGTGGAGAGCTTTCCTAGGAACGGAAGCTTAACTTGAGCACTGGCCTCATTAAGCATCTTATTCCATTTAGTTCTTAGGGCTTTGGCTGAGCCCCGCTAAATTAACCCACATAGTTACCTGCCTCAACAAGTCTCAGAGAGGAAGCTAATGTCAACTGAGGTCGGTTTAGCAAAGGAAGACATTGGCTTTATTCTATGTTTAAATGTAAGTGAAGCAGAGGAGGAAAATAGAAACTAGCATCAGAAGACCCAGGTCTTAATCCTTTCTCTGCCATCATCTTCTAGGGGGTGACCTTGAGTAATTTCCTGCCAAGTAAGAACTAACTTCTTGAATTCTATGAAAATGACATGGATTCCCCTCTCAGAAAGCAAGTTGGCATCATGTTTATGCCTATTTATTCAGGAAAATAGTAATTGGGAGGGTGGTCAGTTACAGACAAAGATTTACATTGCTGTGTTGTTATAATAAGACAAAATTGGAAACAATCTACATGGTCATCAAGGTGGGGATTCAGAACACCCAGCAGGGTTAAGAGCACAGATTCCCAAGACAGACTGGACTGGATGCAAATCCCAGCTCAACCAGTGGTAATGTGGCCTTGAGAAAGACAGGTAAGGTTTTTCTGTGCCTCAGTTTTCTCCTCTGGAAGATGGTGAAAATAATGCCTACTTCATAGAGTTATAGGATTAGGCTACCCACTCCAGAAGGGATAGGCTACCCCCACTTCAGTATTCTTGGGCTTCCCTTGTGATTCAGCTGGTAAAGAATTATACTTGCAATGCGGGAACCTGGGTTCGATCCCTGGATTGGGAAAATCCCCTGGAGAAGGGAATGGCTACCACTCCAGTATTCTGGCCTGGTCGCAAAGAGTCAAACAAGACTGAGCAACTTTCACTTCACTTCATAGAGTTAGTTTGAGGCTTAAATGGGATTATATATATATATAATGTTTAACATAATTAGTTATTATTATTGTACAGCCATTAAGAATAAAGTTGACGGGGGTAAGGGGAGTTGCTTAATGGATCAGAGCTTCATAAAAATTTGTGGAGATCTTTTCCACAACAACGTGACTATACTTAGCATTTCTGAAATATACATTTAAAAAGTTTTTTTTTTTTTTTAAAGTTAATGAAGTGATTATAACAACAGGGACAATCGTGTTACACTCCTGAGTTAGAAATGGACACAAATTTACCCACTGTATGAACAAAAACAATGTGGAAAAATGCAGAGAAAAATACTGAGTTTCCCCTTCCCTTTTTATTTCTTGGCCACCATTATTCCACCTCAATGCCCCAGGGTCCCAGAGACCTTTGCTTCATTCCTCTTGTAGAAGATGAAAAATGTCAATATTAAAAAGATAACAATAAGCCCCCCCACCCCCTCAAAAGCGATGAATTAATACAGAGGAACAAAAAGGAACTAGAGTAATGTTTAATCATTCAGTTAGCATTTTGGGGGTGTCCACAAGCCTGACGCTTACTCTGTACTATGCATGGCTTCTTCATACTTTTTTATTTTATTCTTCATTAAACAGATGACAGTCTATTTAAAGTCTATTCAACAAACCCTACTGCAGCACTACAAAGAAAAGGACTATTTTCTTCCCTCTGCTCTGTATTTTAGAATTTAATGGGAAAAAAATTAGTAGTAGAAATAATAATAATAAACCTTAATAATAGAACTGCAGTCAAAGCACTTCTATACTATATTTTAGTTGGAGACTCTGTGGGGCGGGCTGCCCTGGTTTGTAGGGGAAGGGCGGCGCCGGGTGATGTTGGTTCCCACGAGCGCTGGATTTCCCTAGGTTGCTCCAGAGTACCGAAGGAGACGTGGGGGTAAGACTCGGGCGGAGCAGGGGCGCCCTCGGGACTACAACACGGCCAGACCCCTACTTTTGCAGTTTCCTAGGTCGGGCGAGGGCGTGGGGATGGAAGGAGAGGGTATCTGTCACTACGCTTCTGCGATAAAAACATGCCAGAAAGTAGAGAAAAATGAAAAAATTTTAACGGAGAACGAAAAGCACCTCGTATTTTCATTCCCATTGTTAAGGAATGAAAAAAGAGCCCTTGCCGGCTTGGTTCCACTGGGGCTCGAACCCAGGACCTTCTGCGTGTAAAGCAGACGTGATAACCACTACACTACGGAACCTTTACGTATGACGCTTGCGGCGTTACTTTATTCATAGTGTCTCAAGGGAACCAGAGCCTCTGCTGAAACCCCGCCCCTACGCCGTAACTCCGCCCCCACCGTGGCCCCGCGCCGCCTGCGGGATTTGGTGTTCGCGGCCAGGCTCGGGGCTCCCGGCTCCGAGCTCTGGCACTGAAGTGAGCGCTTGCTCTCCGTGTCCTCTGGGTTTTTCGCCCTTGAGACCTGGGGAGGCCGAGGCGAAAGGTTACCCTCCTGGTGGGAGCGCCGCGCCACTAGTCAACCATCCCTAAAATTTCCCGCAGCCGCGGCGTTCGCGAGATCGGCCCGGCGGGCGGAAGCGGACAGTGCCCGCGGTGCGGCCCCTTCTAGTAGATTCTCTCAGCCTGTGACGGACTCGCACTTTCCCACTTTCCCCACGGGCACACTGAGCCTCCTCCGTCAGTACAGGAAGCCTTGAGTCCGGAGCAGGGCGCACAGGAGCACCACGCGGAGGCAAAGATTCAGGCAGCGCGGGGATGTGGGGGGGGGGTGTGTCCCAGGGCGGGGAAGGCTTTTGTTTGAGCTTATTTGTCTGGGGAGGGGTGGGGGCAGTAGAGACCCTTATGGCTGGGGGGACGGCGGGGGTGAGGCAGGACCAGCCACAAGACTTGAGGGGCCCAATGCAAAAGGAAAATATCAGGTTCCTTGATCTTAAGTTACTAAGAATTCCAAAATCATGACAGGAGAGCATTAAACCCAGCGCGGCCCGAGGGAGTCCAGCCCATGAGCCTGCAGCTGTGCTTTCAGAACTTCGGTCCCCAAGAAGTGCTGGGATCATCCATTATGAAGGGCGTGTGTGTGCTCTTTTTTCCTGGTTTTCATTGTCGGTGCCGTTTGTTTTCCCCAGTGCTTCTGGATGGATCTTCCTTACCATCCTAGGATTGCTCGCCATCCTCAAGCTTGAAAACCCACTTAAAACCATTTGAGGGGCCTCTTTAAGTGGTGAGTTGGACATGGCTGAAGGCTATGGCTATCCTCTTCCCAGGCATCTTCCTCTGAGGCTGGCAGAATAATGGAGAAACGACACTGATTGTATGAAAGCATCCCCTTCGGCCAACTCCTGTCTTCCTGGGAAGGCCCCCTGGAAGAAACAGGTGGGTGGAAGGTGAACTAATCTGAGGTTGGTTATCTGGATTCTAGTGCTGCCTTGGCTACTCACTTAGCTGTCTAGTCTTGAATGTCAGTTCACCTCCCAAGCCTCTGTATCCGCCTTTGTGAAATGTGTGGGTTGAACTAGACACCCTTACTTTCCCCTCTGGGTCTAAATGTTATCTCTACTTTCCAGGTTGGGAAAATGGAGGCACTTATCTGCCCTGTTAAGTTTTTCCACAGGAGTAGTTAAGGGCGGGATTAGGTTCTCTAGTACCAGGTTTCCTGTATCCTAATTAGCTGCCTGTAATGTTTACATGGGCCGCTTCCAGAATGCCTTTTTGTTGATACATTTCCAGAGGCTTCTTGAGCACTTAACAGTGAGAGTGTGAGCCATGGGATGACTATGAGTGGACAGCCACTAGCCAGAGGATGAATTCATGGAAAGTCTGTGTTTCTTGCCAGTGAGCCATAATGACTCCCACGATGCCTAGTAATCAGTATATTTCACCTGTTTCTAAACCCTTGTCAGTTGAGAACAAGGCTGCCAAGAATTAGGCCTAAATTGGACCCGCCAGGTGTGTTTTGGTTTGTCTCTATGGAATGCTTTGCCCTTTCTTGAGCTTTCTGTCTGCCCTTGCTCTAAGGGTTGGTTTGCCACGTGCAGGCTTTGGCTAGGTTCCCACACATAGAAAAGAGGCTGGTGCACCTCTGATGCACACGACATAGGATTCTGCCTTTAGTGAAAAGGAAGGAGACTTCTGTTACACTCCCCAGCTGCCTTCAAGGTGTATTCACAGTCTCTGTTATTAGTAAAGTGCTATATGGTTTACAAAGAATTTTCACATCCATTCCTATGAGGTAGCCACGGTAACTACTACTATCTCCATTTTTCAGCTGAAGAGTTACAGTGCTTTGCCGAGACCATTCTGCTGGTGAGTGGCAGGGCAGGGCTCATACTCAGTTTTCTGATAGCCATGTGATTTGGGGAGGCCTTTACTCCTAAAGGCCACATGTTGTTTGTATTAAGAGTGCCATTGGTCTCTTATAATATCTTGTCTTTTATAATTTGTTTCAACTGGAATATAATTGCTTTACAATGCTGTGTTGGTTTCTGCTGTACAACAGCGAGAATCAGCTAGAAGTTTATATATGTCCTGTTTCTTTTGTGCCTTCCTGCCACCCTCTTTTTAATTTTTTAAATGAAATCCTCAAAAGCTGGAACCAATAGCCTGTAGCCAATCACTGTTGATGACTTTCACCTTGACACTACTAGCGTCACGGCTAGTGCCACAGCTGGCCACAATTTCACCTTGCACTTCAGTCTATTCAGTTAGATTTGTGAGGCTTGTCACCCCCAAGTCTGCCCATAATCGCTGAACAACTACCAGAGAAATAGATACACTAGCAAATAAAGATGAGAAGTCTCTTTAAACGTTTTGAGTCCTCTGATGTCTCAGAAATGTGGTATGGTTTCCCCAGCATTAGGCCTCACTGATGGAGGGTGACTCAGCCAAGGAAACCATGGCCCCAAACATTGAGCTGACTTAGGAAGCTCCACTGACCTGATTTCATTTGAACGTGATTGTACTCCTTCAGTGTTTTTTCAAGTATTCACTAAGGAAAGGGAGTGGTTACCTTAGTATGGCAGAGTTCACCTTATTTTTCCCTTTTTAAAGCTCATCAAGACATTTGAAACTAGTCTGTTGGAATGGGTGTTTTTTTTAAAACAAATTTGTTTGTTTTGTTTTTGACACTGCTGGGTCTTTGTTGCTGCGAGGGCTTTTCTCTAGTTGCAGAGAGCAGGGGCTACTCATTGTGGTGGCTTCTCTTGTTGTGGAGTATGGGCTCTAGGGCACGTGGGCTCCGTAGCTGTGGCTCCCCAGCTCGAGAGAACAGGCTGAGTAGTTGTGCTGCATGGGCTTAGTTGCTCTCCAGCATGTGGAATCCTCCCAACACAGGGATCAAACCCATGTCTCCTGTATTGGCAGGCGGATTCTTTGCCATTGAGCCACCAGGGAAGGCCTGGAATAGGTAGTTGTTACTTTTCACCCACCTACCTTTTCATAGTTGCTTACATCACTCTGTCTTCTTATCCAATTCAAGTTCTGTGGTCATTTTTATCACTCCTTTGCCTCTTGGTTGCTTGTCTTTGTTGGCAGAACCAGTTTGTTAAATCCAGCTCTTTCCCAACTCCACCTCTGAATATGGCCCCAGGAGGAACACACCTTCAGGCCTACTGATTTCACGTTAAATTCTTGACAAAGTACCTCAGTGTGTTCTTAATGCAGCCCAGAATTATGTCTGCTTTCCCTGTTCATTTGTTTTCCACCTCACCTAGAGGACAGGTTCTTGTCTTCTCTCCCTAAATTTCCTGTACCTCCTGCCCCAACCTCACCTACAACTGATGACCTTGCTTCCTTATTTCCATGAAAAAAAATGGAAGCAACCTGAAGAGGGGTAGTACCCCTCATATCTGCTCACTTGCCTGCATTTGTACCCTTTTAGCTCTAGACCTGGCCCTGCCTCTAGATTAGGGCTTTCTGACTACAGCTCCATTGACATTTGGAACTGGGGAACTCTGTCGTGGGGGAGCTGTCCTGTGCAATGCGAGACGTTTCACAGCATCCCTGGCCTCTACTCACTAGATGCCGATAGCACCATTCCCCAAGTTGTTACAACCCAAAATGTTCCCTGGGGGCTATTTGGCAATGTCTGGAGACGCTCTGGGCTCTCATGACTGGGGTGGTGGGGCTAGTGTGCTGCTAGCATCAGTGCGTAGAGAGGAGACATGCAGTGAACCATTCTACAATGCACAGAACAGCCCCCACCACAAGAAATATCTATGCCCCCCCAAGTCACTAGAGCCCTGGTTGAGAACTCCTGCCCTAGAGGACTTGTCTGCATTCCCGTCGACACCCAACCACCTGCTGTTGCCTATTCAAGGAAAGTACCCTAACATCTCCCTTCTTTCTCCTCCATTATTATTTACTTTCTCTTTATTGGATTATTCCTGTCAGCATACAAACATGCTTTAATTTTTCTCATTCTTAAAAAATCATCTCTTAATCTCATTTCCACCTCAGCTACTCCCATTTCTCTGCTTTCTTTTATAGAAAAAAGAAAAACTCTTAGAAAATATGTCCCTAGGTGCTCTCTCCAGTACCTCTTCTCCTTGTGGAAGTGCTTAGCCCTCCCAGCTTTTTGTTTGTTTGTTTTTTGTCCTCCCAGCTTTTAGGATGCCACTCTCTCCTGACTTTGTTCCTTACCTCACTGGTCACCCCTTCTCAGTCACTTTTGCTAGATCTCATCTCTTAGACTTCTAAACATGGGTGTTCCACAGGCCTCAGTTTGTGGATGTTTCTATTCATTATCACCACTCTGGTGATCTCATTTAATCTAATGACTTTAAGTATGGTCGATAACCTAGATGACTTTCAAATTTATATCTCTAGTCCAGACTTTTCTTTCAAACTCCCAGTCTTCCTGCAAAACATGTCCATTTAGATGTCTAATAGGTATTTCAGTCCTGTTCTGCCTGTGTCCTCTCCTTTCTTACCTCATCTTTCTACATTTTTCTTTCTACATTTAGGCCTAAAATGTACATTTTACATTTTTCTACAAAATTGTACATCTTTCTACATTTAGGCCTAAAATGGAGAGAAAAATGGAAGAAATCATACTTGATTCTTTTTCTCCTCTCACACTTCAAATTTACTCTCACTTGAAAATCCTTTTGTCTATACCATCAAGATCTATCTAGAATCTAATCACTTTCTACCATCTGCCCTGCTACCATACAAATCAAAGTTACCATCATTTTTGTCTGGATCATTGCCAAGAACCTCATATTCTGGCCTCCCAGCTTCTGCCCTTTTCTCCCAACAGACTGTTCTTCACACAGTAACCAGAGTGGTCTTTTTTATTTTTATTTTGTTAAAGTCCTACTTGCTGGGCATCTTCTCTCAGGCCTTGTCATCTAGGGATTTTTTAAAAAAACTTTATTTTTAGCTGTGCTGGGTCTTCATTGCTGCGTGGGCTTTTCTCCAGTTTCAGCAAGTGGGATCTACTCTCTGGTTCTCGGGCTTTTCATTGTGGTGGCTTCTCTTGTTGTGGAGCATGGGCTGTAAGGCACTCAGGCTTCAGTAGTTGTGGTTTTCTGCTTTAGAGCATGGGCTTTAGTAGTTGCAGTGCAAGGGCTTAGTTGTTCCTTGACATGTGGGATCTTCCCAGACCAGGGTTGAACACATATCTCCTGCATTGGCAGGTGGATTCTTCATCACTGAGCCACCAGAGTGATCCTTTCAAGACCTAAGTTAGATCATATCACTTTTCTGTTCAAAACCCTTCAATAGCCTCCCACCTTAAGAGACTTACATTGGCTTGCAAGGCACTACATGATCTGATCTTCCATTTATTACCCCTCTGATCATATATCCTGTTACATTGGCTTACAGGACCACACTTGGCTGCTTTGTTGTTTTTTAGTCACTTAGTCGTATCTGAATCTTTTCAATCCCATAGACTGCAGCACGCCAGGCTCCTCTGTCCTCCACTGTCTCCTGGAGTTTGCTCAAATTCATGTCCATTGAGTCAGTGATGCTGTCTAACCATCTCATTTACTTTCAATCTTTCCCAGCTTCAAGGTCTTTTCCAGTGAGTCAGCTCTTTGCTTCAGGTGGCCAAAATATTGGAGCTTAGGCATCAGTTCTTTTAATGAATATTCAGGGTTGATTTCCTTTAGGATCAACTGGTTTGATCTCCTTGCAGTCCAAGGGACTCTCGAGTCTTCTCCAGTACCACAGTTTGAAAGCATCAATTCTTCATCCCTCAGCCTTGTTTATGGTCCAAATCTCACATCTGTACATGACTACAGGAAAAACCATAGCTTTGACTATACAGACCTTTGTTGGAAAGTGATGTCTGCTTTTTAATACGCTGTTTAGGTTTGTCATAGCTTTCCTTCCAAGGAGCAAGTTGTCTTTTTTTTTTTTTAATTTGTTTTTAATTGGAGGATAATTGCTTTGCAGTATTATGGTTTTTCTGCCATACATCAGCATGAATCAGTCATAGGTATACATATGTCCCCTCCCTTTTAAACCTCCCTCCCCATCCCACCCTTCTAGGTTGTCAGAGCACTGGCTTTAGGTTCCTGCATCATACAGCAAATTCCCATTGGCTGTCTGTTTTGCGTATGGTATGTATATGTTTCAATGCTATTCTCTCAAATTGTTCCATCCTCTCCTTCCCCTGCTGTGTCCAAAAGTCTGTCCTTTATGTCTGCGTCTCCTTTGCTCCCCTGTGAATAGGATCATCAGTATCATCTTTCTAGATTCCATATATATGTTTTTTAAATTAAGTTATTTTAATTGGAGGATAATTGCTTTTCAGTACTGTGATGGGTTCTGCCATACATCATGAATCATCCATTGGCATGCATGTGTTCCCTCCCTCCTGAATACCCCTCTCACCTCCTTCCCTACCCCATCGCTCCAGGTTGTCACATAGTACTGGCTTTAGCTTTCCTGCATCATACATCAAACTCCTACCGGCTATCTATTTTACGTATGGTAATGTGTATGTTTCAGTGCTATTCTCTCAAATCATCCCACCGTCTCCTCCCACTGACTCCAAAAGTCTGTTCTTTCTGTCTGTGTCTCCTTTGCTGCCCTGCATGTAGGATCATCAGTACCACCTTTTAGATTCCATATATATGTATTAGTATACGACATTTGTCTTTCTCTTTCTAACTTACTTCACTCTGTATAATAGGCTTGAGATTCATCCACCTCATTAGAACTGACTCAAATGCATTCCTTTTTGTAGCTGAGTAATATTCCATTGTATATATGTACCACAACTTCCTTCTCCATTCATCTGCTGGTGGACATCTAGGTGGCTTCCATGTCTTGGCTATTATAAATAGTACTGCAGTGAACATTGGGGTAAATGTGTCCTTTTTAGTTCTGGTTTCCTCACGATATATGCTCAGTAGTGGGATTTCTGGGTCATATTATAGTTTTATTTGTAGTTTTTTAAGGAATCTCCACACATAGTGGCTGTATCAGCTTGTATTCCCACCAACAAGAGGGTCCACTTTTTCCATATCCTCTCTAGCATGTATTGTCTGTGGACTTTTTGATGATAGCCATTCCAAGAAGTGTGAGATGATACCTCATTGGAGCTTTGATTTGCATTTCTTTAATAATGAGTGATGACCGGCATCTTTTCATGCATTTGTTAGCCATCTGTATATGTTCTTTGGAGAAATATCTGTTTAGGTCTTCTGCCCACTTTTTGATTGGGTTGGTTGTTTTTCTGGTATTGAGCTGCATGAACGTGTATCTTTTAGAGATTAATCCTTTGTCAGTTGTTTCATTTGCTGTTATTTTCTCCCATTCTGAGGGTTGTCTTTTCACCTTGCTTATAGTTTCCTTCATTGTGCAAAAATTTTTAAGTTTAATTAGGTCCCATTTGTTTATTTTTGTTTTTATTTCCATTACTCTGGGAGGTGGGTCTTAGAGGATCTTGTGATTTATGTCAAAGAGTGTTCTGCCTATGTTTTCCTCTAAGAATTTTATAGTTTCTGGTCTTACATTTAGGTCTTAAATCCATTTTGAGTTTATTTTTGTGTGTTGTGTTAGGAAGTATTCTAATTTCATTCTTTTACACATAGCTGACCAGTTTTCCCAGCACCACTTATTGAACAGATTGTCTTTTCTCCATTGTATATTTTTGCCTCCTTTGTCAGAGATAAGGTGCCCATAGGTGTGTGGATTTATCTCCAGGCTTTCTATCTTGTTCCATTGATATATATTTCTGTTTTTGTGTCAGTACCATACTATCTTAATGATTGTAGCTTTGTAGTATAGTCTGAAATCAGGAAGCTTGATTCCTCCATCTCCATTTTTTTTTTCTTTAATATTGCTTTGGCTATTCGGTGTCTTTTATGTTTCCATACAAATTGTGAAATTATTTTTTCTAGTTTTTTGAAAAATACCATTGGTAGTTTGATAGAGATTGCATTGAATCTGTAGATTGTTCGGGTAGGTAGGTAGGTAGGTGAAGTCGCTCAGTCGTGTCCGACTCTTTGCGACCCCATGGACTGTAACCTACTAGGCTTCTCCATCCATGGGATTCTCCAGGCAAGAATACTGGAGTAGATTGCCATTTCCTTCTCCAGGGGATCTTCCCAACCCAGGGATTGAACCCGGGTCTCCCGCATTGGAGGCAGACACTTTAACCTCTGAGCCACCAGTATAGACTCTTCCTATCCAAACATGGTGTATCTCTCCATCTGTTTGTGTTGTTTTTGATTTCTTTCATCAGTGTCTTATAAATTTCTGCATACAAGTCTTTTGTTTTTCTAGGTAAATTTATTCCTAAGCATTTTATTCTTTTGTTTGCAATGGTAAATGAGATTGTCTCCTTAATTTCTCTTTCTGATTTCTCATTGTTAGTGTATAGGAATGCTAGGGATTTCTGTGTATTAATTTTTTATCCTGCAACTTTTCTATATTCATTGATTAGCTCTAACAATTTTCTCGTGGCATCTTTAGGGTTTTCTATGTAAAGAATTCATGTCATCTGCAAATAGTTTTACTTCTTTTTCAATCTGGATTCCTTTTATTTCTTTTTCTTCTCTGCTTGGTATGGCTANCAACTCTTCCCATGAGGTGGCCAAAGTACTGGAGTTTCAGCTTTAGCATCATTCCTTCCAAAGAAATCCCAGGGCTGATCTCCTTCAGAGTGGACTGGTTGGATCTCCTTGCAATCCAAGGGACTCTCAAGAGTTTTCTCCAACAACACAGTTCAAAAGCATCAACTCTTCAGTGCTCAACCTTCTTCACAGTCCAGCTCTCACATCCATACATGACCACAGGAAAAACCATAGCCTTGACTAGACAGACCTTTGTTGTCAAAGTAATGTCTCTGCTTTTCAATATACTATCTAGGTTGGTCATAACTTTTCTTCCAAGGAGTAAGTGTCTTTTATTTGGCAATACCATTCTGAACAATGGGAATATTTTAACTAAGCCTTGAGAACAGAATTTCCTTTTGTCTTAAATATCAAAACCTCCTGGAAAGTAAATGCAAGCATCATACTTTAGTATACTATGGAAAGAAAGCGTTAGTACCTCAGTTGTGTCCAACTTTTGGGGATCCCATGGACTGTAGCCTGCCAGGCTCCTCTGTCCTTGGAATTCTCCAGGCAAGAATACTGGAGTGGGTAGCCAGTCCTTTCACCAGGGAACCTTCCCAACCCAGGGACCAAACCCAGGTCTCCTGCATTGCAGGTAGATTCTTTACTGTCTGAGCCACCAGGGAAGCCCCTAGTATACTATGAAAAGTGTAATCAAAACTTTGAGTTTATTAAGTAATAATGATAAAATATGCTTCCAAATCCTTTCTGGGCAGNTCCTTTCACCAGGGAACCTTCCCAACCCAGGGACCAAACCCAGGTCTCCTGCATTGCAGGTAGATTCTTTACTGTCTGAGCCACCAGGGAAGCCCCTAGTATACTATGAAAAGTGTAATCAAAACTTTGAGTTTATTAAGTAATAATGATAAAATATGCTTCCAAATCCTTTCTGGGCAGGCATAAATGTGACATAGAGAAAACCAACACTAATAGCCAAGAGAACATTTTGTTTAATAACCTTCTGATATTACATGGCAATTATAATTGACTTTAAAGGACTACTATGTGATACACAGTCCTCTAAAACATCTTTGTAGTTGATTCCAAATTATTGGTAAGATTGGACAAATGGATACAGTGAAATGCGGCAACATTAACAGAAATCACATTTCAAGTGCCCTGATCCCTGGGCCTCTTCTGCCATGATGCTTTGTGTTTCCCAGTCTTTCTCAAGTGCCTATTCTAGTGACCCTGACACTTGACTGTAGATAAAGCAACACGTTTTCCCAATTAAATATTTTCTCTTAAATATTCCCCAGTGCCTTCAAAAGAAAATGGTGTCCAGGATAATACCTAAATATTTCTTTCCAATAAAACCCAGGGTTAAGCTTTTTATTTTAACGAATCTAGTCTAAGGAGACTACCTTTTTGTGCCTGGTGGTTACATTTATCAATTCAGTGCTTTCTGGTTAAAAAGGAACTGCTTCATGCATGGGTGGAAAAGCATTTCAAATACTTTCTCTTAAACTGATGGAAACCCCATGTCCAAAGAAAGCAGGGGTCCTAATGAATGGAGCTCTTCAAGAGTGTTTCACTTCAAATCTTGTATTTAGTATGAAATATTGATACAGTCAAAGATTGTGTTCTGGAACCTCAGATAGACATGAATAAAATATGAACATATTTATTACATGAGGTCTTAGTTCCTTCCTAGGAAAGGTCCATTATAGATTTATGTCAGTCATCATTCTTTCAAAGGAGATTTTTGTATCTTTGCCATAGTTCTTTAGGGACTTGGCAGTAGGTTCTGTACAATGGCATGACTCATGTTCAACAACTGTAATAATCAATATTGAAACATGACCCTGCAACACTGCAGTAAATGCCTCACTACAGGCAGCTGGGGTCTGGTGAGAGGCCCAGACCCCTGACCAACAGCACATTGGTCAGGGGCCACATGATTCCAGTTGTGGAGTCATAATGCATATGGTTATGAAAGCATCCATATCTATGTAAATGACTGTGAATGTCCATGGATATTCAGAGCACACTATNTTTTTTTCAAGTAGGCTGGGATGTTCCTCCAGGATGGCAGAGATCCTATTGAGGTGATTTGGTGCTGAGGAGATGCTTTTTAATTGTGTTTGCAGCCCAGAGCAGAAAGCATGCCCATTCGAGGTACTTGTATCATTTTTAAATCAAGGCCATCTTTTTCTCAGTGGTAAACGTGAAATGTTTTTAAAGGCCAGACTTAGCATAAAATCTATTGGTTGCCATGGATACCACTTACCACACAGGACTGCGCTCTGTGTTCAACTGTGTGATTTTCTCTATTCAAAGGTTCAGCATTGTCAAAAAACAAATTACTTTTTCTGTTGTTTATCTCTAAGTTCATTATGGGGAAGGCAATAAATAAGAAGATATTCACGTATGTAGGGGAGCGATGTGGGGAGTCACTTGGGCTCTATGCTTTCAAATTCAGTATTTTACAATAATTATAGCCAAATTGGCTATTGTTAGGAAATAAAATGCATTTTGATCTTTTTTGTGTGTGTGAATATAAAGTAAAGCAGGTACTTGGAAGTCTGCTCCCAACAAAATTACATGGTAATAAGGCTTTTCACACCTACACAGCACTTAGTAACGAAGCTCTGAAAGAGGGAGATTTAGCTCTGATAGGCTTCAAACTTGGTACCTCAGGCTCCTGGCTTTCCTCTTTATGAGAGAAAACGTGGGTTCAGGACCTCGTGCTCACTGAATTATTCATGCCATCTTTCCATCGTGGATCTCGAGGGTTGAGACCTGTTAGGCTGCTATTATGAAGCACACTGGTCCACCCAGCTCCCACCCCACCCAGACATCCTCACCGCCCTGCAGCCCGGTGCCCTGCTAATTAGCTTGAATGTTTGCAGCTGGCAACTCCTTCCAAGCCCCACCTCTTCTTTCATGTCCCAACTCCTCTCCTCAAGGAAAAGTGGGCAAAAGACTTGACAGAAATAGCAAGCGGGAGTTTCTCATATTACTAGAGGGTATTCAAAGATGATTTGGTGTCAACAAGTTCCCGTTGGCTGAAGCCTGTGGTATTTCGCTCTGACCCCCAATTAATCAAGGAATGCCCTGAACATTGACTTGTTACTTACTTAAGATGCTCTCCAGTCACCTCACCAGCACTTTTTAGACTCCTTGATTCGGGCTATTTGCATGACAATGAGGTAAAGGGGAGACCTAATGAAGGCATCTTTTTTCAAATGTGCGCCTTGGTGTTAGATGCCTGTAATAATAGCCTGAGGGGAGGTGGAATTCTCCTTTGGGTTCACTGGAAAGCAGCACTCTGATGCCCGCTAATATGCAAATTCTAACTTGTCACCAACCTTCTGCTTGTAGCTGGTGGAGATGTCGAGGCTGCAACCTAATTGTCAAATCGCTGCCCAGGAAAAACTCACTTGTAAGATGCACTGCCATTCATTTACATACTGCAAACATAGCCACAAGGCAAAATAAAAGTGAGACCACCACCTGAGGAAAGCGCCAGTGGTGTTGAACAGAAAGTCCCCTACATGCGATGCGATCCTTCAAGCCTCAGACTTCCAAAGATGTGACTGTGTATTCACCTAAGCTAGTGCACGGGTCTGGCAGACAGGTCTGTGCGTGCATCCTCCACAGGCGGCCGTGCTTTTGTGTGCTTTACAGATAGTGCTGTATAGAGTACAGGAGTACAGTTTCTTTACGTCACGCCCAGGAGGTCTGGAAGCAAGTGTAAAAGCAGTGGCTTGACATATCTGGCACTGCAAAAGAGATGAAGAGAGACGAGAGGAAGAAGCAGTACCCGAAGAATCAGAGATCTGTGACTCAGAAAATGGCAGGGGGATGTTCTTTACCTGAAGAAGCACTGGCTAGCTTTGGGGGCACAGGAGCGGAATGTAGCATGGTATATGGAGGTTGCAGCCATTCAAGGGGATAGATGGGATTGAATCCAGCCAGAATCACCCATCAGGCAGGAGGGAAATTGTAGCTTGCTTATCTCCTATTGCTGACGGTCCTTTAGCTCTACCATCTCCCAGCTCCTCCCCCTCCTCCAATCAGCAACTCTTTCTGCCTGTTCTCTTGATGCCAGCCCCTGTATGTCACTGTTGTATTATACCACTACACTTTTCAAGGTACTGTAGGATTTTTAAAATTTTATTTTTTTTTGTGTTCATTTGTTTTTATGTATTATTTGTGTGAAAAGTACCGTCAACCTATTATAGTATAGTACTATATAGCCAATTGTGTTAATTGGGTACCTAGGGTAACTTTGTTGGACTTGTGAATAATTTGGACTTCTGAATGCACTCTCAAAACAGACCTCATTCATGTGTAGGGTTCTTACTGTAATCTTATTGTGCATTTGTCTTTGTGGGAAACCTGCTGAGTCACAACTGGAGTTTCAGGCTCCCACCCAAGAAACAGAGAAGAGAGCCCCCAAAGCCAAGAGCTTTGCTTTCAGGAAATCAGAAGAAGCGGCTCAGTGAGGGCAGGGCCCTGATCTGTTTCACTCACCGATGTACCCTAGTGCCTAGAACATTGTCTAGCACACAGTAGATGCACAAGAAAGCTTTGCTATTTAGTTAAGCTGTAGGTAGTTCCAAGAGGTAGTTGTATCAGTTGCATCTTTCTTGCAAATAATGAACACCATCTCTGGCTAGCCGTAAGCAGAGACGATACTTACAGCGGTGCCAGAGGGAGATGTGAAAAACCGGTCAGGAATTAGGGCAGTTCCAGGAGTCTAGCTGGTAGAAACTGTTACCAAACCAAACTTAGATCTGCTCACATGCATGCAGAAAAGCCAATCTACTGACACTGAGTTGTGCTGAAGGAAAGTGCAGCATTTATTGTCAAGCTGACAATACAAGGAGAATGGGTGGCTCATGCTCTAAAACCCCAAGCTCTCTAAAGGGTTTCATCAAGGAAGTGTTAAAGGACAAGTGAGAAAGCGGGGGGGGGCGGTGGTCACAGGGTATGTGATCAGCTTGTTCACAATTCTCTAATTGGTTGATGGTAAAGTAACAGGGTTGTTAACATTATCCATCTTTAGGTGCCAGTGGGTCTGGGATAATCATTAAGTAGTTAATTTCTTCCATTTGGTGATGGTTTTAGCATCTGTAAAACAACTCAGAGGGTGTGCAACAGATTCTGCTATCTGGGTACTTCAGAAAGGAGCTATAGCAGAGGATGTGGGAAAGGGGGTCTGTCCTGGGAAGGGCCCAGAAGGTCCTGCTCAGTTACAAAGTCAATGCAAGTTTCCTGCCACTGAGATGGATTGGCTTCAACCATTTGCATTTTTCTTGCTATTCTGTTCAGTATTAAAATTTCTATGCTTGGGAGAGTGTCCTTTACCAAGGTTGGATTATGTGCTCGCTTTTTGGCTGATAGTTCAGTTGGTAAAGAATCCACCTGCAATGCAGGAGACCCTGGTTCGATTCCTGGGTCAGGAAGATCCACTGGAGAAGGGATAGGCTATCCACTCCAGTATTCTTGGGCTTCCCTGTGGCTCAGCTGGTAAAGAATCACCTGCAATGTGGGACACCTGGGTTTGATCCCTGGGTTGGGAAGATCCCCTGGAGAAGGGAAAGGCAACCCACTCCAGTATTCTGGCCTGGAGAATGGGGTCGCAAAGAGTTGGACACGACTGAGCAACTTTCACTTTTGGCTAGAGTAATGGCTAGAGAAAGATGCCCAAAGAAAGGCAATGCCAAAGAGTGCTCAGACTACCGCACAATTGCATTCATCTCACGTGCTAGTAAAATAATGCTCAAAATTTTCCAAACAGGCTTCAGCAATACGTGAACCATAAACTTCCTGATGTTCAAGCTGGTTTTAGAAAAGGCAGAGGAACCAGAGATCAAATTGCCAACATCCAGTGAATCATGGAAAAAGCAAGAGAGTTCCAGAAAAGCTTCGATTTCTGCTTTATTGACTATGCCAAAGCCTTTGACTGTGTGGATCACAATAAACTGTGGAGAATTCTGAAAGAGATGGGAATACCAGACCACCTGATCTGTCTCTTGAGAAATCTGTATGCAGGTCAGGAAACAACAGTTAGAACTGCACATGGAACAACAGACTGGTTTCGAATAGGAAAAGGAGTACGTCAAGGCTGGATATTGTCACCCTGCTTGTTTAACTTATACGCAGAGTACATCATGAGAAATGCTGGACTGGAAGAAACACAAGCTGGAATCAAGATTGGCGGGAGAAATATCAATAACCTCAGATATGCAGATGACACCACCCTTATGGCAGAAAGTGAAGAAGAACTAAAAAGCCTCTTGATGAAAGTGAAAGTGGAGAGTGAAAAAGTTGGCTTAAAGCTCAACATTCAGAAAACGAAGATCATGGCATCCGGNTATGGCAGAAAGTGAAGAAGAACTAAAAAGCCTCTTGATGAAAGTGAAAGTGGAGAGTGAAAAAGTTGGCTTAAAGCTCAACATTCAGAAAACGAAGATCATGGCATCCGGTCCCATCACTTCATGGGAAATAGATGGGGAAACAGTGGAAACAGTGTCAGACTTTATTTTGGGGGGCTCCAAAATCACTGCAGATGGTGACTGCAATCATGAAATTAAAAGATGCTTACTCCTTGGAAGAAAAGTTATGACCAACCTTGATAGCATATTCAAAAGCAGAGACATTACTTTGCCTACTAAAGTCTGTCTAGTCAAGCCTATGGTTTTTCCAGTGGTCATGTATGGATGTGAGAGTTAGACTGTGAAGAAGGCTGAGCGCCGAAGAATTGATGCTTTTGAACTGTGGTGTTGAAGACTCTTGAGAGTCCCTTGGACTGCAAGGAGATCAACCAAGACATTCTGAAGGAGATCAGCCCTGGGATTTCTTTGGAAGGACTGATACTAAAGCTGAAACTCCAGTACTTTGGCCACCTCATGCGAAGAGTTGGCTCATTGGAAAAGACTCTGATGCTGGGAGGGATTGGGGGCAGGAGGAGAAGGGGACAACAGAGGATGAGATGGCTGGATGGCATCACTGACTCGATGGACGTGAGTCTGAGTGAACTCCGGGAGTTGGTGATGGACAGGGAGGCCTGGCGTGCTGCGATTCGTGGGGTCGCAAAGAGTCAGACACAACTTAGCGACTGAACTGAACTGAACTGAACTGAATGACTAGAACACATGGAGCCTGGCTAGAAACTTATACTAGTCCCAGCCTTCCTTGCAGCCGAGTGTAGTCAAGTTAGCTCCAGTGGAATATGACTCCATAGACATATAGCAACTCACAGGGCCACACTTCTCCAGGCTCCCTTTCCCTTCTGCTGGTGGACATGGCAAAGACGCGGGCAGCCTTGGAAACCACGCACTGAGAGTGGACGATCTACCCTGCTGGCCTCGGTCCCTGGATGACAGAGGAGCAGATCCTGATCACTGGCTCTGGATTGTTCTGTGAGAGAGAACTTAACCTTCCATCCCGTTTGAGGTTTGAGACATGACATCTCGAGTCTCTTTGTTACTACTGATAAAGCTTGCACTTTATTATCAGAGATGGGAAGGGAAGCATCATCCTCTCCAAAGCAGTCTGTAAGGTCAGTTTCATCAGAAGCAGGAGAAATGGTCACATGCTCATTGCAGTTGTTGCTATTATTGGCATATGATCGTGTGCAGAAGCTACATTCAGGACAAGTAGTCACAGCTCCTGCATAGACTAGACTGTCTGGTTTGAAATTCCTAACCAGTAAGTACCTCTTTTTTTTGCCCCTCAAACCCACGATTTGCCCCAAGTAAGCAGCGCTCCTCCAATCATAGAATTGAAATGCTAATCATAAAATTCCTAGTTGAAGGGACTGGTGAATTCAATCACAACCCACTGTAAAAAGAAAAGGATTGAGGTTTTGTGCCTGCCATCTTATCTCTATGGCTGTACCACTCAAGATAGGGATGATCTCTAACACAGATTAGTATAGGCCCAGCCTCAACAAGCACTGTTTGGTACTAACAATCCCTAATGAGAAGCTGTCACTAGAGAGGTAAACAGCTTGTTAGTCTGGGGAGAGAATGGTCAGCAGAGGCTGGGCTCCTAATTTGTATTTTTATTTTGTGATTTACTTTCAATCAGTCAGCAAGTACATATTGATTGCTGACTATGTGTCCATCACTGCTTTCATTTTGAGTAGAAAAATGTATTGTTTCAACATGAGTATTGACATTAGCGTTTAATAAAGAAAAGTTATTGGATTTTTTTTTCCTAGTTAAAATAGACACGCACACACACACACTTTAACTCTTGGTGTATTGCTAAGGGTAACTTTCCAATTCCATGTTGAACATCAAATGGAAAATGGGATTTATTTAAAATAATTCCATTCCAGAATAAACTTTTTTCTGAAATGTACATATTTAATTTGTAAAGCCTTAGTTTTTTTTTTTTTTTTTTCTAAAGTTTCCATTTGCTTGTAGCCCATTCCTGGGTCAATCTCTCTGCCCACACTCAGGCATCACACAGATTTTAGGCCTTTTCTCACTAACTGGGTTGGTTGTTTCACCAGCTCAGAGTTTTCCTCAAAATAGGGAGTTGGACTCACCGACTACTCTGTTTACTAACGTAAGTAAGTGCCCAAGTACTCAGTTCTGATTAGCCCAGTTCAGATCATCAGTGTCTGACATCTTGTCCAACCCTTAGATTCTATGTAGATGTAGATGGCTCCATTCAATACAGATGGCTACACTGTCTTGTTGGCCCCCATGGGAGCTATCTTGCTCTTCTTTCCTCAAAGAAAAGAAGAAATTGCTCCAGTGCTCCAGCATCCCCATGGAGAGGGGCAATTCTGATCAGAGAGGGAGAGCTGGTCTTTGGTGTAGGGAAAACCTTTGAAGGAGCTTTCCTTATATAGGGATATGTGGAGCCCCATCTAGGAAGAGGTCTAGACAAAAATAAATAGTGGGTTTTTTTGTGTACTATAAAAGAATGGTACTATGGAGGGAGGAGAGTTTGGAGCTATCAGAGTCAGGATAGAAAGTCTAGACCAGAAATGTCTGCGGTGATGGAACTCTTTCATCTCTCTATTCTCCAACACAGTGGTCACAAGCCACAGTAGCTATTGCACACTTCCAGTTTTATCTAATTTTAATTTGTTTACATTTAAATAGTCACGTATGTGGCTGGTGATCACCCTGTTGGACAGCATCCGTCTAGACGGAGAAGTCTTAGCAAATTCAAGTTAAAGTCTTAGAAAGAGCCAATGAGCAATCACCTGTGGTGAAGATGGCTGAAGATCTTTGGATTCCTGTCCTGTGTTGTGATAGTCTCCTGTGCAGGGTTGCCTTGTGAGGTGGGGCGGGGGGTGGATTATGAGACAATGGAAGAGGAAGACAGAAGGTTGGTGTAGCACATGGGAGGGTGAACAAAGAGACTCAGGCTGACAGCTCTCCCCCATCTGGCATCTGGTTCTACCTCATTTCTCTGGGCCCCTAATGCTTGTGAGGCACCTATAAGCCATCACTGCCCTTGGCTTGTCTGTGACCAGGTGGGGCTGAGAAGGGAGCCAGCACTCTCAGCAGTCCATAGGCAACAGGGACCGGATGAGGAGATCTGAGGCAGAGTTTGATGTACTTTTTACCCTCAGCCCTAGGCCCTGTGCCTCCAGCTAGCCTGGTGCTATCTGAGCATGAAAGAGCAGAATGCAAGACGGTACAGGAACACTAGCTTCCCTCTGCTGTTTAGTCCTTTCTCGGCACAGATCTTGAGTGGACACCAGAGGCGAGACTCTGTGGGTTCCCCTTCCACCCTTGCCAGTGTAGGCAAACAAAATTTGACACCCTAATCACTCTCTTTGGCATGCAGATTATTTTGAGTTGAAAACAACCAAGGCCCCAAGGATTGTTGCCTAAAGAATGTAGATAGAGAATCTGTCCTAGGAAAGGAGCTAGCCTTGTAGGTCACTATAGCATGAACTACAGCAGTCTGTTTGTTTAAGCTCCCCTCTGAGTCCTGGTGGGCTGCCTTCTATGGGGTTTCACAGAGTCAGACACGACTGAAGTGACTTAGCAGCAGCAGCAGCAGCAGCCGAATCCCATTTTCTCTGCAGGGCCCAGCAAACACTTATGTGTCAAACATTCGCTTTTCCATCTCCCTGTCAATTGCCTTCCCTCTCTTGAAAGCCCACAACCACTACCCTAACAGCTTCTTTTGTTTTAAGTTGAAGATGGTATTTAAGGTGAGGGGTTTGGCTATTTGGCAAGTTACTCAATTTTCCTGGATCTTTCCCATATATCCATGCTACTAATTTTTGGTGTGATTTTCCCCTGTTGATCTGCCTCATGCCAATTTAATTCTTAATCCATCCAGAAGAACCTAGAAGTGGGGAGGAAATGTTCTTCCTTCCCAAAACCAGTCATCATCAAAGCTCGTCCTAGGGACTTCCCTTGTGGTCTGATTGGGAATCTGCCTTCCAGGGCAGGGAACATGGGTTCAGTCCCTTACTCAGGGAACTAAGATCCCACCATGCAGTGGAGCAGCTAAGCCTTTACATCAAAACCATGGAGCCCAGATGCTCTGGAGCCCACCCACCACAGCTAGAGAGAAGCCAGCACACTGCAACAGAAGATCCTACGTGCTTCAAGGGAAATCCTAAGAACTGCAACTAAAACCCAACATCGCCAACAATAATAATAAATAAATAAATCAGAAGGACTGACGCTGAAGCTGAAGCGCCAATACTTTGGCCACCTGATGCGAAGAGCCAACTCACTGGAAAAGACCCTCATGCTGGGAAAGATTGAGGGCAAAAGGAGAAGGGGGCAGCAGAGGATGAGAAGGTTTGATAGCATCACTGACTCAGTGGACATGAATTTGAGCAAACTCTGGGAGCTAGTGAAGGACAGAGGAGCCTGGCGTGCTGCAGTCCACGGGGTCACAAAGAGTCAGACACGATTTAGTGACTGAACAACAACAAATATTAAAAAAAAAAAAAAAAAGCTCATCCTAATGTGAACCCTCATGTTCATAAATGCCATCTGGTTCCAGAGACAATAGGGCCTCAAAGAGGGGGCACTTGGAGGTGGGACGGGCTGTAGAAAAAAGATTTATCTGCAAGTACAGATGAAGCAAAATCTTTAACTTTTCACCACTTTTGGGGGCAGAAGCTTTATCCTGAGCTGGGAGTGACAGTGAAAGCAGCTCTTTTGCCCCTTTCCTGTTTGCCGAATTCTGTTCTCCTCTAACCTTAAAAGAATCTAATTATAGGCATGAGATCATTAGGTAATTTAACCGAACTCCTGAGTTATGTTCTCTCCTGAGTGCACACTATGTCTTGCCTAACCTGCTGATTCTTTTCCTAGATTACTATAAGAATGAAAAATTGAGTAGTAAAGGAATGACCAGCTTTCCACTCCCAACAGCCCCCTTAGCAATCCTGCAGGCAGACCACAAAGGGATGAGATGCCATTTGAAGAAGATCACAAGGAGTCAGCCAGCCTGCACACGATGGGAACTGATGTAGAGCTTGACCTCCTGCCTTGATGATTCATTAAGATCCTTCCCTACTTTTCCCTTTAAAAACTGCCATGGCTGACATTAAAAAGAATGAAGTGACGCCATTTGCAGCAGCATGGATGGACCTAGAGATTGTCACACTGAGTGAAGGAAGTAAGAGAAAGAGAAGTGTCATATGACATCCTGCATATGAGGAATCTAGGAAGAATTGAAACAAATGTACTTATAAAACAGACTCCCAGACTTAGGAACAAACTTATGGTTGCTGATGGGGGAAGAATGGGGGGAAGAGATAATTAGGAAGTTTGGGATGGACATGTACACACTGCTGCGTTTAAAATGGAGAACCAACCGGGACCTCCTGTGCAGCACAGAGAACGCTGCTCAATGTCATGTGGCAGCCTGGATGGGAGGGGAGTTTGGGGGAGTATGGACACACGTATATGTGAGGCTCAGTCCCTTCACTGTTCACCTGAAACTATCACAATATTGTTAATCGACTATTCGGTTCGGTTCGGTTCGGTTCAGTCGCTCCAACTCTGCAACCCCATGAATCGCAGCATGCCAGGCCTCCCTGTCCATCACCAACTCCCGGAGTTCACTCAGACTCACGTCCATCGAGTCCATGATGCCATCCAGCCATCTCATCCTCTGTTGTCCCCTTCTCCTCCTGCCCCCAATCCCTCCCAGCATCAGAGTCTTTTCCAATGAGTCAACTCTTCGCATGAGGTGGCCAAAGTACTGGAGTTTCAGCTTTAGCATCATTCCTTCCAAAGAAATCCCAGGGCTGATCTCCTTCAGAATGGACTGGTTGGATCTCCTTGCAGTCCAAGGGACTCTCAAGAGTCTTCTCCAACACCACGGTTCAAAAGCATCAATTCTTCAGCGCTCAGCCTTCTTCACAGTCCAACTCTCACATCCATACATGACTACTGGAAAAACTATAGCCTTGACTAGACTGACCTTAGTTAGCAAAGTAATGTCTCTGCTTTTGAATATGCTATCTAGGTTGCTCATAACTTTTCTCCAATACAAAATAAAAAAGGTAAAAACAACTCATGGCTGAGCAGAATCTTAGGCCTTGATCTCAGGACATGAGTCCGCCTTCTCCTCAGATTGCCGACTTTTCTGTTTGAAGCAGCTTTCCTTTCTACCAACACTTGCCTCTCGAGTACTGGCTTTTGAGTGGCGAGTAGCCAAACCTGAGTCTGGTAACAGCAGATGCAGCTGGAAGTTGTTGAATCCAGATAAAAAAATAAGCATGTCATGTGGAGTTATGATGGTGACTACGATAATACTGAGAATCTTTGCTGTGAGAAGGGGATGGGAAAATGGAGAGAAAATGTTCCTTTTCATTTTAAATCTTTTTACACAGTTGGAACCTGAATAATTTTTTCAAGAATAGTCTGGCCATGCTTGTAATCATGGTGATAATGAGGAGAGGCAACAGTTCAGAAAACAGATCGTTTATGAAGCCTCTCTGGGTTAGAATGGATAGTTGGAAGTCTAAGATGGTTTTTCTTGTTCCAGTGTGAGGAAGAATTCAGTTGGCGGCAGTCAGGGAACAAGATTCCTCAGAGCCGCCAAGATGGTTTTAGAAGAGATACCGTCAGATGCGTTCTCTGAACCTTAGTATCCAAAGGGGTGTGACTCACATGCAGCCAATTCAGAAAGAGGGTGGGGAAAGTTAGTAGTGGACCTGGTTGGGACTCTGAACATTGGATCTGAAGGTTAATGTGGTGAAGATAGGCAAGCTCAAGTAATGAGACTGAATTCATACCCTATTAAAGCATATAGCACAGAAGTACCACACGGCAGGCCATGGCTGAGCTTTGGAGGGTGTGATGGGGAGAGGAGGGCCTTCTCCACACCCACAGGGTGGAACCATCCCACACACAGCAGTGGGGGCTGGAGTTACCCCAGCAGAAATTGAGGAGTCTTCCCTTCAGATGTTGCCAAGCTTTGCTATCATCCCAGAGTTCCTCTCCTCATTTGTATTTCATTTCTCCTTCTCCTCCTCCCCTTCCTCCTCCTTCCTTCTCACATCCTAAATGCTTACAGAGAGGAAATGAGGAGCGTTATTCACCTACAGGTTGAACTTGCAGCTACAGTGGTTGCCTGATAAATCTCGAGGCAAATCAATGTGAACATCCAGCGATAAGGGACCGAAGGCCTGAAAGTAGCTCAGAGCAATGTGAGCCACCCAGGTGCTCCTTGAATGGCTGGACAATCCAGACACAACACTCTTTCACAGGAGGCCAAGGTCAACCTGCAAGATAAGGGCCTCAGCTCATCCTCCTCTCCTTGGGAAAATACATGTTCTCACCCTCAGTCTACAAGATGCTTATGCTTGATTCAAAATGCTTACACAGCTTACTTCCTCCTGGGCCCCTATGCCAGTGAACACAGGGTTCTGCTCTCCCAGGCTTCCTTCTACAGAACACTCCATTGGCTTGATTATTTTAATTTAAAAAAAAAAAAAAGGCAACTAATAATGGCGTCTGTCCTGCTGCTACTGCTGCTAAGTCACTTCAGTCGTGTCCGCCTCTGTGCGATCCCATAGCTGGCAGCCCACCAGCCTCCTCTGTTCCTGGGATTCTCCAGGCAAGAATACTGGAGTGGGTCGCCATGTCCTTCTCCAGAGTCTCTCTTAGCTGATACATAATGAAACCACAAAGCTAAAGGACCTGAAGTCCACTCTGAATTTTTCAAGTCTTGCTGCTTCAGAACGGCTCTCATACTTGACTTGGAGCAGGGACTACCTAGTCCTTTGGGGAGGACTCCTTAACATAGTCAGTGTCAATTCATTCCTTCTTCTTTTGTGGAAAACCCACTCCACAGCTCTGCCCGAGTCAACGGGGCTCTGGAATGCCTATGATTTCTTGCTCAAGAAAAAGAATAGCTTTTTGCATAATTCTGAGAGCAAACCACATGACTCTACCACATCCTGGAAAATTCCGCGACACACGATGCAGAAAATGAATAGAGGTCCCAGCACGCAAGCCGTGATAAGGAGGCGTGTGGCATTCCACAGCCAGTCTCCTGCCTGTGAAGCCACATAAAAGCCCAGTTAGTGCTGTGTAACAGCTGTATTTTTCTTGTCTACAAATTTCAGTTGTAGGAGAGTAGCATGCAATGAGGAAACACCGTGTCTGCCAATAGTGGAAATTGTTTGAGAGTCCTGAGGAACTGGTGGCGGGCAGAGGTGGCTTTGGGAGTTCATATCTTGGCTTGAGATTTGGGGTTTGGGCATGTTCCTCTTGATTTAGCAGCCCCAAAGACGGGTGAGAGGAAAGTCAGTATGAAGATGGAGAAGGGGGATGTTTGGGCGAGGAAAGTGGCATCGGAGTGTCTATAGAGGCCAGAACTGCGATGTGAGGAAAGATGCAAAAGATGGACGTCAGGCCTAACCAAGGATCAGGACACCCCGCAGCAGAGTCTCCCCACCTCTGTCCCATGGCCGCCACAGTCTGAGCACTTCTCAGGGGGCTGTAGCAGGGCCAGGGCAGGGACAGGTAAGTAAGAAGCCTCTGGATCGAGCTGCCCCCCGGCTAACTGCCCTATCACCTGCAGCTCTGGGACCTCCTCGGTCTCACGTTTGTGGTGACGAGAGACACATGGCACCGCGTCTCACAGCCATCTATGAGATGGCATGGGGGTAGGTATGCGTATGCTCAGCTCTTCAGATGAAGAAGCAGGGTCTTAAGACCTTAGGTGCCCCCATCTGTGCACCTAGCCCAACAACAGGGCAACCAGAATCAAATCCAAGCTCTTTGAAGTCAGGCTTGTTTCTCTTTATTATCTGTACTGCCTCTTCTGTGAGTATGCTAATTTCTGACCATCAGCCCACTTTTTCGGCCCCTATCTCACCCTGCCTTCCAATGTGTTCATTTGGCCCCTTACAGCCTGTTCACCTCAGCATCCGTATCCACCCATGCTCCTGTTTCTGCTCACACCACTGGCTTCAGAGAGTTTGCTGGTTTTCCCCTGCTGTCAAACTCCTGAGAATCTGTCTGCCTGTTTTCTGACCCCCCCCGTTTCAGCCTGCTCCATGTTTAACAGTCTCAGAGTTTTGCCCTGTGTATGCTTCATCGGTCAGGTTTTCTAGAGGACAGTCCATGAAGCTGGGCTGTATTTGATGGGAGCTGGGCCAGACAAGCAGGTCATTAGCCAATGACTGCTCCATCGATACACTGGACCAGATGAGAGAGGCCCAGTCACCTCAGCCATGAAGTGGAGCTGAAGTGCATCAGGAGCAAGCCCTGTGGGGGGAGGCAGCAGAGAGCGTCCACCCTGTGACCCCTGGGCGTCTATCCATGGGATGTTTCTGGAAAACATGGACTGACAAGTTTTACTAGTACTTCAACCATATTAAGCTGGGTAAGACATGGTGGATTGGGGGCAGGAGGAGAAGGGGACGACCGAGGATGAGACGGCTGGATGGCATCGCGGACTCGATGGACACGAGTCTGAGTGAACTCCGGGAGATGGTGATGGACAGGGAGGCCTGGTGTGCTGCAGTCATGGGGTCGCAGAGAGTCAGACACGATTGAGATGCACATCAAGAGAGAAAAGCTGGGAAAGAGTTTGAAGGTTGGTTACACTCAGAGCAGACCTCCCTGGAAAGAACACAGTGCCCCATGCAGGACCCCTCACGAAAGCCCCAGGGTCAATCACAGGAAGAGAAAAAACATGGAGCTGTGGCCCAGAGCCATTACCCTCATTTCCTTGGGAAGGAACAGGAGTCACGAGAAGCAGACCTGGCCCTGGCTTGTTTGAGTAATTTCACCAGGAGTCTAGAGGCTGGCCCTAGTTGTCTGGTGCCTGGCCCTGGGGCGACTAGCGGAGGGGAAGAGCGGCCTAGAGCTGTGAGAGCCCCATAAGGAGGTGGCTGTGGGTGTGAAATTAACTGGCTGTTCAAGAAGGGAAACCAACCAGCCTCTAGCCAGGACCTCAAAACAAGGTCAAGATAGGATTTGTACAAACCATATTACAACCAGGTTGGAAAGCATTCTTAAGGAGACTTTTGTTTGCTTATAATTATAAAAGTACTACACAGAGATTGAAAATTTCAACAATACACTGAAAACTTTTTTTAAAAAGTGACTCTCCAACATCACAAGAAGAGAAATTTAATAGATGAATATGCATTTTTCCAGAATGTTGGCTATTCCCATATAAATTGTTTCTCCATGTATATACAAATGTTTTATAATTTATAATAAAGAAAAAATTGAATTATACTGTGGCATAAATTTCTTTTTTTAAGTGTAGTATTATATTATACCATTATATTATATTGGTATATATTATATCATTATAACATGGACCTTCTTCTATGTCAATATATGCAAAGGAACACCAGTATTTTTAATGACTGCATAGTATTCCACAGCACAAATCAATCATAATGTATTTTGAATCATTCTACTATTAATTAATATTTGTGTTGTTATCAGATTTTTTTCCTATTGTATTGACTCAGTAAACATTGCACACACTTACAAGACTTTTCTGTAGAATAAATTTCTATAAGTGAATTTTCTGGGTCAAAAATTATATGCAATTTGAATTTAATTAGATTCTAGAGAATTTCTCTCTGAAAACATTACATCAGTTTATATTCCCACAACAGTTTATGACTAGACATTAGACATTATTGATCTTCATTTCTCTAATCTATTTGTTGAGAAATGTATTTCTGTTTTAGTTTTTATGTATCTGATCATTAGGGAGGTTTGTGGGTTTTCTTAATTATTTATTGCTGTTTGAATTCTCCTCTATAAATAAACTCTTCAGATCTTTTTCCAATGTTTAAACTTTTTTTTGTATTTTAAGAATATTAACTTTTACTGTATAGATTATAAATATTTTATGTTTATCATTTGCTTTTAATTTTGTTTATAGTGTTTTTCCTGTGTAAAAATGTTTCTGTTTTATATCATAAAATCTGTCTATATTTTCTTTTATGAACTCTGGGTTTCCTGTTTTGCTTAGGAAGTCTTTCCCACTGGGGGAAGACTTTCAAGGAGACTAGGCTGCACTGGGAAATATTCCTACCACTGATATTATCCTGCTGTGGAATTAGTTCAGCTTTCCCCAGAAGTTTCCTGGTTGCTAGGGTCTGGGGAGGGATGCCACACACAAAAGTCACTGATTAAGTGGTTCTTAACTTTCCAAGTGTCACTGATACCTCTTCATCGTTGTTGTTTAGTCGCTAAGTTGTGTTGACCCTTGCCACCCCATGGACTGTAGCCTGCTAGGCTCCTGTGTCCCTGGGACTTCCCGAACAAAAATACTCGAGTGAATTGCCATTTCCTTCTCCAGGAGATCTTCCTGACCCAGGGATCGAACCTGTATCGCCTGCAATGGCAGACAGGTTCTGTACCACTGAGCCACCTGGGAAGCCCAATATCTCTTTGAGATTCTGATAGAAGCTATGGACCACATCTATGATTTTGATAATGATTTCAGAGGTTTTATAGACTATCTAAAGTCTATCGGGAAGCCCTGTTTATTCCTGCTCATTTTAAGAGCCCATCCCTACTGCATTTGTTAATGTCTGATCTAGGGAATTCCCAGGTGGTCTGGAGGTTAGGACTTGGCACTGTCACTGGCTAGGTTCAATCCCTGGTCAAGGAACAGAGATCCTACAAGTCATGTGGAATGTTAAAAATAAATAAATATCTGATCTAGGAAAACATTTCAAATGATTTCTGCCATCTAACATATGGGCCTGATTGTCTCCTCCTCTGAAATTTTACCTAGGAAACTCTTAATGCACCCCCCTCTTGTCTGCTCTGGATATTATGACATCCTCATCCAAAAGGGCAAGTGTCACCCCAGCTCAGGACTAGTGTCCCAGTCCTTTCCCTGGAGAGCATCCTCCTCACTCTTACCTTGGATCACTCTGATTTCACACCTGAGTTTAGACCCATGCAGTGACATTGGATTCTACACAGAACACACTCTTTGATGGTAGTGGGCAGGGGTGGGGAGATGTGTATAAGAGACAGCCGACTACTCTGTTTACTAACGTAAGTACTCAGTTCTGATTAGCCCAGTTCAGATCATCAGTGTCTGACATCTTGTCCAACCCTTAGATTCTATGTAGATGTAGATGGCTCCATTCAATACAGATGGCTACACTGTCTTGTTGGCCCCCATGGGAGCTATCTTGCTCTTCTTTCCTCAAAGAAAAGAAGAAATTGCTCCAGTGCTCCAGCATCCCCATGGAGAGGGGCAATTCTGATCAGAGAGGGAGAGCTGGTCTTTGGTGTAGGGAAAACCTTTGAAGGAGCTTTCCTTATATAGGGATATGTGGAGCCCCATCTAGGAAGAGGTCTAGACAAAAATAAATAGTGGGTTTTTTTGTGTACTATAAAAGAATGGTACTATGGAGGGAGGAGAGTTTGGAGCTATCAGAGTCAGGATAGAAAGTCTAGACCAGAAATGTCTGCGGTGATGGAACTCTTTCATCTCTCTATTCTCCAACACAGTGGTCACAAGCCACAGTAGCTATTGCACACTTCCAGTTTTATCTAATTTTAATTTGTTTACATTTAAATAGTCACGTATGTGGCTGGTGATCACCCTGTTGGACAGCATCCGTCTAGACGGAGAAGTCTTAGCAAATTCAAGTTAAAGTCTTAGAAAGAGCCAATGAGCAATCACCTGTGGTGAAGATGGCTGAAGATCTTTGGATTCCTGTCCTGTGTTGTGATAGTCTCCTGTGCAGGGTTGCCTTGTGAGGTGGGGCGGGGGGTGGATTATGAGACAATGGAAGAGGAAGACAGAAGGTTGGTGTAGCACATGGGAGGGTGAACAAGGAGACTCAGGCTGACAGCTCTCCCCCATCTGGCATCTGGTTCTACCTCATTTCTCTGGGCCCCTAATGCTTGTGAGGCACCTATAAGCCATCACTGCCCTTGGCTTGTCTGTGACCAGGTGGGGCTGAGAAGGGAGCCAGCACTCTCAGCAGTCCATAGGCAACAGGGACCGGATGAGGAGATCTGAGGCAGAGTTTGATGTACTTTTTACCCTCAGCCCTAGGCCCTGTGCCTCCAGCTAGCCTGGTGCTATCTGAGCATGAAAGAGCAGAATGCAAGACGGTACAGGAACACTAGCTTCCCTCTGCTGTTTAGTCCTTTCTCGGCACAGATCTTGAGTGGACACCAGAGGCGAGACTCTGTGGGTTCCCCTTCCACCCTTGCCAGTGTAGGCAAACAAAATTTGACACCCCAATCACTCTCTTTGGCATGCAGATTATTTTGAGTTGAAAACAACCAAGGCCCCAAGGATTGTTGCCTAAAGAATGTAGATAGAGAATCTGTCCTAGGAAAGGAGCTAGCCTTGTAGGTCACTATAGCATGAACTACAGCAGTCTGTTTGTTTAAGCTCCCCTCTGAGTCCTGGTGGGCTGCCTTCTATGGGGTTTCACAGAGTCAGACACGACTGAAGTGACTTAGCAGCAGCAGCAGCAGCAGCCGAATCCCATTTTCTCTGCAGGGCCCAGCAAACACTTATGTGTCAAACATTCGCTTTTCCATCTCCCTGTCAATTGCCTTCCCTCTCTTGAAAGCCCACAACCACTACCCTAACAGCTTCTTTTGTTTTAAGTTGAAGATGGTATTTAAGGTGAGGGGTTTGGCTATTTGGCAAGTTACTCAATTTTCCTGGATCTTTCCCATATATCCATGCTACTAATTTTTGGTGTGATTTTCCCCTGTTGATCTGCCTCATGCCAATTTAATTCTTAATCCATCCAGAAGAACCTAGAAGTGGGGAGGAAATGTTCTTCCTTCCCAAAACCAGTCATCATCAAAGCTCGTCCTAGGGACTTCCCTTGTGGTCTGATTGGGAATCTGCCTTCCAGGGCAGGGAACATGGGTTCAGTCCCTTACTCAGGGAACTAAGATCCCACCATGCAGTGGAGCAGCTAAGCCTTTACATCAAAACCATGGAGCCCAGATGCTCTGGAGCCCACCCACCACAGCTAGAGAGAAGCCAGCACACTGCAACAGAAGATCCTACGTGCTTCAAGGGAAATCCTAAGAACTGCAACTAAAACCCAACATCGCCAACAATAATAATAAATAAATAAATCAGAAGGACTGACGCTGAAGCTGAAGCGCCAATACTTTGGCCACCTGATGCGAAGAGCCAACTCACTGGAAAAGACCCTCATGCTGGGAAAGATTGAGGGCAAAAGGAGAAGGGGGCAGCAGAGGATGAGAAGGTTTGATAGCATCACTGACTCAGTGGACATGAATTTGAGCAAACTCTGGGAGCTAGTGAAGGACAGAGGAGCCTGGCGTGCTGCAGTCCACGGGGTCACAAAGAGTCAGACACGATTTAGTGACTGAACAACAACAAATATTAAAAAAAAAAAAAAAAAGNATAAGGGCCTCAGCTCATCCTCCTCTCCTTGGGAAAATACATGTTCTCACCCTCAGTCTACAAGATGCTTATGCTTGATTCAAAATGCTTACACAGCTTACTTCCTCCTGGGCCCCTATGCCAGTGAACACAGGGTTCTGCTCTCCCAGGCTTCCTTCTACAGAACACTCCATTGGCTTGATTATTTTAATTTAAAAAAAAAAAAAAGGCAACTAATAATGGCGTCTGTCCTGCTGCTACTGCTGCTAAGTCACTTCAGTCGTGTCCGCCTCTGTGCGATCCCATAGCTGGCAGCCCACCAGCCTCCTCTGTTCCTGGGATTCTCCAGGCAAGAATACTGGAGTGGGTCGCCATGTCCTTCTCCAGAGTCTCTCTTAGCTGATACATAATGAAACCACAAAGCTAAAGGACCTGAAGTCCACTCTGAATTTTTCAAGTCTTGCTGCTTCAGAACGGCTCTCATACTTGACTTGGAGCAGGGACTACCTAGTCCTTTGGGGAGGACTCCTTAACATAGTCAGTGTCAATTCATTCCTTCTTCTTTTGTGGAAAACCCACTCCACAGCTCTGCCCGAGTCAACGGGGCTCTGGAATGCCTATGATTTCTTGCTCAAGAAAAAGAATAGCTTTTTGCATAATTCTGAGAGCAAACCACATGACTCTACCACATCCTGGAAAATTCCGCGACACACGATGCAGAAAATGAATAGAGGTCCCAGCACGCAAGCCGTGATAAGGAGGCGTGTGGCATTCCACAGCCAGTCTCCTGCCTGTGAAGCCACATAAAAGCCCAGTTAGTGCTGTGTAACAGCTGTATTTTTCTTGTCTACAAATTTCAGTTGTAGGAGAGTAGCATGCAATGAGGAAACACCGTGTCTGCCAATAGTGGAAATTGTTTGAGAGTCCTGAGGAACTGGTGGCGGGCAGAGGTGGCTTTGGGAGTTCATATCTTGGCTTGAGATTTGGGGTTTGGGCATGTTCCTCTTGATTTAGCAGCCCCAAAGACGGGTGAGAGGAAAGTCAGTATGAAGATGGAGAAGGGGGATGTTTGGGCGAGGAAAGTGGCATCGGAGTGTCTATAGAGGCCAGAACTGCGATGTGAGGAAAGATGCAAAAGATGGACGTCAGGCCTAACCAAGGATCAGGACACCCCGCAGCAGAGTCTCCCCACCTCTGTCCCATGGCCGCCACAGTCTGAGCACTTCTCAGGGGGCTGTAGCAGGGCCAGGGCAGGGACAGGTAAGTAAGAAGCCTCTGGATCGAGCTGCCCCCCGGCTAACTGCCCTATCACCTGCAGCTCTGGGACCTCCTCGGTCTCACGTTTGTGGTGACGAGAGACACATGGCACCGCGTCTCACAGCCATCTATGAGATGGCATGGGGGTAGGTATGCGTATGCTCAGCTCTTCAGATGAAGAAGCAGGGTCTTAAGACCTTAGGTGCCCCCATCTGTGCACCTAGCCCAACAACAGGGCAACCAGAATCAAATCCAAGCTCTTTGAAGTCAGGCTTGTTTCTCTTTATTATCTGTACTGCCTCTTCTGTGAGTATGCTAATTTCTGACCATCAGCCCACTTTTTCGGCCCCTATCTCACCCTGCCTTCCAATGTGTTCATTTGGCTCCTTACAGCCTGTTCACCTCAGCATCCGTATCCACCCATGCTCCTGTTTCTGCTCACACCACTGGCTTCAGAGAGTTTGCTGGTTTTCCCCTGCTGTCAAACTCCTGAGAATCTATCTGCCTGTTTTCTGACCCCCCGTTTCAGCCTGCTCCATGTTTAACAGTCTCAGAGTTTTGCCCTGTGTATGCTTCATCGGTCAGGTTTTCTAGAGGACAGTCCATGAAGCTGGGCTGTATTTGATGGGAGCTGGGCCAGACAAGCAGGTCATTAGCCAATGACTGCTCCATCGATACACTGGACCAGATGAGAGAGGCCCAGTCACCTCAGCCATGAAGTGGAGCTGAAGTGCATCAGGAGCAAGCCCTGTGGGGGGAGGCAGCAGAGAGCGTCCACCCTGTGACCCCTGGGCGTCTATCCATGGGATGTTTCTGGAAAACATGGACTGACAAGTTTTACTAGTACTTCAACCATATTAAGCTGGGTAAGACATGGTGGATTGGGGGCAGGAGGAGAAGGGGACGACCGAGGATGAGACGGCTGGATGGCATCGCGGACTCGATGGACACGAGTCTGAGTGAACTCCGGGAGATGGTGATGGACAGGGAGGCCTGGTGTGCTGCAGTCATGGGGTCGCAGAGAGTCAGACACGATTGAGATGCACATCAAGAGAGAAAAGCTGGGAAAGAGTTTGAAGGTTGGTTACACTCAGAGCAGACCTCCCTGGAAAGAACACAGTGCCCCATGCAGGACCCCTCACGAAAGCCCCAGGGTCAATCACAGGAAGAGAAAAAACATGGAGCTGTGGCCCAGAGCCATTACCCTCATTTCCTTGGGAAGGAACAGGAGTCACGAGAAGCAGACCTGGCCCTGGCTTGTTTGAGTAATTTCACCAGGAGCCTAGAGGCTGGCCCTAGTTGTCTGGTGCCTGGCCCTGGGGCGACTAGCGGAGGGGAAGAGCGGCCTAGAGCTGTGAGAGCCCCATAAGGAGGTGGCTGTGGGTGTGAAATTAACTGGCTGTTCAAGAAGGGAAACCAACCAGCCTCTAGCCAGGACCTCAAAACAAGGTCAAGATAGGATTTGTACAAACCATATTACAACCAGGTTGGAAAGCATTCTTAAGGAGACTTTTGTTTGCTTATAATTATAAAAGTACTACACAGAGATTGAAAATTTCAACAATACACTGAAAACTTTTTTTTAAAAGTGACTCTCCAACATCACAAGAAGAGAAATTTAATAGATGAATATGCATTTTTCCAGAATGTTGGCTATTCCCATATAAATTGTTTCTCCATGTATATACAAATGTTTTTAATTTATAATAAAGAAAAAATTGAATTATACTGTGGCATAAATTTCTTTTTTTAAGTGTAGTATTATATTATACCATTATATTATATTGGTATATATTATATCATTATAACATGGACCTTCTTCTATGTCAATATATGCAAAGGAACACCAGTATTTTTAATGACTGCATAGTATTCCACAGCACAAATCAATCATAATGTATTTTGAATCATTCTACTATTAATTAATATTTGTGTTGTTATCAGATTTTTTTCCTATTGTATTGACTCAGTAAACATTGCACACACTTACAAGACTTTTCTGTAGAATAAATTTCTATAAGTGAATTTTCTGGGTCAAAAATTATATGCAATTTGAATTTAATTAGATTCTAGAGAATTTCTCTCTGAAAACATTACATCAGTTTATATTCCCACAACAGTTTATGACTAGACATTAGACATTATTGATCTTCATTTCTCTAATCTATTTGTTGAGAAATGTATTTCTGTTTTAGTTTTTATGTATCTGATCATTAGGGAGGTTTGTGGGTTTTCTTAATTATTTATTGCTGTTTGAATTCTCCTCTATAAATAAACTCTTCAGATCTTTTTCCAATGTTTAAACTTTTTTTTGTATTTTAAGAATATTAACTTTTACTGTATAGATTATAAATATTTTATGTTTATCATTTGCTTTTAATTTTGTTTATAGTGTTTTTCCTGTGTAAAAATGTTTCTGTTTTATATCATAAAATCTGTCTATATTTTCTTTTATGAACTCTGGGTTTCCTGTTTTGCTTAGGAAGTCTTTCCCACTGGGGGAAGACTTTCAAGGAGACTAGGCTGCACTGGGAAATATTCCTACCACTGATATTATCCTGCTGTGGAATTAGTTCAGCTTTCCCCAGAAGTTTCCTGGTTGCTAGGGTCTGGGGAGGGATGCCACACACAAAAGTCACTGATTAAGTGGTTCTTAACTTTCCAAGTGCCACTGATACCTCTTCATCGTTGTTGTTTAGTCGCTAAGTTGTGTTGACCCTTGCCACCCCATGGACTGTAGCCTGCTAGGCTCCTGTGTCCCTGGGACTTCCCGAACAAGAATACTCGAGTGAATTGCCATTTCCTTCTCCAGGAGATCTTCCTGACCCAGGGATCGAACCTGTATCGCCTGCAATGGCAGACAGGTTCTGTACCACTGAGCCACCTGGGAAGCCCAATATCTCTTTGAGATTCTGATAGAAGCTATGGACCACATCTATGATTTTGATAATGATTTCAGAGGTTTTATAGACTATCTAAAGTCTATCGGGAAGCCCTGTTTATTCCTGCTCATTTTAAGAGCCCACCCCTACTGCATTTGTTAATGTCTGATCTAGGGAATTCCCAGGTGGTCTGGAGGTTAGGACTTGGCACTGTCACTGGCTAGGTTCAATCCCTGGTATGGGGGGGAGGGGTGAGGTTTGCAGGGAAGAATACCAAGGACTCCAAGAGAGTCCTTGAGAAGATTAGACTCTACCTATCCTCAGAAAGCCCATAATGAAGAACAATCAAGTTAGCAGCAGGCTCTTACAAGGACTTCACAGGGGAGAAGAAAGGAACTTGGAGGTTCAAGGCTTCTTCTGGGAAAACCAATAAATTGTCGTTGAGGAAAAAGTTTCAAGGACCTCTCCAGAGAGTTGGGCCTCCCCAAGTGCCAGGGAGGAAAGGAGATCCATTATGGAGATTTCAAGTCCTTGCACGTCTAGGAACTTATAAATAGATGCAAACATCCTCTGCAGTTGTCTCTCCCTCTGATAGGAAACTTCCCTGGGCAAATCTAATCAATACTTCAACAGGAGCACAAAGGAGACGCTCTCAGCTTGAGAAATGTCAGTTTTAAGTGGTTCTGATTGCTTTCCATGGGGCTTTGGTGGCAGGAGTGTCAGCTCGAAGCATAAAGATCAACTCTTGAATTTAAGATCATCTGAATGCCTGCAACAGGAATTCAAATCCCATTAGAAGCTGGCCCCAGCTCTTTACTAATCTGTTTCTCCCGGACTCCCCTTTTCTGGGATTCCCGGTAGCTCAGTGGTAAAGAATCTGCTTGCCAATGCAGGAGATATGAGTTTGATACCTGGGTTGGAAAGATTCCCCTGGAAGAGGAAATGGCAGCCCACTCCATTATTGCTGGGAAATCCCATGGACAGAGGAGCCTGGAGGGCTACAGTCCATGGGGTCACAAAGAGTCAGACCTGACTGAGCATGCACACATGCCCCTTCTCTACCTTGACTTTCCTCTCAGTATCTATATGCAATGAATAAAATGTTTGTTTGGCTGTTTGTGCCTCCAAATGTAACTCCTCTTGATCATAATCCTCCCAGAGAAATAATTAGCCAAGATTCAACTCTTAGAGAAACATGGAGAACAAATCACCCAACTCAAAGGAATGCAGGTCAATCCAATTTCAGCCATAGGCTTTATTTCTCCCCATGGGCTGTATTTGTTTAAACTTCCATTTCTCATAAAGCATTTCAAGTCAAGAGGAGGAAGATTACTACCCACAAAGGAGACGTGGATGAAGTGGAGAAGAGCTGCTCGAGTTCCAGGCATCGAGAGGTGGTTGCTGGAGAGTGTGTTGTGCTAGTCGCTTCAGGGTGTCTGACTCTTTGTGTAGAAAAGCCTGAGCTGAGCCTAATTCCTGCCCTCCAGGAACTTTCAGTTTAAGAAGTCTCTATTGACAGAACCTTATGGGTAAAGTACTGGCTGAGCGGTATTCAGCGCACTTTGAGATGAAGTTTTCTCCTGCCCCCATCTACCACACAGCAGCTGGTACACACGTTAGCCCTGCTGCGGACATGGTCTGGAAGGGCTTCTGCTTTCCTGTCTCTCTGGGCACTGAATCTCGACCACAATGGTCTGAATGTAATCAGTAATTTGAGTCTACGTAGTCATAATCAGTAGCACAGGTGGGGTTTGTTTTTTAGAGATTTTTTTTTTTTTTTTGGAAATGTGGACCATTTTTAAAGTTTTTATTGAATTTTTTTACAATATTCTTTCTGTTTTCTGTTTTGTTTTTTTGGCTATAAGGCATGTGGGATCTTGCCTCCCTGCTGCTGCTGCTGCTAAGTCACTTCAGTCGTGCCCGACTCTGTGACGGCAGCCCACCAGGCTCCCCCATCCCTGGGATTCTCCAGGCAAGAACACTGGAGTGGGTTGCCATTTCCTTCTCCAATGCATGAAAGTGAAAAGGGAAAGTGAAGTCGCTCAGACTAGGTATCAAACCTGCACCCCCTGCACAGGAAGGTAAAGCCTTAACCCCTGGACTAGAGTAGTCCCCTGAGGTGTTCTTTTTTTTTTTTTTTTTTTACATCTTGAGGTTTTACCCAAAGACAACAATCACTGGACCTACATTCTAGAAATACAAGTTTTACTCCAGTGTTTATTAATAGGCAGCTCTGTATATCATATCTTGGAGATCTGATAGCAATTTCCAGCTTCACCTTCTCAGCGAATTCAGGTTCTGAATACACATTCAGATGTGTAGTCCAAAGGTCAAAGAGAATCATCTGTTCTGGTCTGAACCTGGTTCCTTTTCGTGGAGATGTTGCCTGTTTCCCTTTCAAAAGTCCTATGATACTATCATTTTGTAGGGACCGAAGATAGTCTTTCTTATTCATTTGCAGGAAATTTTCTTTTCAGTTTACATTATTTATCAACTATTATAATTCTGTCAAAGGTAGTCTTTCTAAAATCCCTTCAAAAGGCTGTTTGCCTGCAGTTCATACATCTCTCTTTCTCTCTCTCTAGCTCTGTCTCTCTCTGCCCCTTGTTATCTGCCTATATTCTCTTTTCATTCTCTGCTGCGAACAGTATTCTCCACACTCTAAAGAAGGAAGGGGAATTTTACATTTCTTTTGGTGGAAAGAGTCACTTTCTACCTGAGATAAAAAATAACAATTAATTTTCAGCTTCCTTTCCTCTTGGGGCAGAAATAAGAACACTTGGAGTCCAGTGTAACACAATTCAACATACCCCCCTCCAAACATACATAATTATATAAAACTACTGTTCTCTAAGAAGAGTTCCTCCTTAACATTTTACACCTTGTTGTATAAGCCAAGGGGCAAACCTGGCGGGCAATGATTTTAGCAGCACAGGTTCCTGAGCCCATCCTGGACCTTCAGAGTTAGAGTCTTTGGGGTAAAAGCTCCAAGAGTCCTTATGTCTAGCTGACCCCTTTGGTGAGTCGCTTGGCACAGATGTAAAAAATGGAGTTTTATAACAGCGAAGAGTAAGTTTATAGAGGATGTTGCATAATTGTGCAAACAAGTATGAAAAGCAGAGAAACCCCCCCTTCTTGAAATTGGGGAGCAATTCATGGAAGAGTGGGCATTTCAGACCAGCCCAAATGAAGACAGCTACTGGAGGCATCGGGCATTCTAGGCAGAAATGCAGGGAGGAAGAGATTCAGAAGTTGGCTGGGAATAAAGGGAAATTTAGTCTTCTCCTGGGAGGAATAACAAGGCCAGACTGAATGACTCCAGGATTGGAGATACTTCCCTCTTCTGGAGCCCTCAGTCTTTGAGGAGGAAGTATTTTCATCCCCAAAGCCATGAATCTAGGTAGAAGGCTGTGTCGACAGTGATGAAATTCCCAAGCCCACACATCCCCCACCACCTAGGGAAGCCTGCTGCCTGAGCAGCCCACCACCCGGGTCTCCAAGCCCCCCTAACCATCATTGCAATCACACAGGAGCTTTTGCAAATACCAATGCCTGCTCCCTTCCCCAGTAATCTGACACGATGGGTCTGGAGTGGGGTCCCAGCATAGGTATTTGTCAGAGTTCCCCGGGGCACACCAACGTGCAGCCAGAGATGAGCACCACTGAGCTGGCCAGTAAAGCCACCAGTTGGGAAGTTCTTGTTTGGCCTGGTGCCTCAGTCTCCTCATCTGTCCTGAGGGAGGTGCCAAGAGGCCACTCATCCTCAGAGCTGCTCTGCCTCTAGAGGTCCTGCTCTCATCACAGGCCTCAGTTTCTCTCCACTATTCTGTTGCTTCCAGGGGTGTCTGCCTCCTATCTCTCCCCCTTCCCATCTTATCTGTTCTGCTTAGCTTCCTCTGGACCCCTGTCCTCTGCTAAGTGACAAAGAGTGCTGACTGCTTAATCAGAGAATTAATTGCTGTTAACACTACCTGGCTAAAGCGTTCTCCAAGCCGGTTAGAATCCATTCCCCTAGGGAGCTGTCCCTACAGAAAGAGTTTCAGGCAAGGCCAGCAGTAAAGGACACGGCTTCTTGTGCCTCCATTCCTACCCCAGTGGGGCCATATCTGTGCAGAGAGGAAAGAACAAGCTGTGTGAAACTGGGCCATGACCGAGGCTCTTCTCTCTCTCTCTGTTTTAAAAAAATTAATTTTTATTGGAGTGTAGTTGCTTTATAATGTTGTGTTCATTTCTACTGTACAGCAAAGTGAACCAGCTGTACATATACATGTGTGTGCATGTGTGCTGAGTTGCTCAGTTGTGTCCAGCCCTTTGCAACCTTATGTACTATAGCCCCCCAGGCTCCTCGGTTCATGGGATTCTCCAGGCAAGAATACTGGGGTGGGTTGCCATTTCCTTCTCCAGAGGATCTTCCCAACCCAGGGATCAAACCCAAGCCTCCTGTGTCTCCTGCATGGCAGGCAGATTCTTTACCACGGCACCACCAGGGGAAGCCCACGTATACATATATCCCCTCTCTTTTCGGTCACCACAGAGCACTGAGCAGAGTTTCCTGTGCTATAGAGTCGGTTCTCATCAGTTATCTATTTTACGCATAGTGTACATGTCTCCCAATTCTTCCCACCCCCCTTTTCTTCCTTGGTATCCATACATTCGTTCTCTATGGCTTTGTCTCTATTTCTGTTGTGATTCAAGGGATAGTAACACTTATCTTCTAGAATCACCATAGTGAAAGTGAAGTCGCTCAGTCGTGTCCGACTCTTTGCAACCCCATGGACTGTAGCCTACCAGGCTCCTCTGTCCATGGGATATTCCAGGCAACAGTACTGGAGTGGGGTGCCATTGCCTTCTCCAGGAGATCATAAGGGCTCATCAAAGAGTATGGCGTATTGCAGGTGTTCTATAAATATTAGCTTCCTTTTCCTTCTTGTCAAAGGCCAGATCCAATTACATCTTCTCTGAGTCACTTCTTACTTTTAACACGTGGAGATTAAATCTGCAGCTAAGCCATGGCTCTTTCATCCTGTACTTGCACAGTTTGCTTTTTAGATCTAAGTATTGAATTTAAAGTTTTTCCTGTTAAATCTTGTTATTTCTGCCCACTATCTTCGCCTTTCCAGAGCTTCTGGTTCCTGATTCATGGTAGCTAAACTTCCTGGTCTGTGCCATCAATAGAGATGGGCAGAGGGTTCTCAAAGTCTTCATCTGAATTATGGATAGCATTATTGAACAGAATGGAACAAAAGATAAAGCCCTTTTACACCCCCAAGTTCCTAGCTTGGTGCTGGCAGATTAACCCTGTCTTTAGTTTTAATGTTGGTTCCAAATGAACCAAACTGTGTCTTCATTCAGTTCACATGTCCACATTTTTCCACTATTGCATTTGTGGCAGAAACTATTTTTTTGCCCCAATATCCAAGCTTTACTTCCTCCTTAGCAACAGAACCCTATATATGTTATAGCTGCACTGAGCCCAGCCTCCCTTGTAGCTAGGTATGGCCATGGGCCTCCATTCTAATCAATGAGTTTAAATAGAATTGCTTTGTGGAACTTCAGGCAAATCTCCTTAAAAGTGATTCAGCAGGAAGAAGCTAATCCTTCTTCCTGGAGCTTGAATGTAGATGTAATGGCTGAATTTCCAGCAGCCATTTTGGGATGTGAAATTAAGGATGACAGAGAGATAGAATTTGGTATTTGCTGAACAGGGAACCATGATAGCAACCCACAACTGCCTACAAATTTTCTAATAGGAGAGAGAAATAAGCTTGTATTTTGTTTTTAAACTGTTGGATCTATTCCTAAGGAATATGCCTTGTCAAAATCCAAATACTCTGTGTCAAGCAAGCAAGAAAGAAATTCTAAGTGTTCTGATGAGAATCTGGGATATCTTCCATATCTGGAAGAGTTCTACACATCCACAGCCTTTCCAATCTTTGGGAAATTGCTTGAGAGGTCATTATAAACGGGAGAAAAACCAAAAAGGGAAATTGTCTGCATGCGTTTGAGTAGATCTCCTAATGTTAAGAGCTAGAAAAGGCTTTCTTTAGAGACCTGGGCCATTTCTAACAGCTTCCTTTGAAATCACTAATTATGCTCTAAAAGAGAAGGCATCACTGGAGCCAGAACCAGCAGCCAATTACCCACAAGAAATCACTCACTGTGTGGGCTGCTTTCTCTCTCTGTTCGCATAATTTCAAAATGTAATTTCTAGAATCATGCTAAATACTTGTAAACAGAGATTGGTTTAATTGCAAGGAGGAACAATTTCAGGGAATAAAAATGAGAGTTGTTTCTCATTTGGCAGATAACAGAGCAGTCCTCTTTGGGTCCGATGTGCAGTTCCCATCTGTCTTCCCACCCAAGTCAGGTCCCTCTGTACCTCCCATGAGAGGTGCTGACTCCAACAGAAGGTAGAGGTTGCTAAGGAAAGGGTGTAACATGTGGACTCAGAAGGTATGAGTTCAGATCCCAGCTGCAGCACCTACTAGGTTGTTATCATCAGCAAGCAAATTGACTTTCTTGAGTCTCCATTTCCTCATCCCCAAAATGGGATGCCCCCTGGGCTTAGGTGTGCAAAGCAGGCGATACACACGTGTGAAGTGCTCTATCGGAACGTTGGTTCCATGAGGGCTGTGGCTCAGTTTTATTTCCTTTTACTTTCTCCAGGGTTCTGAACAGTTCTTGGAAGATAGTGGGGGTGTGTATCATCTTGTACTGCCACAAAATTGTAGCATAACAAACCTTGCATGTGTGCTCAATGGTGTCTGACTCTCTGCAATCCCATGGACTGTAGACCATCAGGCTCCTCTATCCAGGACATTTTCCAAGCAAGAGTACTGGAGTGCGTTGCCATTTCCTACTCCAGGGGATCTTCCCAACCCAGGGACTGAACCCACTCCTCTTGTATATCCTGTATTGGCGGGCAGATCCTTTACCACTCGTACCACCTGGGAAGCCCATAACAAAACGTAAACAGCAGTAATGGGTATCACCATCAACGCTGGCTCTTCACAGGTCTGCAGAGTCTAGTTGATTTGGGCTGGGCCGGGTTTGTCTTCACTGGACTGGTTCATGCTTCTGCCTCAGCTGGGGCAAGCCTGATCCACGGTTTTGCATTCACCTCCGGGGCCTGAGGGCTGGTCCTTCTCCTGGTCATGGCAGAAGCACACGATGAAGCAAGATCCCCTGGAGAAGGAAATGGCAATCCACTCCAGTACTCTTGCCTGGAGAATCCCATGGAGGGAGGAGCCTGGTGGGCTACAGTCCACGGGGTTACAAAGAGTCGGACACGACTGAGTGACTTCACTTCACAGAACAGGAAGAGACTGCAGAGTTACATGCCAAAGGGCATGGACGGATGGAGGGCAAAGAACTGGACCATTAATGCAATTTGCCACAAGATGCGATCAACTATTGGGTTAACAAAAAAGTTCATTTGGATTTTTCCATAAGATGTTGCTTACGAATGAACATTTTGGCCAATCCAGTATCTACCGCTGACATGAATATATAGGTTTTTTGAATGTAGGAAGACAAAGGTGAGATAGTTGAGGTTCTTAAAGCAGACCCTCTCCTTGCCCATCAAGGGCCTCCTTCTCCCATGCTCATAATCCTTTAATTAATGGTAGGAAAACCAGCTACATGACCTGACAGAGCCACGCAGAGAAAGAAATTCACTGCAATCCTTCTCTCTTGGAGTTCCCTCCTTTCTCTCTAGCCTTTCCTGTTTGCTCCTCCAAGCACCCAATCTAAGTGTTTTCAGCTCAGTCTTGACTAATTGTTGCTAAGATTGCAATTCACACCAGTGTGCTACCTAGAGGCCTTGCCCCAATTTAAAGAGTAGAGGGACAACCCAAAGTGGAGAAAACCTTTCTGCCTTTCCATCACAGGCAGTATTTAGATAGCTTCTTGAGTTGAAACAAAGAATCATTTAAAATCATAGTAATTATTTTTAAAAAACCAAAACTGAAGCTGTTCATGGAGGCTCCCTTGAGGAGTTAGAAAAGAGGTAGTCAAGGGGGAAGAAACCTACTTTGAGCTTCCCGGGTGGCTCAGTGGTAAAGAATCCACCTGCCAACGAAGAAGACACAGGCGATGCAGGTTTGATCCCTGGGTTGGAAAGATCCCCTGGAGAAGGAAATGGCTCTGTTCAGTTCAATTTTGTTCAGTCGCTCAGTCGTGTCTGACTCTTTGCGATCCCACGCACTGCAGCATGCCAGGCCTCCTTGTCCATCACCAACTCCCAGAGTTTACTCAAACTCATCTCCATTGAGTCAGTGATGCCATCCAACCATCTCATCCTCTGCTGTCCCCTTCTCCTCCTGCCTTCAATCTTTCCCAGCATCAGGGTCTTTTCCAATGAGTCAACTCTTCGCATCAGGTAGCCAAAGTGTTGGAGTTTCCGCTTCAGCATCAGTCCTTCCAATGAACACTCAGGACTGATCTTTAGGATGGACTGGTTGGATCTCCTTACAGTCCAAGGGACTCTCAAGAGTCTTCTCCAACACCATGTTTCAAAAGCATCAATTCTTTGGCCCTCAACCTTCTTTATAGCCCAACTCTCACATCCATACATGACCACTGGAAAAACCATAGCCTTGACTAGATGGACCTTTGTTGGCAAAGTAATGTCTTTGCTTTTCAACATGCTATCTAGGTTGATCATAACTTTCCTTCCAAGGAGTAAGCGTCTTTTAATTTCATGGCTGCCGTCACCATCTGCAGTGATTTTGGAGCCCAAAAAATAAAGTCTGACACTGTTTCCACTGTTTCCCCATCTATTTCCCATGAAGTGATGGGACCAGATGCCATGATCTTAGTTTTTTGAATGTTGAGCTTTAAGCCAGCTTTTTCACTCTCCTCTTTCACTTTCACCAAGAGGCTATTTAGTTCTTCCTCACTTTCCACCATAAGGGTGCTACCCTCTTCAATATTCTTGCCTGGAGAATCCCATGGACAGCCTGGTGGGTTACAATCCATGGGGTCTCAAGGAGTCAGAAAAGACTTAGCAACTGAGTTGGTGAAAGACAGGAGAAGCCTGGTGTGCTGCTGTCCGTGGGGTCGCAAAGAGTCGGACATGACTGAGCAACTGAACTGTGATATATGTGTGTGTGTGTGTGTGTGTGTGTGTGTGATGATGGGTTTCCCTGTAGCTCAGCTGGTAAAGAATCTGCCTGCAGTGCAGGAGACCCCGGCTTGATTCCTGGGTCAGGAAGATCCCCTGGAGAAGGGATAGGCTACCCACTCCAGTATTCTTGGGCTTCCCTGTGGCTCAGACAGTAAAGAATCTGCCTGCAATGCAGAAGACCTGGGTTCGATCCCTGGGTTGGGAAGAGCCCCTGGAGGAGGAAATGGCTACCCATTCCAGTATCCCTGCCTGGAGAATCCCCACAGACAGAGAAGCCTGGCAGGCTACAGTCTATGGGGTTGCAAAGAGTTAGACATGACTGAGGGACTAAGCACATATAAGATGATGGAGGAGATATCCCCTTTGTATTTTATGCCTTCCTGTACTGTTGGAGGTGGGGAGGAAGTCTAACGTTATTTTTATAATACATTTTTTTTAAGAGGCTTAAAGGAGCAGTTTGTGAAACACCCTTCTTGGATGTGGGCTTTCAAGCCCCAGAGAGATGAAGCAAGTGCTGCAGGAAGCAAATCCTGTGTTGAATGGAGGCTTGCCTCCCCTCCTCACAGGGCCTCTATTTTGAACAAGAAAAAGAGCCATTCACCCTATTCCATAATAATATGGAAGAGAGCATGAACAGAATTAATATTCTCATCTGCTCACCTAGAATGAAATGTCACCGAGTGAGTAACAAAGCAATGACTACCAATGCTGAATGAGCAAACTAGTGAGGCAGATGGGGAAGTCTTGTTGTACTACTGATTTGGGGCTCTTTTGCTTGTCTTTTCCATTTCTTCTTGCCTCCTTCAGGCTTCCTGTGGGCCTGGGTTTGAATAAAGAGTGTGTTTGGAGGAACATATTCTGGGAAGGCACAGGCCTCTTTTTAGAATTTGCAATTTGGTTTTTAAATGTTGCCATCCAGCAGGAAGGCACAGTAGGAAAAGGCATAGGCGATAAGAGAGATTTTTTTGGAAAATGCTGTTCATGGCTCTCATTTGGGTAAGGTTTGGATGGCTCTGTTCTTAAGGTTTATTTCTGCTGCAGAGTTTAAGACTGTGGACAACCTGCTCAGAGTTTTACTTTGCATAATGGCTGGATAGGGTCCTTTGGCTACCGAGTCCAGCTCCTCTGACATCACAGCCAATCCGAAAGCTGCTGACTTTCTCCTGGGGGGAGACCAGGCCCAGCCTCCTCTGAAATGATGAAGCAGAACAGACCCCAGGAGTCTGAGTTCCTTACAAAAACCTGGTGTGTGCACATAGTTGTGTGTGCTGGAGTGGAGGCACTTGGGAAGAGAAAATTCCAGAGCAAAATGACTTTTCTGAAGAATCTGCCTTGTGTTCTCGTCGCTCAGGCCAGAGTGAACAGAGCAAACCGTAGAAAGGAAAGCTCCAGCCCCCAAGAAACGAAGACAAATTGAGACAGGCTGGGACCTGGGCTGGTTTGCTGCAGTGCTCACACGTGCACACACTTTTCCTTCAGCAACAAAATGCAAAGAAACTATACGGGACTGAAAATAACTGCATGCTTGGTAGTTGGGGCAGAAGTATGGACGAAAGATACAAAGAGACCAAAAAACTCAACTGCTACTTTTGAAGAGCCAAGAGGAAAAGCAGGGTACTGCGCATGCCCCTTGCACACAACACCACCAGAGGGATGGACAAAGCATCTAAGCTACCCCTCCTGCCAGACCCCTGGACACACACCTACCGTTACCCCATATAAGGAACAAGCTTCCTGCCCCCTACTTCCTCAGAGATTTTGCTCCTTGCTGCTGCACTGGAGGGGAGGTGGGGTGAGAGAGTGGGGAGTGGGGAGGGGTTGGAGGGTTGTAAAAGCCTTGCCTGAATTTCTTGTCTGGCCTCTAGTCAATGTCTATTGATCCGCAGAAGGCCAAGAACCCTGGTTAGTATCAAAATGACCACATGCCTCAAAGTCACTCTGACCTTGCAGCCACTCATAATGGGCCTGGAGTGCCAGGTGACCCTGAAACTCACAACTTGGCCAAAATCTTTTGTTAACTGGGAGCCACAAGTGTTGGGTTGGTTGTCAGTTGGCTCAGGGCCTGGGAAGGAGAAAAGGGTTTGCTTGAGCCCAGGTCACAGTCCCAGGTCCTCCCCACCCGCTATGCTTGCTTTTCCTTTGCGGAGATTTTCAGCCGATTGTAGCATCTCCCCATTAAAGTAAATAGTGCTTTCCCAAGAGCACATCTTCGATATTTCTGCAATTGTGCCATAGCCAGCTAATGTGTAATGCTGTAGTTTAATAGTCTATTAAAACTCAGCACTGCACATTAAAATCTCTACTGTATCACTGCGGATCTACTTAACAAAGGCGAGGTCCCCAGAAAGCACTATACACTTGCTGAGAGTTGCTGCAACAGAACAGAGGAAGTCTCCTAGGGCAGAAAAATTTAAAGGGGAAATGGGGTGGAGAAAGACCAATAAACACCTCCCCTCTGCTCCCTCCCCCTGCAGAGCAACCCCTTTGCCTGCCTGGAAGGGACACAGTCTGCTGGTACTCTAGATGGAGGCTGGGAATTCTTAAGAGTTTACCACCAAATCCCTTCAGATCAAATCTCATCACTCAGATCTTTATTTGGAAGCACTTCAGTTTCCCTTCTCTCCTTCTCAGAAAGAAACAGGGTTCAGGAAATCTGCCCCCGCTGGGAAATTGCACCAGCCGTTCCTCCCTCCAGAACAATTGCTGGGGCGGAGGAATTCTTCAAACAGCTGTAAACCCTCCCACCAGCAACTCCCTCCTTCAGAAACTACAACAGAGCCCCACATCAAAGCCTCCTTTCAGCTGCCAAGAAGAAGAATCAATAGTTTAACAGAAAGGAAGTAACGTGGTTGCTGGGTTTGTGGTGTAAACACCTGTATTGCAAATAACCCAAATGTCACCTAAGAGACAGGGGAAGCAAATTCCTGGTGCTTCGGATTCTGAGGAGCCCCAGGGAGGAATTCCCACACGTGAGCAGTCAGAAGACCAGCAGCGGCTTTGCTGCAGAGGTGGCAAGCAAGGGAAGATGGAGAGAAGAGGATGTGTGTTGAGAGTGTGATGTTCAGAACCAAAGGCCTGGGGACAGAAAAAAGTGGAAATGTGGTGAAACCACATGACTCAGATGGGACTTAAACCCACAGTTTAATTGAAATCACATGCCCCATCTCAGGACTTAATGAAGCCTTCGTTCTTCATGTCTCATCACAGAAAAAATTTAGTGAGAGACGAAGTGATAGGTAAGAAGTGCTTTCATTTAGAGTGATACACATTGCATAGACAGAATACAGCCTGTCTCAAAGAGGCAAGAATGGCCCTGCCACTTCACAGACAAGATGTGGGCCGTCTCAGGAGGCGAGAGGCCCTGAAATATGAGGTGGTTAGTTTTTTTGGGCTGGGTAATTTCATCAAATCAGTCAATCCTAAAGGAAATCAGCCCTTAATATCCATTGGAAGGACTGAGGCTGAAGCTGGAGCTCCAGTACTCTGGCCATCTGATGCAAAGAGTGGACTCATTGGAAAAAAACCCTGATGCTGGGAAAGATTGAGGGTGGGAGGAGGAGTGGGCGACAGAGGATGAGATGATTGGATGGCATCATTGACTCAAAGGACCTTGAGTTTGATCAAACTCCAGGAGATAGTGAAGGACAAGGAAGCCTCGTGTGCTGCAGTCTTTGGGGTCACAAACGTCGGACATGACTGAGCAACTGAACAACAATGAGTGGGAGGATTATTCCAACAATGTTGGAGAAGGGGCAGCTATTTCCAGGAACTGGGCCACTGCCCACTTTTTGGCTTTTTATGGTCAACCTTGGAACTGTCATAGCACTCGTGGGTGTGTCATTTAGCAGCTAATGTATTATATAAGCTTATAATGAGTCTCAAGATCTACTGGAAGCTGAATCTTCTGTCATCTTGGATCTAGTTGATTCTAAAGAATTTATGTCATATCCTCAAGGCTATGCCATTCTTTCAGAGGTTATGCCCTGCCCACTTCCTTCCTGTTTCAGTGAGAGAGACATACATACTGGAGTGGGCATCAGGAGCTCTGCCAAGCCCCATGCCATCACCAGGCACTGATGGCTCAATCTGATAACCTTGGGATCTTCATCCACCTGAGAAAACCAGAATATGTCAACCCAAAGTATGTCTCTTTGACATAAAAATTATTTTGAGCTGAAAGTAACTCAAAAAAGCGGTAAATGTAGATAAATCTTCCCCTTTTCTGCTTAAAGGCAGGAAATAAATTCTCTTGGAGACAGACTCTTATCATTCCAGGGAAGTCACCAGAGGAATCTGCAGACAGACCTTGATAAACCAACCCTTATAACCCTTATCTTCTTTCTAAGAAGGAAGATAAGGGCTCCTTAGCCTTAACTGGACCACCCCCAACTGAAACTCCTTTGTCTTGTCAATTCTTTATAGATGTATCATTTCTTGGCCTAAAAGGCATGAAAGCTCCCTACTCTGGTCACTTCTGGTCTTCATTTTTTCATGAAGGCTCCCATGTACACGTACAAATTCAATAAAATGTATGTGCTTTTCTCCTGTTAATCTAATTTGTCAGTTGCATTTTCAGACCCATCCAGAGTCTGAGAGTTGAGGGACATTTCCTTCCCTAAAAAGGATGCTCTCGAAGTTTCCCTCCAGCTCTTTAACCTACATAGCAGATGTGAGAGGGAGAGGGAAAGGGAGGGAGAGAGGGAGACAAAGTGTAGGGGTGTCCATCTTTGATCATAATGGTTTTTAAATTCTTGCTGCTGCTGCTAATTCACTTCAGTCATGTCCGACTCTGTGCGACCCCATAGACAGCAGCCCACCAGGCTCCCCTGTCCCTGGGATTCTCCAGGCAAGAACACTGGAGTGGGTTGCCATTTCCTTCTCCAATGCATGAAAGTGAAAAGTGAAAGTGAAGTCGCTCAGTCGTGTCCGACTCTTAGCGACCCCATGGACTGCAGCCCACCAGACTCCTCCATCCACGGGATTTTCCAGGCAAGAGTACTGGAGTGGGGTGCCATTGAGTGCCACCTAATTTATTGGACTATATGCTTTTGAACTCTGGTGTTGGAGAAGACTCTTGAGAGTCCCTTGGACTGCAAGGAGATCCAACCAGTCCATTCTGAAGGAGATCAGCCCTGGGTGTTCTTTGGAAGGAATGATGCTAAAGCTGAAACTCCAGTACTTTGGCCACCTCATGCAAAGAGTTGACTCACTGGAAAAGACTCTGATGCTGGGAGGAATTGGGGGCAGGAGGAGAAGAGGACGACAGAGGATGAGACGGCTGGATGGCGTCACCGACTCAATGGACGTGAGTTTGGGTAAACTCCAGGAGATGGTGATGGACAGGGAGGCTTGGCGTTCTGCGATTCATGGGGTTGCAAAGAGTTGGACATAACTGAGCGACTGAACTGAACTGAACTGATGATGTCTATAGTGGTTCCATGTCAAGAAGTCACAGGTAGCTTCAACTTGTGATAAAACTGTGTTTCTGGAGCAAAGCACCAAGCTGTCTGGATTTGGTAACGTCGAGGGATGTGTAATTTCCTCGGTTCTGTCTCGTCACAACAAAAATTTGAAGCATGCACCAGTGTCAGAGCTCTGTGTTACAGCTCAGTTTTATTTAGAAAATCAAGGAAAATACATCCTTGAGGTGTGAGGGCATGCGGACCCAAAAGACGCCAAGAGAAGAGAGAGAGACGCCCGGCCCTCTGGCTCCTCTTTTTAAGTGTTTCCCCTCCCCCGGGCCTGCCCTGTGTACCCCGGGCCTGCCCTGTGTAAACTGGGCTCGCCAGGAGTGCTGTTTGTTCTATCTGAGGTCCTCACTCCGGTGCTCAGACCTTCCTTTCAAGGGCTTTTCCCTTCCTTGTCTTTTAGCCACCGCCATCCTGGACTCCTGTTTCCTATTCTAACTACCTGACAGTAATTTAAACCAAGCACGTTTACTCCCTGAATGCAAACACTTGACCCACCTCCGACAAGTGATGATCCAGAAAGCAACCATGGTGCCACCTCCTCCTGACTCCACGTGGAGATTTCAGTGGCCCCAGAGCTTGCCAAGATCATCGTTTTCTGGGCCTTTCTCTTCAGACATTTTCCCCAAGATGCCAGCTGGGGCAGGGAGAGCAAGTTGCTGGAGTTTTAGCAATCATCCAGTTCTTCTCAGATCTCACATAACTGCCATGGTTTTGTGTGCTGACTCCACTCTGGCTTCCTCTTACCTCTGGAACAGCTGGTCTCCAAGGCCCTCACCTGTTTACCTTTAATTTCGTCTAAGTTTGTATCTTCTTGTAGTGTACAGCTGGAATTACTTGAAATCCTATTGAGGATAAGGTGGATACAAACATATGAACAACCCCTTGAGCTTTTCCTCCCCCAGTTGTACATGCAGGTGTATGAAACAGGGGGCCTAGGACGATCAGAAAGATGGCTAAAGTAGAATTGCCTTGAGGGACTTTGCTGGTGATCCAGTGGTTAAGATTTTGCCTTCCAAGGCAGAGGTACAGGTTTGAATCCTGCCCAGGAAGCTAAGCTCTCACATGCCTCACGACCAAAAAACCAAAACATAAAATAGAAGCAATATTATAACAAATTCAATAAAGACTTTAAAAATGGTTCACATTAAAATAAATTCTTAAAAAAAAATTGCCTTGGTGAATTGGGATAGAAATGAGGTAAACTTAAAGCTTAGAGTTGAATTGAAATGAGGTGGGCATCAGTGATGGAATTAGTGTGACATCTTTGCATGCATGATAATGTGTTTATAGGAGGAGGAATAAAGACCCATAATGACAAAGTGATTCCAAAGGGAAGGGTGATATATTCTTTTGGTTCTCAATTCAGTGCAAAGGCACTGAGGCTCTGCTCAGGAAGACCCCGTGTCAGCTTCATTGAGCCCTTAAGTGGCGGTAACAGCTTCCCATGTTATCTCACTGAGTCCTTACAATGATCCTCCCAGACAGGACTTGTTTCTATGCTGTAGATGGAGAAACTGAGGCAGACATGGGTTAAGTAACAGGCTGCAGGATGCAGAGTTGATGCTTTTGAACTATGGTATTGGAGAAGACTCTTAAGAGTCCCTTGGATTGCAAGGAGATCAAACCTAAAGGACATTCCTAAAGGACATCAACCCTGAATATTCAGTGGAAGGACTGATGCTGAAGCTGAGGCTCCAATACTTTGGCCACCGGATGAAAAGAGCTGACTCACTGGAAAAAAAAAAAAAAAAAAACCCTGATGCTGGGAAAGACTGAGGGCAGGAGAAGAGGATGACAGATGGTTGGATGGCATCACCAACTCAATGGACACAAGTTTGAGCAAGCTCTGGGAGATGGTGAAGGACAGGGAAGCCTGGCATGCTACAGTCTATGGGGTCACAAAGAGTCGGGCATGACTGAGCCCCAACTGAACAACAACAAAATGGGCTGCAGGATGCACACCAGCAAGGGACAAAAACTAATATTTCAATTTATGATCATGTTCTTACATTACATTATGAGGCCACTTAGTCCATTAAAAACTATAAAATCATGAATAAGCCAGTGTCTTCTCCCTCAAGCCATGTAAAATTTGGAAGGCAGAGGAAGAAAGTCCAGGAATGTCAACTGCATAAATAAGGGACAAGAAAGGACAAAATAAGTTGTCTTCAGGAAGCTGTTTCCTCTGAAGTTTCTGAGGTTGGAGGGAGATAGGGAAGCAGGCCCTGCTCCCTGCTCTGGGACCCACCACAGTCTTAGGTCTAGAAAAGTCCCAGGCAGTCAAACAGGGCTACCCTGTGTCCTCAAGAAGGCCTCAGATAATTGTGATAGCATCTGTTTGTTTTTAGGTGAATGGCTGACAAAAGGAAGAAGTGAGAGCTCTACCCACAAACCCAGGGAAAGGGCATTCAAAGAGGAATGCCCTTATCTCTGCCCCCAGCTTTGAGGCTGCTTGATGCTGTTAAAATTCCCAGGAGTCTGTGCTATCAGCATTTCTGGTGGTGTTGGAGTTGGGGATGTGGAGGGAGGGAGGGACGGGGGGAGTAGAAAGTGAGAGAAGCTGCCTGGGAAATGCTTGGAGGTTCCCTTCTTGAAATAGTCCAGGTGGGAGAGGTGATAACCCAGGAATGAAAATGCATGATACAAAGGATATTATGGCTGGTGCCCATGATAGTGTGGGGTAGGTGAGGTCCAAAGACCAACGTCTGAAAAATACTTCGCTTGCTAACTTAGATGCAAGAATTATTCATCAAGTCTCTAAATTAGAATAATCAAATTAAATGCAAAAGTCTCATTCCTCGGGCTCCTGTTTAGGTTGCCAACTCAGAATTGGAGGAGAATTGAGGAATAAAAGACCTGCGCTCAAGTCTATCAGCTGTGCGACCTTGGGAACTCTTCCTAATAACCGCTTTCATCTAGATTGCTCATCATCAACTTTAGTCTCATTATTAAAACAGGAGGCAGTGAGGTGAAGGCACTGTGCATGCTGTGGAGTGCAGTGGAAAATGCCTGTTTATCACAACCCAGGTTTAGCTGTGAGAGGTCCACACTTTGGGCCACTTTCAATAGATATCCCGTGATCTTGCCCAGCTGCTGTAGCTCCCTTGGAACTCACTTTATGAGGGTCCATTTAGCATGTGGTCCAGGAGTTCTCAGATGCCCTCAGCAACTTTCACAGGGCTCTGCCAGGGAAAAGCTAATTAACTTACTTCCAAGAGACCTACATGCCATCAACAGAGGGACCCCCCCAAAACTCTGCTCTCTGAATGAATTATCTGTCAGCAAGCTCATGCAGGGCTGAAGCCTGGAAGAGAAACTGCAGTGTGGTGTAGTTTGTCCTCTGTCCAGGCAAATGGAATGGATCAGGGAACATTTTTAAAGGGGACTAGGGAAAAGCTAATTAACTTACTTCCAAGAGACCTACATGCCATCAACAGAGGGACCCCCCCAAAACTCTGCTCTCTGAATGAATTATCTGTCAGCAAGCTCATGCAGGGCTGAAGCCTGGAAGAGAAACTGCAGTGTGGTGTAGTTTGTCCTCTGTCCAGGCAAATGGAATGGATCAGGGAACATTTTTAAAGGGGACCCTGGTTTCCTCTCTGCCAAGTCAGTGCAGTTCAGTTTAGTCACTCAGTCTTGTCTGAATCTTTGTGACTCCATGGACTGCAGCATGCCAGGCTTCCCTGTCCATCACCAACTCCTAGAGCTTGTTCATATTCATATCCATCGAGTCAGAGATGCCATCCAACCATCTCATCCTCTGTCATCCCCTTCTCCTCTTGCTTTCGATCTTTCCCAGCATCAGGGTCTATTCCAATAAGTCAGTTCTTTGCAAAAGGTGGCCAAAGTATGGGAGCTTTAGCTTCAGCCTCAGTCCTTCCAATGAATGTTCAGGACTGATTTCCTTTAGGATGGACTGATTTGATCTCCTTGCCGTCCAAGGAACTCTCAAGGGTCTTCTCAAACAGCATAGTTCAAAAGCATCAATTCTTCAGTGCTCAGCTTTCTTTACGATCCAACCCTCACATCCATACATGACTACTGAGAAAGCCATAGCCTTGACTGGACAAACCTTTGTCAGTAACATCTCTGGTGTCTAGGTTTTGCCATAGCTTTTTTTCCAAGGAGCAAGTGTCTTTTAATTTCATGGCTGTGATTTTGGAGCCCCCCAAAATAAAGTCTGTCACTGTTTCCACTGTTTCCCCATCTATTTGCCATGAAGTGATGGGACCAGATGCCCTGATCTTCATTTTTTGAATGTTGAGTTTTAAGCCAACTATTTCTCTCTCCTCTTTCACTTTCATTAATAGGCTCTTTAGTTCCTCTTTGCTTTCTACATAAGGGTGGTGTCATCTGCATATCTGAGGTTATTGATATTTCTCCCAGCAATCTTGATTCCAGCTCATGCTTCATCTGGCCTGGCATTGTGCATGACTTACTCTGCATGTAAGTTAAATGAGCAGGGTGACAATATACAGCCTTGACGTACCCCTTTCCCAATGTGAAACCAGCCTGTTGTTTCCTGTCCAGTTCTAACTGTTGCTTCTTGACCTTTTGGTTCTGAACTAAACTTGGGTCTACTTGCCCACGCGTTGTAAAGCCAATCTACCAACACCAGGTTGTGGTGGAGGAAAGTGTTGCATTTATTGCAGGAGCCCAGCAGGAGTCCTGGGCAGCTAGTGCTTAAAATACCAGAACTCCCTGGTGGGTTTCAGCAAGGCATTTTTAACCACCAGGTGAGGGAGGGAGGGTCCCAGGATCTGAGATCAGCCTGTGTTCAGGTCTCTGATTGGTTGATGGTAAGAACATGGCAGAACCATGTCACAGGGGTTAACATTTAATCTTTAGGCTCCAGTGAGCCTGGGGGCTTTGTGGTGGGGGTGGGGGTGGGAGTGGGGGTGTTGCACGGTTTCTTACTCAGGAAGTGAGCATCAGATTCTGTTATCTGGGTACTCTGGAGAGGAGCCACGGAGGAGGATAAGGCGAGGGGCTGTTCCGGGGAGGCCCCATAGGGTTCTGCTGGGTTACTTTCCTTCTGGGAACCTTCAATATGCCCCTTACACCTTGATTATTCTGCCTTCCTATCCTCCTTTACAGTTTTCATTTCTCTTCTACTGAAACCTGTCTCCGGGAAAGAAAAGGTGGTGTATCTATTGAACCGATTACACTGGCAGGCATGCTGCGTTTCTTTTCTGATGTCCTTAGCTTAAGGGACTCCCTCCCCACCTTTCCTCCCCCACTTTCTCTTCCTTTCCTTCCCCTAACCCTTTCTTCTCCTCTTTCTTACTCTCTCTCTCTCTCTCGTTCACCCCACTTATTCTACTTTGGCGTTGAAAGAAACACCACGTACCCGATGTGCTCTTTGGTTTCTGAGAGGAAGATGTGAGTGATAGAGCCTGGATGTCTTGGGGGATGGGGCGGGAGCCTCTAGGGGCTGTGCTCCATGGACACAGGGAAGAGAGGAGGGACCCGACTGCTGAGTGCTGAGTGCTGGCCTGGTCCAGCCGCAAGGCACAGGGAAGGCAGCTTCAGCCACTAAATGGGAAAAATGTCACATGGCGGCTCTGCACCTCCTTGCTCTTGCAGACCTAAACCCCAGCATCCCCCAAACTGAACCAGCCATCTTCTGCCCCATGGTGGTCCTTCTCTCCACCCTTGGCACTGTCGCCCACCCTGTCTCAATGGAGTGCTAGGAGCTTGGGTCCTCCCCAGCTCCCCTCTGCTCTATCCCCATGTTTCATCATCAGACCACCTAGATTTTGTTTAATGAGGTTATAGAGTCTCTGGAATCCTCCATGCTCCCATCTCCACTTTTCCATCCTAGTCCAGCCCCCAGTGCCCTTCACCTGGAGGACCACAACGGCATCCTTCTCATTATCTTCAGACCCATTCCTGACCCTGCAGCAAAATTAACTTGTTCACTGATATAAATCATATTCTTATCCCGCATTCTGTAAAGCCCTCAAATGTCCCCCATTCCCTTTAAGCTCCCCTTAAGCACCTGTAAGTTTGAGTTCAAGTCCCCAGGGTCCTTAACCAGGGTTTCCTGGGCCTTCATTTCTCCGTCCATTCCTGCCCCTGCTAAGCTGCCCATCCCCGCTTCTCTCCACTCCTGGGTCTTTTCACACCCCACACTTACCCTAGAGCCTTTGAATATGTTGTTCTCTTACCCCAGAAGCCTTTCTCCACCCTATTCCTCCTCATAGCTCTCCTCAAGCTTGGTGGGATTTATTTTTCTAATGTTGTACTCTCAGTTCCATGGAAAAAGGCACTATATCTGCTTTACTTACCACTGTCCTTGGCACGCAACACAGTGCCTGACACCTAATAGATGCTCAAAAACATATAGATTTATTATATTATCTATAGGTATAAAAATGAAATCTTAGTAAAACTGCCTTAGAACTATAAAGTCTGTATAAGACTGGTGATTTTTCTTTCTTCTCTCTAGCTCAGAACAAGCAGGATAGAATAGTCTATTATCATTTAGTCTTGAAGGGAATTTATTTATATCTGTATGTTAAGGCTTCCAGGCATTTGCATCTTAAGCACTTTATTTCTACCTGCAGAATGAAGGGGTTTGTGCTTCTTTAAAGGAATTTCTGGCAATAGCCAGCAGGTGGGTTCATTAAGGAAGAAACGGAACACTCTCATGCTATTTTTATTTCTTTTTTTATAGTTTGGAAACTGGAAAACAAATAGACAAGCTGAGGCCAAGGAAAGAACGTGTGTGTGTGTGTGTGTGTGTGTGTGTGTGTGTGTGTGTGTATGTAGGGGACTATACTCAAGATTTGGAATTCTCTTCTCACCCCCTTTATAAGGAAGAACCCCTAAGCTCCCCTTCTGAATGGGATGGGGCTGCTGGGAAAGCAGCTTGGGGAATAGGAAACACTGGAACTACCCTGACACCATGGGTTGAAAGCTTCTATTAACCCTGGGACTTTGAACAACCACTTAAATGGTGCCTCAGTGTCTTCATGTGTAAAGCAGAGATCAAATCCTGGACATCAGGATTATTGTGAGGATTCAAAGAAATTGTGTTTTAGAAAGCACATTGTAGGTTGCAAATATAAATTAAGGGTGACATGGTGAGACCACTAAACCAAACACCTCAAATACAAAAATACAAGCTGACATTTCTCTCCCATGAGCCAGCCTTACCTGTGCAGCCCCATGGATATGGCCACGTGTCAGCAGCTTCAAGAACAGTGATGAGCGTGTGCATTGCCCCCTCTTCCAGTGGTCAGTAAGCTCAGCGACAGGCCCTAGTCATTCACGTCCCTAGTAAAGAGCGACGGCAGACACCTAGTACCTGTTGAACGAATGAAGAGATGGTGAGAAGCAGGAAGAAAGAAGGTCTGAAAAAAAGTGAGTGTGGGAGGGGTGAGCTGGACCTCTGGAGAGGTTTATATTTTCTTAGGAGTCCAGGAGAGGGCTTCCCTGGTGGCGCGGTGGTGAACAGTCTGCCTGCCAACGGAGGAGACCTGGGTTCAATCCTTGGTCCGGGAAGATCCCGCATGTCATGGAGCAACTAATCCCAGACTTCACAGCTACTGAGCCCACATGCCCTAGAGCCCTGCTCTGCAGCAGGAGAAGCGACTGCCATGAGACGCCTAGGCGCCGCAACTAGAAAGGAGCCCCGCTCGCCTCAACTGCAGACAAGACTGAGCAGCATAAAGACACAGCAGAGCAAAAGAAAAAAAGTCCAGAAGAACAACTGAAGGCACCAAGTTCACGGGGGAGCCCTCTTAACTCCCTTGGCTCATACCCCAACTCCTAGCTCTCCTGGCCTATGGCCAGCTTCGGGGATGGGATGGGGCAGGAACTCTTTGTCTAGGCTTCATTTGACTGCAGGGGCCTCTCCTTGGGGTCCTTGCTGAGCGGCCAGAGCAGTGGTATAAGAAGAATGCCATTTCAGATTTCCACATTTGGAAGCCTTTCAAGAGATGCATGCCCTGGTCTCACCCTCAAACAAAGGGGACAGAATCAAACACAAAGAAATGCTTTTTCCCAGTCCCCCAGCACCAACTAAATATCATCCATCAGATAGCTGTGAAGCCCCTGCTGTGTGCTGCACTGGGTGCTGGAATGACATAAAATGAATTGCACCCTCATCTCAAGCAAGGAAAACATAGCTACTTTTCCACAGGGAAGACTCAGTGGGGAGGGAGCAAAAGCCAGGCCCTGGAGGGGGAGGAACACAGCCCCTGCACCCTGACAAGCCTGACCCTGTCATCTCTCTCCCCACCACTCTTACGTCACCCTGGGCCTGGGTGCCAAAGGTCCATGGTGCCAGGCACCAAGGGGATACCCTCAAACCCTCCACGTTGCTAGGAAACTTGCAAATCACCTACCAGTATGTTCGCCAGACTTCGGGAATTACTCAAAAGTTTTCTGCACCAAATTCTTTCTGGAGCTGACAAATAAGGAATGATGATTCCTTTTGGACCAAACGTATGTTTTTAAAGGGAAAGAGTTTTCTATTGTGAATGGAAAGTAGGTCTCACCTCAGAATGGAGCCCATTTGTCAGTGATCCTGGAGGCCTGGGAGATGATGATCTAGATGTTTCCAGGGTCAGGGAAGAATGGTCTGAGGACCCATCTCCCCCACTGGCTGCCCCCTTACTAAACAGCTTTCAAGTTTTAGGTGGTGAGGTTGGAGTCAGAAAGAGAATGGCCTGGAACTTGACACCTGAGTGTCCTCCAGCTGATAGAAGATCACTTCAGTGCAGATGGAGCCACCTCAAAAGAGAAAAATTGCAATTACTCAGCAGGTCCTGTGCCCGTATTGAATCCATCCTGCTCTATTCCTCACACAAAGCGAGAGGCCCTTAGTCATTTGAAGAGATGGCCCACGGCACCAGTGTTGACTGAGGGCTCTGTTGGAACCACTTTCTCAATTCAGTTAACAAGCAGAGGCTGCCAAGGGCCCCTGGCCAGTGGCACGCAGCCCCGGATGGCACCTGAGGGAGGTGTTGCTGTAATTCTGGCCGTGTCCTTCACGCTCCACCTGTGGACGCGGCACAGCCAGCTAGCTTTCAGTAAGGAGCCCCCTCCACCCTCAAAGCGGGACTGAGGTCCTTCTTCCCAGGCCCTGAGCACAGGCCCAGAGGAAGCTGCCTCTGCTGATGTGAGTGGAGCCTCGGAACAAAGGGGCCTGTGTGAGCCGCCGCAACAGCATCTGTGGGTGCAGAGCCGAGTCTGGCTGGAGTGCCTGCAGAGCGGCAGTGAGTGTGCTGTGGAATACAGATCGCCCCCGAGCCTTGGGGGCTTTGCTTGTCAAGTGGCGAGGCCTGGCTCGGGCAGCCCAACATCCGGCTGTCAACAGCCTGCAGGCCTGTTTGCAGCATGGCCAGAGTCCTGTTTGGTGATTTGACAAGAGTCCCAGCCTCTCCTGGCACATCAGAATTCAGGGTTTGGTGCTGCCAGCATGGGCTGGCTGCTTCTGGAAGCTGGGGTGCTCTCCGCCATGGATCAGCTGCTGGCGGAGCTCAGGAGAGGCAGCTGGAAGGTCCCTGAAATGCCTCCGCTTCCTGCCCTCCATCCTCAAGCCCTCCCTCCATTACTCACAGGAAGACATGACGAGATGTTCCAAGACACTGTCTTGGAGAAGGGCTGAAACACATGCCAGATTCTGACAAAGATAAGAAAAACAAGAGCTTATAGAAAATAGATTCGTCTGATTTTTTTTTAACGATCAGACCTCTTTAATAATAATTAGTCACATCATTGTGGGACCCAGTCTAAAAAACACTGAGTCAGCTGAGATGCCTCATATATTTTCCCCTTTGATCCAGCTCCCATGCTTCTGTGTGGGCAATTTGCGAGAGGAGGCACATGGACTCAGTGTGAAGGGCTGCTGTTTATTTGCACCCCACTCGGCAAAATCATAAGCAGGGGAAGTGCCTCTCCTCCTTGATCCCGTCGCTCTCCTGTGTCCTTATTCTGCTCACACCTCCATCTTCTCTCCATTCGCCTGGCTCATCCTGCCCCCTCTTCCTTCACCTTCCTTCCTAGGTCCGATCCCTCCGTGCCCCTCAGCGCACACCAGGCAAAATCCCAACCTGGGCACACAGAATGCCTCACAGCTTTGGCCTTGTTCTAGTCTGGAGACTGAGCACTCAGGGAAATGGGCGTTCCTGGGTAGGCGGGGCCAGCCCGAGTTCAGGGTCTCCCACCTCCCCTGGCCTCTCAGTCACTTTTACCTGTCCTTGGACAGCTCCCACCACTGTGCCCCAGGTGACCACTCTGAGCTTCCAACTCTCTCATCAAGGTTCCTGCTCAACCTTGAGTGGCTCAAACTTGACTGCAACTTCAAGGTCATCAGGTTCATTGTCTCTGAAATTCCCACCTCCCTCCTGTGAGCACCTCCATCTGCATAGCCATCTTCACCTTCAGTCTCAGAGGCATGGCCCTCTTTCTGCGCTATTTCTTCTCTGCCTTGATGACCGCTGATGGACTTTGATAGTTATCCCCTCTGTTTCATTTTTGTCAGATCTCTTCCATCTCCCTTGAAGCTTCTACATATGCAGGAGGCAGACTTCATTTTATTGGGCTTCACTTTAGGACACTTCACAGATAATCCCTGGTGGCTCAGAGGTTAAAGCATCTGCCTCCAATGTGGGAGACCCGGGTTCGATCCCTAGGTCGGGAAGATCCCCTGGAGAAGGAAATGGCAATCCACTCCAGTATTCTTGCCTGGAGAATCCCATGGACGGAGAAGCCTAATAGGTTATAGTCCACGGGGTCGCAAAGAGTCGGACACGACTGAGCGAATTCACCTTCATCTTCACAGATAATCACATCTTTACAAATGAAAGGTCTGCGACAACCTGGCAGCCAGCAAGTCTGTGGGCACCATTTTTCCAACAGTTTTGCTCACTTCCTGTCTCTGGGTCACATGTTGGCAATTCTCAAAATATTTCAAACGTTCTCATTGTCAGTACCTGAGTCTCGTGGGCCATATCTTCTTCTAGTTACTTCTCAACATCCCTTCTCCCCTTCTCTTGCAAACATCTTGCTGTCTACACATCCATTCATTCCCAACTCTTTGTACTCTGCTTCTGTCCACAGCCCACTACCAAACTCATAACTCCGAGGTGACCAGGGACTTCCTAGATAAAAAACTGAATGAACTAGTTGCAGTCCTTTCCTTACTAGAACTTTCTGAGGCCTTTGAGAATACAGGTTATCCTTTGAAGCTTTGTGATCCCTTACGTCTGTTCTCCCCTTCCTCTGACAAGGGTTCCTCTCCCACTGCCTGTCCCAGGTACCTGGCTATTCTCTGGGAATCTGTTCTGAATACCCCTTGCCTTCCATACACACCTCTGCTGAAGCTCATCCTCTCTTGGGGGATGTGCAGATGACTTTCATTCCCTCATTCTAACCCAGACTTTTATCCCCAGCTTTTCCCATAAGCACAATATTAATCCAGCATTTCCAAAAGGGCAATTGAGACGCTTCCCTACACCTGCGCTTCTGCTCAAAGTCACCAGGGCTGTCTCTAACTTTCCCCTCTTACCCTGTCTTCCTCCTCCACTGCCCACTCATCTCTTTCCTTGGCTCTCTGTTACTCATCCTTTAAGGCCGAATATGTTGCCTTCTCTTCACTCATCTTCCACAACCATCTGGTAAGTGTTCCAATAATACCCTGAGTCTGTCCCCACCATTGTGGAGTAGAAGCCTGCCCCCCAAATTGACACTTGAAGTCTTAACTCCCAGTACCTTGGAATGTGATCTTCTTTGGATCATTACAGATGTAATTAGTTAAGGTGAAGTCCTAATCCAATATAACTAGTGGCCTTATAAAAAGGGGAAATTTGGACACACACACAGACACATGGAGTATGCTGTGTGAACACGAAGGTCGGAATTGGGATGATGCTTCTAGAAGCCAAGGAAAGCCATAGATGGCCAGCAAACCACCAGAAGCTAAGGGAGGAGTATGGAGCAGATTCTTTCTCACAGGTTCAGAAGGAATCAACCCTGTCAACACCTGGATCTCGCGCTTCTAGCTTCCAGAACTTTGAGACTATACATTTCTGTTGTCTAAGCCACCCAGTTTGGAGCCCTAGGACACCAGCCTGCCCACTGTCGAACTGTTGCAAGCGTGGGCTCAGTGATTCAGTCATGTCTGACTCGTTGCGACCCCGTGGACTGTAGCCCTCCAGGCTCCTCTGTCTGTGGGATTTCCCAAGCAAGAGTACTGCAGTGGGGTGCCATCTCCCTTCTAGGGATTGAACCTGAGTTTCCTGCGTCTCCTGCACCGGCACATGGATTGTTCACTACTGCGCACTTGTTCTGTGGTTATTACCTTTTGGGGTCCCCCGCTCCTCCCTGTATCCTTGTATCTCCAGAACCAAAACCACTGTCTCCAAGCATAAAAAGTTTTGAGTAGTTGATGAATGAACTAGTGAAAGTTCAGCCTTCCAAAAAAGTTAAGCTGCAGAGTAAGCAGCTTCCCCGATTCGCCACGCTCTAGCGCACCAAGGTTCTTTTCTCCATGGCTTGTTGTGTGCCTGTCCGTGTCTTCGTGTGCCGCTGGGTGGATGTGCTGCTGGTTTTCTAGCTGGCCTTAGAGGAACATTCGGCCCCTTTCTGCCCATCTCGTCCTGTGGCTACAGATCCTCTGGGCAGCCTCCTCTATCCAGCTCCCTGGCCACCCTGACTCTGTCCTTTGGTCTCTTCAGGCCCAGGGATGGCCAGGACATCACACTGGGGCTAGTCTCACGTCCATTCCTTGGTGACCCCTTCATTCTACCCACCCCCTGGAAACGGCTTCTCCATTTGACGTGGGTGAGCCGTCTGTCTCCTGCTGGGACCCTGAGGAATATAGTCAGTGGGCAGGCAGGTAGGGAATGAGATGATAAACATGTGCCAAAATAATTTGCCTGGGTTTGTTTTTTTAATAGTCTTTTAAACCCCAGTGATTAAGTCCCTCCCAGTTTTGTTTTCAAAGCACCACCCAGCATTTTTACATAAAGCCTGCTGTTGACCTTATCTGGGCTTCGCTTGTGGCTCAGCTGGTAAAGAATGCAGGAGGACCTGGGTTCAGTCCGTGGGTTGGGAAGATCCTCTGCAGAAGGGAAAGGCTACCCACTCCAGTATTCTGGCCTGGAGAATTCCAGGGACTGTATAGTCCATGGGGTTGTAAAGAGCTGGACATGACTGAGCAACTTTCACTTCATTTTGACCTTATCTACGCATTTGGCTAGATATAGAAACTAACATTGAATACCTAAAATTTGCAGGCAGAGTGATAGGCACTGGGTATCCAAAGAGGAAAAGACCCTGTTTCTGCTTGAGAAGACCCAGGGTTTAGTGGGGGAGACAGACGTGGGGAGGGCCCTGCACCTGGCCCTGGGCTCGGTCCCACATCCATGCTAATGCTGGAATGTGGGTAACTGCCTTCCAGTCTAGACTCCTAGAGTAATACTGGTCTTATGACTTCAGCTATTTTTCATAGAACCATCCTCAGATTTTTTTCTTCAGATAAATGCCTTCTGACAGCCAAATACACACAAGATGATTATGTAACATGTTTTGGAGTCAAACGTCGTCTCATATTTCTCTTTTCCTCACATTATAGGTTCCTTGTGTTGGCAATAACTTTAAATCATCAGCTGGACTGGTTGCCAATTCTAGATGATCCTAGGACTGGCTCTATAAAAACAGGTTCCTAAGCCTTATAGTCATCTGATGAATCAAAACCTTTGGGGAGGACAAGTGCACGGGGAAAAGTGAGGCCTGGAGATCAAGATGTTTCCTTCTGAAATCCTTATAAGGATTCTGAGGTTTGGTCTGTTTGGAAATTGCTGGTTTGGATTAATTCTTATTTACAGCAAATATAATTTAGGCAAAGTTTTTTCCAAATGTGGCTCCTTGGCCATCTGGTGTGTTATATTGGCATAGGGATAGACAGGCAGATCAATAGGATATAATTGAGAGTCTCGAAATAAACCTTTATATTTATGGGCAATTGATTTTCTTCAAGGGCATCAAAACCACTCAATAGGGGAAAGAGTGGACCTTTCAACAAACGGTGCTGGGGAAACTGGACATCCATATACATAAGCATGAGGTTGGACCTTGTCTCATACACAAAAGTTAATTCAAAATGGATCAATGACCTAAATGTAAGAGCTCAAACTGTAAAACTCATAGAAGAAAATAAGCACAAATTTTCATGACCTTAGATTATGCAATAGTTTCTTAAATATGACACCAAATGCTCAAGAAATTTTTAAAAAATAATTAAGTATGTATTTTATTTATTGTTTGATAAATTTGACTTTGCAAAAATTAAAACATCTTGTGCATCAAAAGACTGTCAAGACAATGAAAAGATAACTCACAGAATAGAAGAAAATATTTGCAAATCATATATCTGATAAGGGATTAATATCCAGAATATATAAAAGAACTCCTACAACTCAACAATAACAACAATAAAATATCCAAACAATACCTACTCAGCGCTAGGTAATCTGCCTGAAAGGCCTCTGCCATCCCTCAAAGAAAGATGACCTTGCCTGAAACAATTCATTCTCTGCCAGAATAACTTCCTTGCTTCAGCTCCTCCTGCCTATAAAAATCTTCAATTTGTATAGCTCTTAGGCACTCCTGTCTGCTATGATGGAATGATGACTAGGTCATGACCCATTCAGTAAAGCCAATTATATCTTTAAATTAAAAAAAAATTCAAATAGCCCAATTTAAAAAATGGCAAAGTACTTGAATAGACTTTTCTCCAAAGAAAATCTACAAATGGTCAATGAGCACATGAAAAGATGCTCCACATCCCTAGTCATTCAGTTCAGTTCAGTCGCTCAGTCATGTCCGACTCTGTGTGACCCCATGAATCGCAGCACGCCAGGCCTCCCTGTCCATCACCGACTCCCGGAGTTCACTCAGACTCAAGTCCATTGAGTTGCTGATGCCATCCAGCCATCTCATCCTCTGTCATCCCCTTCTTCTCCTGCCCCCAATCTCTCCCAGCATCAGGGTCTTTTCCAATGAGTCAACTCTTCGCATGAAGTGGCCAAAGTATTGGAGTTTCAGCCTCAGCATCAGTCCTTCCAATGAACACCCAGGACTGATCTGGCTTGATATCCTTGCAGTCCAAGGGACTCTCAAGAGTCTTCTCCAACACCACAGTTCAAAAGCATCAATTCTTCGGTGCTCAGCTTTTTTCACAGTCCAACTCTCACATCCATACATGACTACTGAAAAAACCATAGCCTTGACCAGATGGACCTTTGTTGGCAAAGTAATGTCTCTGCTTTTGAATACACTATCTAAGTTGGTCATAACTTTCCTTCCAAGGAGTAAGCATCTTTTAATTTCATGGCTGCAATCACCATCTGCAGTGATTTTGGAGCCCAGGAAAATAAAGTCTGCCACTGTTTCCACTGTTTCCCCATCTATTTGCCATGAATTGATGGGACCAGATGCCATGATCTTAGTTTTCTGAATGTTGAGCTTTAAGCCAACTTTTTCACTCTCCTCTTTCACTTTCATCAAGAGGCTTTTTACTTCCTCTTCATTTTCTGCCATAAGGGTGGTGTCATCTGCATATCTGATATTGATATTGATTGATATTTCTCCTAGTCATTAGGGAAATGCAAATCAAAACCACTAAGAGCTATAACTTCACACCCACTAGGAAAGCTGGATTTCCCAAGTGGCTCTGGAGGTAAAGAATTTGCCTGCCAATGCAGGAGACATGAGTTTGATTCCTGTCAAGATCCCCCGCGAAGATCCCCTGGAGGAGGCCATGACAACCCATTCCAGTATTTGTGCCTGGAGAATCCTATGGACAGAGGAGCCTGGCAGGCTATGGTCCACAGGGTTGCAAAGAGTTGGACATGACTAATATGACTTAGCACACACAGAATAGCTATGATTAGAAAAAAAAGATGAGCAAGTGTTGCTGAGGAGATGGAGAAATTGGAACCCTCAAACATAGCTGGTAGTCATTCAGCCTCTGTGGAAAACAACTGTGCCAGTTCCTCATGATCTAGAAATTACACTATCTTAGGCATATATCCACAAAAATTTGAAACATATGTCCATACAAAAACTTGTACGCAAATGTTCATATTAGTGTATTCATAATATCCAAAAAGTGGAAATAATCCAAATGACTATCAGCTGATGAATGGATAAATAAAATGTGGTATATGTCCACAATGAAAAATTATTCAGCCATAAAANATCCACAAAAATTTGAAACATATGTCCATACAAAAACTTGTACGCAAATGTTCATATTAGTGTATTCATAATATCCAAAAAGTGGAAATAATCCAAATGACTATCAGCTGATGAACGGATAAATAAAATGTGGTATATGTCCACAATGAAAAATTATTCAGTCATAACAAGGAACAAAATAGTGATATGTGCTATGATATGGATGAACTTTGAAAACATTATGCTAAGTGAATGAAGCCAGTCACAAAAGAATTTATGTTGTATGATCCTATATATGCTATATATTGTATAACTCTATATTCAGAGTAGGCAAAGCCAGAGAGATCAGAAAGCAGTGATTGTCAAAGGCTGGGGGATAGGGGTACCTGGAGAGTGACTGCTAATGAATATGTGTTTCTTTTTGCGGGGGATAAAAATGTCCTGGGATTAGTTAGTGGTGCTGATTGTACAACTTAGTGAAAGTACATAAAACAAACAAACAAACAAAACCCCTCTGTATCTGAGGCCTGGGAATGTGCATTTGAAACAAGTCCTCAAGATGATTTCTAGGCCACTGAGATTTGAAAACTGCAGCGTTTCATTTGTAATCACTTTATCCCCTGAAAATTTGAAGAATTTAAAATCTGTTTTAGAAAGAATAAAAAAAGGCAAAAAGCAGACAACAAGAGCATGGGAAGCAACCATTCAGTGAGCAGCTATTTAGCTGCTGCCTGCTATGTAGCAGGTAGCATGCTGGGCCCAGTAAACGAATCCCAATCCTGTCTTATAGGAGTTTAGAGCTTGGGAGGGATGCAGCATGCAAACACTTAGCTACAGTACCAAGACAGTCATGACGTCTGCATTAATGGAGGTTTGTACAAAGCATGGCAACTCAACAAAGGAGCCTCAAGCTGGGCCCGGGGGAGCCAAACAATGAGGTAATATCTGAGCTGGGGCTCAAGATCTGCACGCTTGGGAAGGCAGAAGAGAGTATGAATGAGGGAAGTGGGGGGTGCTTCCAATCAGAAGTGAAAGTGTTAGTCGCTCAGTCGTGTGCGACTCTTCGAGATCCCATCGACTGTAACCCTCCAGGCTCCTCTGTCCATGAGATTCTCCAGACAAGAGTACTGGAGTGAGTAGCCATTTCCTTCTCCAGGGGCTCTTTCCGACCCAGGGATCAAACCGGGGTCTCCTGCACTGCAGACAGATTCTTTACCATCTAACTCACCAAGAAAGCCCATCAGAGGAAGAGTATGTGTAAAATGCACAGAGAACTTGGAGAGCTTGGCATAGTAAAGCATCTGTAACAAGTGGGAATCTCTCCCAAGGGAGGACAGTCAGGAGAAGAAGCAGAGAGCTGGCTCATTGTGCAGCGAGGCGCTATTGGAGAGTTTAGAAAACAAAGAAACCAGTCCTAGACTGGGAAGAGCCATCTGATGGCAGGATGGGAGACTGGGGCAGAGAGAACAGAGGAGCTGAAAGGCTGGAGGGAAGAAGGCTTGAATGATACACTGAAGGTCTAAACTAAGGCAATAGAAGGGCAAGAGGAGATAGATGGTGCTATACACATTTAGAGCCCCTGGGGACGGACAGAATGCTTCGTAGGCCCCTTAGCATCCTCACTGACCTCTACCTACTAGACGCTAGTTGCGCATCCCCGTTGTGAAAAACAAAAGTATCTCCAGAAATTGCAAGGTGCTTTTGAGTGCCTACCTGAGAGGCAGCTGAGACTCCAACAAGCTGAAACTCCATTGATCTGGTTGTAGGACCATTTTTGTGTTGTTTGCTAATAAACATCTGATGGGAGGCAGAATCCATTCTGAGTTGTGCTGTGACTGTGAGGGAGTTAGGGAGCAGACTTGTAGCCTCAACTTCCTCTCACAAACAGGAAACTCCCCTGGTTACCAAATAGAGGGCGACTGTGACCAGCCAGGTAGTACTAGCAGTGAAGAACCCGTCTGCTAATGCAGGAGGCATAAGAGACGCAGGTTAGAGACGCAGGTTAGAGATGTCAGGAAGATACCCTGGAGGGGTGAATGGCAACCCTCTCTAGTATTCTTGCCTGGAGAATCCCCTGGACAGAGGAGGCTGACAGGTTACAGTTCACAGAGTCGCAAAGAGTTGGGCACGACTGAAGCGACTTAGCACACACTTGTGAACAACCAACTTGACTGAGGTCGGTTGGCCCCAGGGTAGTTTTGCTGTTTTCTGGCTGGACAAGGGTTGACATCCCTTGTTTTAAACTAAACAAGGAGGTCATTAGACTGAAGTCACTTTTAATATCTTGGTAGCAAACTAATACTTAAGCCTAAAATCCCTTGAGGTTAAGAAACCAGAATTGAAGGACAACCAATCACAGCCCACCAACCAGACTTTCTCAAGTAAGGCAACTACTTAAGCTACAGCCAATCGAATCACTTCCTTGCTTTACTGCCTCCTCTTCTTTATAGAAGTTTACCCCTCCCATCTACTTCTGTCAGTGGAGTGTTCCTAATCACTTCTGGTTTGGTGTTCGCAGACTGGAATTGATTTTTGCTCCAATGAACTCTTAAAATTTTTAATGTGCTTCAGTTTATCTTTTAATGCTCGAAATAGAGAATCCCTGATAGAGAGCTCCTGGCCAGGAGAAAGAGGAGAGACACAGAGTGAGCTCCAAGACCAGGAACTTCAGAATGCACAGAATGGATTTCGTCTGGGTTTCTCAAGCAATTGTTTACAGGAATCCTCCCCCCAAACTCATGGATCTGTGATGATGATCACAGCAGGGCCCAAGGATAGCTCTGCCCAACTTTGAGACAAAGCGGACCTCCTCAGCAGAGAGCTCACCATGATAGCTATGGCACCAGGTAGGAGTCACAGACTGCCTGAGTGGGAAAGGACCCCTGAGAGAGCTTGCCTGTTATCACTCCTAAGAGTCCTGTGCCCACATCCTTGCTAGGTCCGGAATCCATCCATACCTGTCTGTTCCCTCTACCACCACCCTGGTCCATGCCAGCGTCACCTCCCACCTGGAGGGCTGCCATTGCTTCCTAACTAGAATTCTAGTTTCTTTCTTCTTCTCTTAGAGCCTACTCTCTATACAATCTCCAGAATGATGATTGTAAGTAAATCTGTCTCGTCCTCTCCTGATGAAATCCCTTCAGTGGGCTTCCATGATATTTAGAATAATTCCACAGTCCTTACTTGTTTTTGCAAAGCTCTGCAAGTCTGCATCCCAATTTCATCCAACCCTTAGCTCGTCACCAAACTCCAGCCACAGTGGCCTTTCGGTTTCTGAAATGTGCTTAGAGCCTTCCCATCCGAGGGCGTTGGACTCTGATGGACTGTCTTCCAGAAGTGGTTTCCTCCAAGTCTTTCTGTGGCTGCCTCCTCCTCCATGGGGCTCAGCTCAGATGAGACCCTCCCAGAGAGGTCTCCCTTGCCTCTCCTAGCTTGCAAAGCTCCTGATGTCCCCGCCCTCCCAGTCACACTACCCCTTACTCCTGTGCCGTCACTTTCACTTAAGGGAATTATCTTGCTTGTTGTTTGGTTGACCCTTTACTCCTCCCTCTAAAATGCAAGATCCTCCAAAGCAAAGGATTGCTCAGACCTAGCACATGGTCAGGTGTGGCCCAGCCACTCTATGGATATCTCATGAAGAGATGAATGACTTTAAGATTGGCGCCAGAATAAATCCATTTAACATGTTACGTGCACAATGATGACCAAGACCAAATCCCTTGATATCCTTGTCTTCCCTAGAAGTTAAGAGCTGTCTTTACCGACTACTGTGAAGCCCTACCTGCAGGCCTCCACATGTTTTGGATCTCCCCCTCACCCTCCACACTGCAAAAGAGTGGGGAGTCCTTGTTGACAGTAGACCATTGCTCTGTTCTTGTTGCTCCCTCCTCTTCTCCCCCCACCCCCTTCCTCTCTCTGGCTTGTTCCTGAAAAATAACTTGTTAGCTGAATAACTTAACATCAAATCCTTCTTCCTGTTAACATACAGAAACCCCGTGATTCAGTTTGAAAGACTCCAATTGGCTGCACTTTAGCTTTTGGCCTCTTTTTTCAAATGATTAATGATCTATAAACAAACACGGAGAATGGTTAAAGCACCTGCTATTTAGAGGTCCCCTGTGGTGAACCCTTTTTCTAAATGGAAGGACTGCCTGGTTTATCTTCTGTGTAAATATGGATTCTCTTATTTTGGATGCTGTGTTGGTTACACCTGCACCATTGATGTGAATCCAACACGCCCTGCTGTCGTCTGTCTTTTTTCATCTGATCACTCCATGTAGTCACTCAACACACCTTTGTTGAGCACCTACTATGTGCCAAAGAGACAAACAAGGAAGCCCCTGTCCTCGGTGATGCCCTATCCATCAGAGGAAATGGACAAGAGAATGATCAAATAGAGTCTGACAGGAGAAGAGCCCCTCGCCAAGCCCCAGGTGATCAGGGAGGACTTTCATGATGATCCTTGTGCTGTCTGGGGGGAGATGAGTGGCAGCTTGCCAAACAAATGGAAGGCAAGGCACCCAGAAGGGCAAAGGGCCTTCACGTTCAAAGACAAAGAGGTGTGAATGGGCTTTGCAGAAGGACTCCAGCCATGTGTGGACGTGGAATGCTAAAGGGCTAAATCTGAGCAGTAAGCAGAACCATGAAACTACACGGAGGACTTGGAATTTTATTCTTAAAGTGATGGGGGACCACTTATGGACATTATAGGGAATACATGAAAGCCATGGACAAACTGCACTGCTAAAAGATGACTTAAGCAGCTCTTATGGAGCTTAAGAGGGGAGCGATCAGTGTCTGAAGATCTGTTAAAAGACATCATCTTAGTCCATCCAGGCTGTTGTAACAGAACACCATAAACTAAAAAGTGAAAGTAGTGTGAAATTCGCTCAGTTGTGTCTGGCTCTTTGTGACCCCATGGACCATACATGTCCATGGAATCCTCCAGGCCAGAATACTGGAGTGGGTAGCCTTTCACTTCTCCAGGGGATCTTCCCAACCCCGGGGTCGAACCCAAGTCTCCCACACTGCAGGTAGATTCTTTACCAGCTGAGCCACAAGGGAAATCCAAGAATACTGGAGTGGGTAGCCTATCCCTTCTCCAGTGGATCTTCTCGACCCAGGAATCGAACCAGGGTCTCCTGAATTGCAGGCAGATTCTTTACCAGCTGAGCTACCAAAGGTGGGGGGCGGTGATTTATATATAACAAACATTTATTAATCACAGTTCTAGAAGCAAGGATGTCAAGAATCAAGATGCTGGCAGGTCTGGCGTCTGATGAGAACCTGTTCCCCACTGATGGCTATCTTCTTGACACAGCCTCGCATGCAGGCAGGGACAAGCAAGCTTTCCAGAGTCTCTTTTATAAGAGCACTAATCCCATTCACAGGGGTTCAGCATTCAAGACCTAATCATCTCTCACAAGCCCCACCTCCAAATACCGTCACACCAGAGGGTTAGGATTTCCACATAGGTGTTTGAGGAGGATACATTCAGATCACAGCAGAAGAGAAATAAGAAGTGTTTGAACCTGAGATTTTTATCCTTGGACACAGTGGTGCCCGGGGAGGGGTGTCCTCACTGAGCTTTGGAGAATCTAGAAACTCTTTTGTTGAAAATGTGGTATCTGTGTGCATAAAGAGGAACCACAGCTTTTATGAAGTGTGCAAAGGGATCTGAGACACTCAATCAAGGTCATGCAGTGAGGACAGAGAAATCAAACTCCACAGAAGAGAGATTTAGATTTACTGGGATATGTGATAGATGGGAGAAGGGTGGAGAGAATAGGAAGCGGTGAAGCCAAAGGTGATGTTTCTGACTTGGGATATGATTTAGAAAATTGTGTATCTTTCTAGAATCCTGGCAAAAGCATAGTTTTGGAGCAGAAGGTAGGAGAGGAAGAAGAGATAAATTACTCATTCATTCATCAATTATTGAGTTCTTACTTTGTCTTCAGTACTTTCCTTGGTGCTGAGGATTCAGCTAAATAAAGAAACTTGCATTGTAATGAGGGTAAACAGACAAACACCTTCGTAGAAGGTGGTAATCACTGGTGGAATGGACAGTGGGCTTGCTTCTTTGGAATGGACAAGGGGTTGCTACTTTGGCAGGCTGGTCAGAGACACTTCTGTGAACAGCTCATATTTCAGCAGAAACCTGAGTTAGGTGAGAGAGAGAGGTTTGTGGCTATCTGATCTGGGGCTGTCATATTCTAGGCAGAGGGAATAAGCAGGACAAATGCCCTGTGATAAGTATATCCTTGGCTTACTGGAGGAAGAGCATGGCAGATAGCTTGGGTTGAGCAGAGTGAATCATGAGAAAAGATCAGGTGATGAGATGGAGCATGGTGATAGAGGCTGGATCGTTTGGACCTCAACCCTGAAGGATTATAGTGATAATCATGGATTTTTTTTTCCCCTAGGTGAAATGGCAAACCACTGGCAAACACTAAATAGAGAGAAGGACTTAACTTCAGTTTGGGACATGTTGATTTTGGAAGAGTGTATACTCTGATGCTGGGAGGGATCGGGGGCAGGAGGAGAAGGGGACAACAGAGGATGAGATGGCTGGATGGCATCACCGACTCGATGGACATGAATTTGGATAAACTCCGGGAGTTGGTGATGGACAGGGAGGCCTGGCGTGCTGCAATTCATGGGGTTGCAAAGAGTTGGACACAACTGAGCGACTGAACTGAACTGAACTGTGAGACATCCAGGTGGAGGGGTGCAGCAGGCATTGGATATGAACCAACAAAGGGCTGATGTTTGGGTGTATTTGTGAGAGTCATCACATAGATGGTAGTGGAGATCATGGTTGTGAACGGGTTTCTCTTGAATATTGTAGAGTATGATGAGAAGGGGAGGAAGCTGAGGAAACCAGGAGAGGAAAGAGAAGAATTAGGAAAGAGGGAATAGTCAAAGTAATGGGGAAGAGATTTTGAAGATTAACAGTCGTAGATGTTGCAGAGAGTTAATAAAAGTTTCAAAGTGTATGCTTTGCATTTCTCAGACTGTAAGATAGTGCAGAGGGATTGGAAGTGGGAAGATTACAGTGGGCCAAGGAATCAATGAGCAGTGAAGTGAGTCAGTGTAGACATCATCCCAAATTGATAAGCCTGGTCCAGATACTTTACTGTCTATGCTCCTGGTCCGTGACCATTGTCTCATGGCCAAACTGCAGACTCAGTTACAGTCAGGAGGACAGAACCAAAATATCTCATGTCAAGTGGTGGGATGGCAGACAGATCAGGAGGTCACGGGCTTTATGTGGTTTGAGGAGCAAGCAAAACCAGGTAGATTCTGATAAAAAGGAGCTAATTGAAGAGTACGTGTCCAAAGATACTGATAAGCTTGAAGTGTAGGTAGAGTGAGTATAACAGGGTTTGGGGCTGGAAGAGCGGGAGACTGAGATCCAAGGAGATATTGGAATTATGATTTGAAATGTGAAATAGAGAAAAGCCCAGGGTGTAGTTTCAGGAAAATTCGAGTAAAGTGGAACGGAGGTAAAGTTCACTGGCTTCAAAGAGAGAAAAAATAATTCTGTTAATGTAAGCTAGTAATTGGGGAAGGTGCTAATAGTAGATTACAACTATGCCAATCTAGGGAAGATGGTTTGCCTAAACAATTTGGTGGCTCCTAAGCAGCATTTGGGCTTCCTGGGTGGGCACTCGTGGTAAAGAACCCTCTTAACAATGCAGGAAACATGAGAGGAGTAGGTTCAATTCTTAGGTCAGGAAGATTCCCTTGGAGGAGTTCATGGCAACCCACTCCAGCACTCTTGCCTGGAAAGGTCCATGGGCAGAGGAGCCTGGCAGGCTACAGTCCATAGGTCTGCAAAGAGTCAGACATGACTGAAGTAACTTAGCGTGCACAAAAGCAGCATTTATTTATTTTTCCAATGGAATAAAACAGAAATTATCAGAAAGCATCATTCTTAATTTTAAAAGAATATTTCGAGAAAATTACTGTGTGTGTGTGTGTGTACATGCAGTTCTGGACGAAAATGTAAAATGTATTTCTAACTGTGTGTTGTGACTTAAAAAGATGAAGCTAAGATGACATGAACTACAGAGCAGGATTTTTGCAGGAAGGTGGAGGAGGGTGGAAGATGAGAGAGGGAGCTACAGTCTGAGCTTCTTTTGGCTTGAGCCACATGGACCCCAAAATGGCCCGGTGGCAGACCCACAGGAGTAGAGGGTACCTGGTTTAGAGGTGCTGATAAAAGAAGCCATTCCACTGGGGTGCAGAATTGCTAATACCTGAGCTCACCCAGAACAAGATATGATCATTACCAATGGTATGGTTTGGGGATGTAGGCTCGAGTCACAATATCCAGGAACCATAACACAGTAACAATCAAATACCCTTGTTTTGAGAAAGAAGCACCGTCTGGCTTAAATTTAGCCGATGCAGATTTGTGAATGCCGCCTTGGTTTCTCAGAAGCTTCATCCTCAAGAGTCTTGTGTAAGCAGAGATGGTGAATGTTGATTTTTCCCTCTCAGTGTAAATTTCACTCGACTTTTCCCTTTCAGAGTTCATATTACCTCTTTTCCACTTTTATTATCCTATTTTGTTACTGTGCTCTGTGAACTTTGCCTGTGGTACTATAAACCTGGGGACTAAATACTTGGCTTTAGCTGCAAGAATGAAGACATTAAAGAAACAGGTCTCAGGCTTCGCAAACAGGTTTTTGTGTCCTTGGAGTTTGCACCGTGCCCTTTGTGGCAGAGACCAATTGCTATTCTGAAAACTCATCTCTATTTCCTCCTGAGGAAACAATTGTTTTCCCAGCTTGCCTTGCAGTTAAGTATGGCCACATGACTAAATTTTAGCCAATGGAGTGTGGAGACAGAGAGGGCAGGCGTGGCTTCCAGGCCCCTCCCCTAGAAACAGGCTGCATTCAGTCTTGTCCCACTTCCCCCATCTGCAGGCTGAGCTTCCATGCAGTGGCAGAACTGGGAGCTTTCTGCTGAAAAGGGGAGAGACGCAGCCACCCTGGACCCTGGACTCCTTCCACACCCCTCCCATCCCTGGTTTGTAGGACTTTATTAGAAGGAGAAAGATACATTGTTTCAGTTCAGTTTGGTTCAGTCGCTCAGTCGTGTCCGACTCTTTGCGACCCCATGAATCGCAGCATGCCAGGCCTCCCTGTCCATCACCATCTCCCGGAGTTCACTCAAACTCAACGTCCATCGAGTCGCTGATGCCATCCAGCCATCTCATCCTCTGTCGTCCCCTTCTCCTCCTGCCCTCAATCCCTCCCAGCATCAGAGTTTTTTCCAATGAGTCAACTCTTCCCATGAGGTGGCCAAAGTATTGGAGCTTCAGCTTAGCATCAGTCCCTCCAATGAACACCCAGGTCTGATCTCCTTTCGGATGGACTGGTTGGATCTCTTTGCAGTCCAAGGGGCTCTCAAGAGTCTTCTCCAACACCACGGTTCAAAGGCATCAGCGCTCAGCTTTCTTCACAGTCCAACTCTCACATCCATACATGACCACTGGAAAAACCATAGCCTTGACTAGACGGACCTTTGTTGGCAAAGTAATGTCTCTGCTTTTTAATATGCTGTCTAGGTTAGTCATAACTTTCCTTCCAAGGAGTAAGCTACATTGTTTATTGGAGTTTATCTGTGATAGCAGTTCACATTGCTTTAACTGCTACACCTGGGCCTACATAGATGCTCAACCCTGGGTGCCAACTGGATCTCCATATTCATTTAGAGTTTGCCTTTGAAACTGAAATAAATTGGTGATTTCATTTTATCTCTCCACAGAGTCATCACTTGGTGTTTTGAAAAGAAACTTTTTTAGTTGCTTTCATTTTCACTTACATTTATATTTTCTTGCCATGGTTAAAAAAAGCAAGCAGTGGATCACTCCCTTCTTTCCTGGCCCCACTGAAGTCCAGAAAGTTGGTATCTACCCAGCAGGTGCTCCTTAAATGTTGCTCAGCTGATGGTTGAGTTTGCTTTAAGAAATTATTTTTCCTCACTTTTGTAAGTCCTCAACTTAATTTACAATGAAGACAAGCCAAGTATTAGTGTGATTGTAAATAACGATGACACACACATTGGGCAGCGCAAGATGCTAGCATGGTTCTATACATTTTACACACATTATCAGCAATCTAAAACCCTGCAAGGTAGGCATTAGTACTTTTTTTTTTTTTTTTTTTTTTTGCTGTTTTGAAACTGAACCTGAGAATAGCTACAGGACTCATCAAGGTCACACAGCTAGTGATTGATTTGTGCCAAGATTCTGAATTAGATCTGAACAGCTCTAAAGCCCAGTCCTGATGCACCTGCTTTCCAAATGTGTGCTTTTAGCTTGCTCACCTTATGCCTACTCATTCCTGTCCTCTACTTTCCAGATACCAGTTTTCCTAGTTCTGCTCATTGACTGGTCAACACGGTGTACCCTGAATTCAGCCAGGATCACTTAATTTTAACAGAGGAAACAGAACTCAGGCCACTCAGTGCAGGGAGCTTCAGGCCTGCTTTGATAGGTATTAGAATTTATAAATATTTCCATAATTCCTCCAGCAGATATATGAGTATGCATTGCTCACTATTAGAGAACAACAGCGAAATGCAGTATCTATTGGGCTCCTTTTAATCGCCTTGTTCAAAGTTAAAAAAAAAAATGCTGGTGGATGTTAAAATTCTGGAGGTCACATATCACATTTTAGAAAAGAACTGGCACCCCATCCTCCTTCAAGCCTTGCACAGGCCTGGAACATGGATTGTGTTTGCTAAACTTGTTTACATTTGAATATGTTTTCTGTTAAAAACTGGTGTGTGTGCTAAGTTAAAACAAGGCAACCAGGAGGTGTGCATGGGTGTGGAGAAGCGGAAAGGAGGAACTACTTAGCTGTGGGTATGAGGGGGTCATTTTAAGGCTCACTTGCTTAGTCATGTCTGACTCTTTGCGGCCCCATGGACTGCAGCATGCCCGGCTTCCCTGTCCTTCACCGTCTCCTGGTGTTTGATCAAACTCATGCCCATTGAATCACATCCACTAAGGCTTACTAGCTTGCTAAAAAAAATGATCCTGGCGTGTTTGGCGCCCAAGTCCAGTAGCTGTCTTACCTCGGTTGCATTTCTAAACCCTCCAGGAATAAAAACTTGTCCGTGGACGTGAGCTGATGCTATGAGTCCCTTCTAACTCTAAGAGTTAAGAGGACTGGCTCTGAAAGCACACAGCCCAGGTCAAAATTCTGACCCAGTCAACCTGGGGCAATGGGCTCAGCCTACCTGAGCCTCCTTTTGTTCAGCACTGGAATACCTCTGATGCTGTGACCTCACCACAGGGTTGCCTTTGGGGCTAAATCGCCCCTGTAAAGCATATACCATAGTGCCTGGCACAGAGAAACTGCATAGTGGGTGTGAGCAGTGGAGCCTGGCTTTCATTTTGTCCTGTCACTGAAATCTTAACGCATCTAGTACAGGAAGGAGTCAGCTTTGGGTGCTGGGACTGGCCCAGACCTGGAAAAGCCTGCTCTTTGGGCCGTGGAGAGTTTATAATCAGGATTTCACCAGTAAGACTCATAAGATCTTGAGCAGGAAACGTTACCTGTGTGGGCCTGAGCTTCTGCATGTGGAAGGAGAGAATGGACGGGAGGGAACCTTCCAACACAATGTGTCCCTGAGCCTGGACATTGGCTCGAACTCAATTGCAGACAGAAGGAAAGAATGGTTAGTCATTCCCCTGGCAAACATGGCAGAGTGATCATCTCCTTTTATTAATAGACCAGGCTATGCGAGCCATAAAAACAGGGTGGCTTCAGAATTGAAGTTCTTTGAATTTGAGTTTTTGTTACACCCGATGGAATGTGAAAAGAGAATTGTGTTATACATGGACTTTGTATAATGATCTCCTATCTCATGCTGCAAATCAATTACTTATTAGCTTTCATTGCCAAGGAAAGGAAAATATATTACTATTCATTTTAGCCTTTTCCTTATTGATTTTGTGAGTACAGTACTAGTTCTTGAAGAAAGATTATACTCATTCTTTCATTACAAAAGACCTAGGCCACATTACACAATATTAAAATGGGAGAAAAGCAGAAATAAAATAAGCTTATCATACTCCTCCATGGTGAAGCATTCAGCGTCCATTTTTCTTCCACATATTTTACACTGAGGATTGCATTTTTCACTCAGTGCTATGTAAGGACCAATTACCATGTGACTTCATAGAGTTTATAATAGTTTTAATTGTAAAATAATATCCCCAGAAGCATACTCTGGTTCGTTTTACCATTTCCCCTATCCTTGTCAGAAGGTAGCAGAGAGGGAACATGGGACTTGGTGTCACATTTCTCAGCAGTGCGACCTTGATCAAGTCACTTAAACTCTTCAGCCTTCAGTGGCCTCAGCTACAAAAATTCGGGCTAGGGCCACTCTCACTGGGCCATTGTGAAGACTAAACGAGATCGTGTTTGCAGAAGGCTCAGCGCTCTCTGGAACGTAGTAGGGTTCACTGATGCCAGTGGTACTTTCAACTTTGTGACCTACATTCCAATCTGATGAATGATCTGATTCTTATAAACACCCCAGCAGAAAATGCACATAACATATCAGACCACGTCACTCCCTCTCTCAGGGCCTGCCTCATCATTTCCAAAGTGAGGTGGTCAGACTACAAAGTGTGACCTCAAAGGCCCCTTCCACCATGGTCCTTGGTTGTTACTAAAAGCAGCTGCAACCATCTCGGGGAAATGACCGCTGGAAAGGTTCAGACTTACTGACAAAGAGAGCGCCCTACGAAAGCCTGAGGGCTTGTGGACACTAGCTTCTCTTTTCTCCCAGATAAACATTTGACATTCCTCTGAGAGGGTTCTCCTGGCTCAGTCTGTGTGCCCTTCACATCTCCATTTTTCAGACGGGTTCAGCAGCCAGCACGCTCACCCAAGGTTTTATTTATCCATTTCACATTTCTAATGTTGCGTCGCTGCGGTGATCATTTTCCAATGTGGTCATTTAAGGAAGATAAATTGGGCTGCAAATCTCAGGAGAGCAGGCATTCCTTTCAGTCAGTCCTCAAGGGACAAAGATTTTTTTCCCCACTCTTAACACCACCTGCTTTTGCCCTCCCTAAAACCGCCCATGAAGACCTTCTGACTGAGGAAAAAAGAAGAAAATTTTGGCCTCAGAGTAGTTGGATAGGCCCCCTCCCTAGTACGTGCACTGTTACCCCTAACAGTCAGATGTCTCAGATTCCCCAAACCAAGGGCAAAAAACAAAACGAAACACCTATTGTTAGGATCAGAGGTGCCACTGCAAGGAAATAAGTGTCATTAGCAGAGAACTGCCACCTGCCCCTCTGATAGCCTGTTCTCCGGGAATTTCAGTGCAGGCAGCCTCCCCCCACCTCATTCACGCACAGTGCCTGGGGGTGGGGTGGGGACCCACACTATGGCCTGAGTGGGGGAACTCGCACTGTGGAAGCACAGAATGTAAAGAGGCCTGGCACACATGGGCACCCACTGGCAGCTGGTACAGAATGAGGTCAAGCATGTAGGCTCTGAATCCCTGCATTTTTGCTTATTGTGCAATCTCAGGTACGTTATTTAACATCTCTCTGCCTCATTTCCGAAATGAGATGAATAGAAGTCTCTTCTAAGGTATGAGAGAAATAAAGAAGTTAAGGCACGGAAAAGCTATAGAATGTGCCAGGCATATGTTTCATAAGTAGCACCTGTTGTGCTAAATGGACAAATCCAATCATCACTTTGAGGGACAGTCAATAGTAGTGGAAAGAGGGTGGAATGGGTTTTAGAGACAGACCTGTGTTTGAATCCCAACTCCAGTTTGTGTTTCAGTTCAGTTCAGTTCAGTTGTTCAGTCCTGTCTGACTCTTTGCGACCCCATGGACTGCAGCACGCCAGGCCTCCCTGTCCATCACCAACTCCCGGAGTTCACTCAAACTCATGTCCCTTGAGTCGGTNGGATCTCTTTCAGGAGGAAACCAAGGTCTGCACCCCATCTAAAGGCCTTCAGGGTCAGAGACCTGACAATCAAACCAGCAGTACATAGAGCCTTGTCATCAGAATTCCTTCCCTCTGTGGGACATCAGTCCCTTTCATAAAAGTAGAAGATTTTCAAGATCCCTTCAGAAGGAAAGATTGGCATTGTTTAAAGAAAAAAACAAAAAAATCAATGTTTAAGAAAAAAGACAAAGTTCTCCTTCAAGAAATAACAACCCTGCTAGCTTACTCCGGGTGTGAAATAATGTTATTGGCAATGAGATTGGGGTGTTCTATTTCTGTCTCAATAAACTTTCTCTCCCCTGGGTAGTATTTTATAGTTACTGCTTCTACGCTCCATTGGCATAGGCATAATTTATTATGTGTTTACATGTTTCACTCACTCTGCTAAGGTGGGAGCCCAGTGATACACTATTACTGTACGTGCCTCTGTGTGTGCACGTGTCTGTGTGTGTACACTTGCACAAATATTGACAGGCTACTCAAAGACACCTGACAGGTGGTGGGCTTTCCACTTTTCACAGCACCAGTCACCCCCACCCCCACCCTGGCCGCCCCAGGACGACTTGGCTTAGATCAAATGTGTCCTGAGACCCCATATAGTCCCTTCTTCTCTGAAAAGAAGCAGGACAATCCCAGGACAATGCTGTCTCCCTGTCACTGCTCAGCTTCTATATTTCCTACTTTGAGTTGCTTTCCTGTATGAAGATGAAATTCCTCCTATTTCTGGGTGGAATGTCAGCGTGCACAACACTTTTCTCAACAGAGTCATGTGAAGGAAATAAAGCAGATGCTATCATTTGCCCTTTTTCTCCACTGGAGACCCAGCAAGGGCAATGGTATTTGCAGGTCAAACAGCAAGGGAGGAATCCGGCCCCGGGCCAGCTCTGATGGGAGAGCCACTAAATGCTTAGGTTCTTCACGGTTAAAAGGTGGAGATGATGGTAATTACTGCACAGAGCTGTTTCTGAAATGATACATTTTTTTAAATGCTCAGCAGAATGACTGGCATGTCAGAAAGTGCCGTAAATGTCACCAACGCTAGTGGTCTTTTCCGAGGATTGTGTTCTGAGACCTTGTAGTAGCAACAGTTGGGACTGGTAGATAATAATAACAATAATAACTTACTACGTACTGGCACTGTTTGAAGCCCTTTTTGTGAACAGACTCATTTATTTGCCACAACAGACCTATGTAGTAGGCATTATTATTGTTGTTCAGTCGTTAATTCGTGTCCCACTCTTTTTCGACACCATGGCTGTATGTTGCCTGCCAGGCTTCTCTGTCCATAGGATTTCTCAGGCAAGAAAACTGGAGAGGGTTACCAGTCCCTTCTCCACGGAATCTTCCGGACCCAGGGATCAAAACCCTGCCGCCTGCATTAGCAGGCAGACTCTTTACTACTGATCCACCAGGGAAGCCCGTAAGCATTATTATTAATCCTGTATTATGGATAAGGGACACAGAGATTGTTAGGTTGAAGTAACCTTGTCTTTTAAAATAGAATTGGCCCATACTTGGAGTATTTCCTCCTTATCACATCTTTTCTACCATCATTCCTGACCGGTGACTGCCTTGGGGTTTCTAAATTCCCCATCACCCCTTGCTCCAAGGTCACCACCTCTGTAGCATCCACTCCCCGGCTTCCCTCCTTGTATGTGATATTCCTTTATCTTATGTCTCCAGGGTCCTTTGGTGAGGAGTCTGAGCCTCGGAGTGGGCAGCAAGCCACCCAGACCTACAGCGTGAGCTCCGCGGGTCCAGTCTATCCTTGCCCTCCCCGCTGTGTCCCTGGACGCTGTAAGAGCGCAAAGGGCCGGCCTGCAGCCCCCGGAGTCCTCAGGAGGCCGGGACCACTGCACCAGCCGCGGCCTGGCCGGCATCCGCCGAAGGGACAAGGACACTCAGTAGGGGGCACCCGAGAGCCCACATGGCCTCCAGCTCCCCTCCCTCCGGCCCCGCCGGCCGGGAAGGGCTTGGAATTTAATCCTCCGCATTCCATTCTGGGTTCCTGTGACATAATAAGGCCCAAGGAGGGATCTCGAGTGACTGGTCAGCAGAACCCTCAGCGGGATTTTCTATAGATAGCCAGGGCGTGTCTCGGGCTCGGTCCTTTCTGCGGGAGGAAAGTGCTTCCCCGCCGGGCTGGGCAGCGCCCTGTGCGGCAGGTGGGCGACGTGGGGGACCGCCTAGGCCCCGGGCTCAGGGGGACTTTGTCCGGCAGCAGGGGAAGGGACGCCAGGGATCCCGGGCCGGGAGAGGGAATTCCAACTATGGCGTTTTGGAGAAAACTCTTTAGTTATTTGCCCTCACCGACCTCACCCCGAGATGGGACTGCGGCTGCGATGAGATGTCCCAGATACAGAGCCTCCAGCAGCCTTTGACGCCGGCTCTGCAAAGATTCCGCGGTCTAAGCCGGGCTGTCCTTGGCGAGGGAGGCGTGTTTGGAATGTCGGTGCGGCCGCCGCTCTGATTGGAGGTTTGGGGTTTCAGAGTTTCTTAATTTGCATGACCATGCGGCATGCTTATTACAGTCCACAATAGAGGGTTGGAATTTGAAACTCTGTTTACCTTCCAGATTCCAAACAAGCAGCATTCCTATCAATAATGTCACATAAAGACCGGCATGATGGTATAGAATCCTAACATGACTAATATATTTTATTTTATCCTGTCCAGCTGTGGAAAGGACTTCTCAGGAGGCACGTATCTCTCTTACATAAAATAATAGCTAAGCTGCCAAGGGCTTTAATGACATAATTTCATCATGGGATTCTAGAGTCTTTGGTTTATGCGACCATCAAGAACCCTGAGACGAAATTAATTAATGTAACTGGGACAAGCCCAAGTGCTGTGTTTCCATTCCCCTTGTAAGTGAACGCAACTATTTTAATTGCCCAAACATTTGGTGGGTAGGGAGGTGGAGAAAAGCCTGTCTGATGTATTCATTAGCTGCAGAATAAATTCCTTAGAGGCAATATACTGTTGTTAAAAATGTGAGCAGTTGAGTCAGACAGCCTGGGTTTGAATCTTGACTTGGCCTGAAATCTGTGAAAACTTGAGTGAGTTATTGATGTTTTCCAAGCATATTACTCATCTGTGAGATGAGGTTGCTGATACCTGCCTCTCAGGGTTAAGAGGATTAAACGAAGTCAGAATTGATGGGCTGGATGCAATACCTCTGAAAGGCCCTGGGTCCAGTGCTTGGAGCACAGTAACTGCTGATAGAAGGCTGCTGTATTATTAATCCCACAGCAAAAGCAAAACATTCCTGAGATGGGTCCCTGACACCATGGAGGTCCAGGAATCTTAGCTGCTTCCAGCCAGGAGCTTCTCTTTTTAGCCCCTGAATTCCTTAAATGCCCTACATTTGTGAGTTGTATTATTCGCAGCCCGAGAGAGCGGGATGGCGGCCCCCACCCTGTCTGGAATCCCAGAGCACCTCTGAGATTCTGACCTAGCACAGCTGCCTGTTGCAAATAATTTAGGAAACATGAAACAGAACAGACTGCAGTTCCACAGAAAGGTCTGAAGGGTGAACTTTATGTGTCTGTCATGTATCTGCTTTCTCCTGCAGAGAACTGAAAGCAGGGCTCTGCCTGGAAGAATATCCCCCTCCTGCCCCACCAGGCGAGGAAGAGGAGCTCCTCAAACTCGAAAGATGGGGTCCATGCAGGTCCCATTTTCCTATAAAATCTGTTTTCGTGCTACTTTGTCCCTGGTGTCGAGAAGGGCTTCTTAGTAGATGTAAACAGAGCGCCTGCCTGTAAGTGGACCTTAGCTTTGTAATTCAAAATTATGATGTCACACCCTTCCTACATTATAGCTTCAAGACCTTGGCACAGAACTGCATGTTTCCGCACCTGTTTGCTCTTCTTTTTACAGGCATTTTGATGTGGACCATTCTTAAATTGTTTATTGAATTGGTTACAATATTACTTCTGTTTTATGTTTTGGTTTTTTTTTTTGGCCTCAAGGCTTGTGAGATCCTACCGCCTCAACCTAACCAGGGATTGAACCTGCAGCCCCTGCACTGAAAAGTGAAGTCTTAACCACTGAGCTGCCAGGGAAGCCCCTGTTTGTTCTTAAGACCTGCAGGATGAAGGGAATGGAAAACCCTTCGCTGGGTGATTGGGTAGATTCAATGGCTTATTGCATGGCAAGTGCCCAGTACAGCTCCTGGCATATGGTAGACACCCTGTGAGCCTTGTTTCTCTTCCAAAGGGCCAGGAAGCCTGAAGCAGAGAGGCCCACTCAGCTCCCTCCCATTCTTTCCCAAGGAAGACGACCACAGGTGGAGAGCGAATGCCATCTCAGAGAGGAACGCGTGGCGGTGTGATGTCACATGCTGGGTGGTGGCGATGTAAAGGGTGACAGCCCACACCTGACCAGCCTGCAGGGCCCTTGTCATCAGCAGCAGCCCAGTTATTGATACACTTCCTATACTGAGGCCTTCTCTGAGTACACCAACCTAAATGATCTGAGAACAGGGATTTTTAAGGATCCAGATATTGCTGTTAACTATCAAAAAGAAAGGATGCTTTATTTCAAAAATGTTTTTTCTTTTTTGCTTGAAATCCAGTCACTCTTTCCTATCTGTGATCTCCAGAGCTGGGAGTCCCACTTCCTCCAGAATAGAGTTTAGAGTCTTTAAATATGCCCACCCATTTTCCTGGTCAAGCAATGGCAGCAGACAGTCATTAAATCGTGGCGGGTGGTGGGGGGCGGCAGGGATGAGACATGCCCACAGGCTGTTGGCAGAGGCCTCTGTAGGATGCATGTTCAGATTTGTCTCCGTAACTGGACTGACCATTCCTTTTCAATAGCTGAGAATTTGTGTTCATTGTATGCACTTCGAGCCTTTCCCACTTATTCTATGTGACTTTTTCCTATGTGCCTCTGCTCTCTCTGAAAATATTTTTTTCTCACCTATGTGAGTGAGCTGGTCACAGTCATTTTTAGGAACTGTGAATGGAGCTGAATTTATTTGCAGGTCACCTCTGCAACTGCCAATTCCTTGCAACAGATATTTGGAAAGAAAGAACCCTAGCTGCAAATAAATAAATAAATGTAGACGTGCTGGTTTTCACCTCTAAAGCAGGTACCATGCCTGTTAAGTCTTGTGTATTTCCCCAGGGCACCTAGAATAGTTCTTTCTAGTGGTTGGCATTCCATAAATGCTATAGTCTGTTTCCTTCCAGATTCCAGACGAACAGCATTCTGATCAAGAGGAAGAGACTCAGAGGCAACTTGAGTGGGAAGGGGGCTGCAGAAAATGGATTCTCCTCTTTTCAGTGACCCATTGTTTGTGATTGGCACCATTATACACCCCAGAAGGTCAAGTATAGACTTTACATGAAATTATTCCAGAAACATATCAATATAAAAGATGCTACATAAAATAGCCACTGGACGCTCTAAGACTGCAATCACTGAAGAGGCTGAATCTTTGCTTGGTCTGCTTTGTATCACGCCTAGTATCATGTTACACAGAAATAGATAAATGTATAATTTTATGAAGAATAAATGCGGGGGCTTTCCTGGTGGCTCAGTGGTGAAGAGTCCACCTGCCAGTGCAGGAGACATGGGTTCGATCCCTGATCCGGGAAGATCTCTCATGCCACGGAGCAGCTCAACTGATGCGCCACAAGNATAGATAAATGTATAATTTTATGAAGAATAAATGCGGGGGCTTTCCTGGTGGCTCAGTGGTGAAGAGTCCACCTGCCAGTGCAGGAGACATGGGTTCGATCCCTGATCTGGGAAGATCTCTCATGCCACGGAGCAGCTCAACTGATGCGCCACAAGTATTGAGCGTGTGTTCTAGAGCCCGTGAGCCACGACTCCTGAGATCATGTGGTGCCCACTTGCTCTGCAGCAAGAGAAGGTCTTGCGCTGTGACTAGTGAGTAGCTACTGCTTACAACTAGAGAAAAGCCTGCACAGCAACAAATGCCCAGCACAGCCAACAAGAAAGAACAATAAACGCTATTAGAAACTGACAAGAATGCTGAAAAGATCAGTGGGTGGAGATGCCTCCATATTTGCCTTGAAGCAACATGTCTCTTTGGTAAATGTCTTGGTTGGGCTGGGCCTCAGTTATATTTGTAAAATGACCAGATTGTTGCTTCCTAAACTCTTTATCCATCAAAAACAATTCTAAGACATCCTCTCTCAGCCCCACCACCTCATTCATTTGCTTCACAAATATTTACTGAGCACTTAGTATGTGCCAGGCACTCTACTAGGAGTTGGAAATACAATTTGTGAGGAAAAACAGACGCATTCTTTTGCCCTCATGGAGCTTATAGTCTAGTGGGAGAGTCAGGCACAAAATAAATGGCCATGCAAATAAAAATGCAATTCAAAATTGTGTTGAGTGCTCTGAAGGAAAACATAGAGATCATGAATCTAACATGGAAACCTGATTAGAGGTTGCGGGATCACAAAAAAAACAGACGCATTCTTTTGCCCTCATGGAGCTTATAGTCTAGTGGGAGAGTCAGGCACAAAATAAATGGCCATGCAAATAAAAATGCAATTCAAAATTGTGTTGAGTGCTCTGAAGGAAAACATAGAGATCATGAATCTAACATGGAAACCTGATTAGAGGTTGCGGGATCACAAAAAAGGCCTGTGCTTGTATTTTTAATGCCCTTTGAGAGACCACATACTAATAAAAAGTTACTGCCAATTGAATCAGGTTTTAAATGTATTTATATTTTACTAGGCACTACAGCGGGTGACTGAGGATGAGATGGTTGGATGACGTCACTGATTCAACAGACCTGAGTTTGACCAAACTCTGGGAGATAGTGAAGGACAGGGAAGCCTGGTGTGCTGCAGTCCGTGGGGTCACAGAGTTGGACATGACTTAGCAACTGAAAAAGACAAGCACAGCAACATAGCTATATATACTCGTGGAAAAAACATAGTTTACATGTCTAAGGCAGCTAGAATCCATGAGTGCTTTGTAGTCACCGAGGACACTTACCCAGAATACACCTCATCTCCAACTGCCTCTAATGGCAATTTGGCATGCTAAGTTTATTCAGTTATGTCTGACTCTGTGACCCCGTGGACTGTAGCCTGTCAGGCTCCTCTCTCCATGGGATTTCCAGGCAAGAATACTGGAGTGGGTTGCCATTTCCTCTTCCAGGGGATCTTCCCAGAGATGGAACCCCTGTCTGTTATGTGTCCTGCATTGGCAGGTGAGTTCTTTAGCACTAGCCCCACCTCAGCCAGTTTAGTCGCTCAGTTGTGTCCGACTCTTTGCGACCCCATGGACTGCAGCACGCCAGGCCTCCCTGTCCATCACCAACTCCTGGCACTTGCTCAAACTCAAGTCCATCGCGTTGGTGATGCCATCCAACCATCTCATCCTCTTTCATCCCCTTCTCCTCCCACCTTCAATCTTTCCCAGCATCAGGGTCTTTTCCAATGAGTCAGTTCTTCGCATCAAGTGGCCAAAGTATTGGAGTTTCAGCTTCAGCATCAGTCCTTCCAATGAACATTCAGGACTGATTTCCTTTAGGATGGACTGGTTGGATCTCCTTGCAGTCCAAGGGACTCTCAAGAGTCTTCTCCAACACCACAGTTCAAAAGCATCAATTCTTTGGCTTTCAGCTTTGTTTATAGTCCAACTCTCATCCATACATGACCACTGGAAAAAAAAAAAACCTTAGCTTTGACTAGATGGACCTTTGTTGGTAAAGTAGCGTCTCTGCTTTTTAATATGCTATCTAGGTTGGTAATAGTTTTTCTTCCAAGGAGCAAGCGTCTTTTAATTTCATGGCTGCAATCACCATCTGTAGTGATTTTGGAGCCCCAAAATATAAAGTCTCTCACTGTTTCCATTGTTTCCCCATCTATTGGCCATAACGTGATGGGAGCAGATGCCATGATCTTAGTTTTCTGAATGTTGAGTTTTAAGCCAACTTCTTCACTCTCCTCTTTCACTTTCATCAAGAGGCTCTTTAGTTCTTCTTTGCTTTCTGCCGTAAGAATAGTGTCATCTGTGTATCTGAGGTTATTGATATTTCTCCCGCAAGCTTGATTCCAGCTTGTGTTTCTCCCAGTCCAGCGTTTCTCATGATGTGCTCTGCATATAAGTTAAATAAACAGGATGACAATACACAGCCTTGACGTACTCCTTTCCCGATTGGAACCAGTCTGTTGGAACCATATCCAGTTTTAACTGTTGCTGCTTGACTTGCATACAAATTTCTCTGGAGGCAGGTAAGGTGGTCTGGTATTCCTCTTGAAGAATATTCCACAGTTTGCTGGGATCCACACAGTCAAAGGCTTTAGCATAGTCAATAAAGCAGAAATAGATGTTTTTCTGGAACTCTCTTGCTTTTTTTTATGATCCATTGGATGTTGGCAATTTGATCTCTGGTTCCTTTGCCTTTTCTAAAACCAGCTTGAACATCTGGAAGTTCACGTATTGTTGAAGCCTGTCTTGGAGAATTTTGAGCATTACTTTGCTAGCGTGTGAGATGAGTGCAATTGTTTGGTAGTTTGAACATTTTTTATCATTGCCTTTCTTTGGGATTGGAATGAAAACTGATCTTTCCTGGTGCTTTGCCCGTTGCTGAGTTTTCCAAGTTTGGTGAAATACTGAGTGTGGCACTTTAATAGCATCATCTTTTAAGATTTTAAATAGCTCAGCTGGAATTCCATCACCTCCTCTAGCTTTTGTTTGTTTGTTCTTTGCTTCTTATGTTTTTATTTTTATTAAAAAAATAATTTATTTTAATTGGAGGATAATTACAGTATTGGGATGGTTTTTGCCATACATCAACATGAATTGGCCATAGACATACATGTGTTCGCCCCATCCTGAATCCCCTTCCCACCTCCTCCCCACCCTGTCCCTTGGGGTTGTCCCAGACGCCAGCTTTGGGTGCTCTGCTTCAGGCATCAAACTTGCACTAGTCATCTGTTTTACATATGGTAATATATATGTTTCAATGCTATTCTCTCAAGTCCTCCCATCCTCGCCTTCTCCCACTGANTTTGTTTGTAGTGATGCTTCCTGAGGCCCACTTGACTTCACATTCCAGGATGTCTGGCTCTAGGTGAGTGATCACACCATCGTTTTTATCTGGGTCATGAAGATCTTTTTTTGTATAGTTCCTCTGTGTATTCTTGCCACCTCTACGTCGTATCTTTTGCTTCTGTTAGGTCCATACCACTTTTGTCCTTTATCGAGCCCATCTTTGCATGAAATGTTTCCTTGGTATCTCTAACTTTCCTGAAGAGATCTCTAGTCTTCCCCATTCTAATGCTTTCTTCTATTTCTTTGCACTGATCACTGAGGAGGGCTTTCTTATCTCTCCTTGCTATTCTTTGGAACTCTGCATTCAGCTGGGTGTATCCTTCCTTTTCTCCTTTGCCTTTAGCTTCTCTTCTTTTCTTGGTTGTTTTTAAGGTCTCCTCAGACAACCATTTTGCCTTTTTGCTTTTCTTTTTCTTGGGGATGGTCTTGATCAGTGCCTCCTGTACAATGTCATGAACCTCCACCCATAGTTCTTCAGACACTCTATCAGGTCTAATTCCTTGAATTTATTTCTCACTTCCACTGTATACTCATAAGGGATTTGATTTAGGTCATACCTGAATGGTCTCGTGTTTCCCTACTTCAATTTATGTCTGAATTTGCCAATAAGGAGTTCGTGATCTGAGCCACAGTCAGCCCAATTTGCTTTAAAGATCTTAAGAAAAGTAGCTGGTTTTCTGACCAGGACTCATATGAACACTCAATGAAGGCTGAGTCAGGGGCCTGCTCCCCAGAAGCCAGCATACCCACCAGCTGATGGCCGCAAATGTGTGTCCTAACCGGAAGTGTAGAACATCTCCCCACCACCTGGCAAAGTTTATTTACCTTCAGGCAGGTCTGATATATGTAAGGCCAGACCCCGGGGGCCACGATGGGCCGCCTCTCTCCCGCTGGCAGGAAAGTCCCTAACGAAAGGATCCTCCCAGATCCCGAGGACCAATGACAGCACACTTCGCCAGCTAAAACAGTCCCCACCCCAGCTGCATAAAGGACCTATCAGCCCGCAACACCTCGACCTAACAACCTATCTGAACCCCCATCTACTAACCGTACCTTTTTTGGCAATCTTGCCAGACCATCCCTCACAAGGAACGTATATAAACCACCCCCAACATGGTCCGGGCGCGGACTTCCTCGACCTGCCTCGTTTGGGTCTGGGAACCCCGCCCGGTAGTTCTTTGCCATTAAAGCCTGTTAGACACTCTTTTAGGTGTCCTGGTCGTCTTTTACCTAACAATATATATCATCAGTTCAGTTCAGTTCAGTCACTCAGTTGTGTCCTACTCTTTGCAACCCCATGGAGTGCAGCGCGCCAGGCTTCCCTGTCCATCACCAACTCCCAGAGCTTGCAGAAAATTATGGCTGTCAAGTCACCACAAGCCCTTNTTAGGTGTCCTGGTCGTCTTTTACCTAACAATATATATCATCAGTTCAGTTCAGTTCAGTCACTCAGTTGTGTCCTACTCTTTGCAACCCCATGGAGTGCAGCGCGCCAGGCTTCCCTGTCCATCACCAACTCCCAGAGCTTGCAGAAAATTATGGCTGTCAAGTCACCACAAGCCCTTTGCCATTCAGTCCTTAGCTCACCAAGTGGAGGCAGCAAGGGCCTCTTCAGCATCCCTCACCTAACCCCAGCGTTGTCCGTTTATATTTTATTTCCCAGGGCTCAACTGGGTGATTGTAAGTTACATCCCAGAAACAAATGTGTTTCTACCATGTCAACCTCCTAGCTATGGAAATGGCTATACATCCTGGATTTATGTCTGGGTGGGGCAAGCTTCTATCAAAAGTAGACAATTTCAATATTATAATCCCCCTGGGATAACGAAGGAGTAACAAGTTCAGATAAGAAACTAGGTCCAGGATGGGAACAATCCCCTTAAACAGGCAAAACCACTGAAGGATGGATGAGGAATTTACGTTCAGCTTGCTGGCTGCCTGTTCTTTCCAGGAGGAGGGAAAGAGGAGTTTGGAGTTTATGCAAGGTCCAATGTTACATCCCAGAAACAAATGCGTTTCTGCCATGTCAACCTCCTAGCTGTGGAAATGGCTATACATCCTGGATTAATGTCTGGGTGGGGCAAGCTTCCATCAAAAGTAGACAATTTCAATATTATAATCCCCCTGGGATAACCAGGGAGTAACAAGTTCAGATAAGAAACTAGGTCCAGGATGGGAACAATCCCCTTAAAACAGGCAAAACCACTGAAGGATGGATGAGGAATTTACATTCAGCTTGCTGGCTGCCTGTTCTTTCCAGGAGGAGGGAAAGAGGAGTTTGGAGTTTATGCAAGGTCCACAGCTGAAGTTGAGGCAGTTCCATCCCTCACCTGGAACAGCTGTGCAGAAAAGGAAGGTNTTCAGCTTGCTGGCTGCCTGTTCTTTCCAGGAGGAGGGAAAGAGGAGTTTGGAGTTTATGCAAGGTCCACAGCTGAAGTTGAGGCAGTTCCATCCCTCACCTGGAACAGCTGTGCAGAAAAGGAAGGTCCTTGCCCTGCTGGTGACCTTACTTATATCCCAATCCCTGGATGGCCGAGATGGGAGTGGTGGCCAGCCCAAAGGGCATATAGTCACTATTTGTTCAAAGAGTGAAGGGTCTGGAAAGGTGTTGGGGTAAGGGCACTGAGCCAGGCATGGACTAAAATAAACCTTAGGTATACCAGAAGTGAGGCAGAGAAGCAAAGGAGGGCTTGCCAGGGAAGTCAAGCAGGGGAGGCACTGGGTCAGCACTGTTCCCCTGAACCAGGCGGGGTGACGGAATGAGTTGCATTCACAGCAAACACAGTGCAAGCTGCTTTGGGTCTCCACACACCCAGTGCAGTGCTCCTGTTGCACAAGGACCGTTCCCCTTGCAGAAAGTCTGGCCTCACCATCTCTTCTGGTAGGAAGTGCCTCACATTTGTTTGAAATACGATTGCATTTAGAAGTTACTTTTTAGAGACAGCACCTGAGGACATTCCCAATATGTAAAATGCACATATATCTGTCACCTGGGCCATTTCTGTTTTTATTTAGGTCCCATCAAAGTCTAAAATGGGATTGGAGGTGACGAAGTGCTCACAGATAGCTGCCGAAGGAAGCCAAATGGAACCGTGGGAACCCTGTTCTACGAAACACATCCTTGCTCGGCTCTGCGCTTCGTTCAGAACGCACGAGCTGGTGTGAGTTGGAATAAGTCATGTAACCTCTCTGAGTTTCTCTGCTTTCTCTCTTTTCACTGTGATTATTTCGTTTATTTTCGTAATCATTTTTTTGTATGACATGAAAATAAACAGGCTTCCAGGACTTAAATTCAGACTTTCTCAGAGTGTGGGATTAAAATATGTACATGATTAAAATATCAAATAATCCAAAAGGTTTTGGAAAGTAAAGAAACAGTACCCTGGCTCACCTCTCTCCACCCTCTCTCTGCTTCCCATAGACAACAGTCTCCAACATGTTTCTATTTTTAGTTCTGCCAGTGGTTTCTCTTTTCATCTCTAAATGGTATGTTTATGCTGCTCTGTCTTGATCAACAACCTTAGTAGACATTGTCTATCCACTTCCTTTTAGGGTAGGTAAAGTTTTAATTCTTATCCCCCACTCCCTCCCATGTTTTGAAAGTTTTAGCTATTTTGGTTTCTCTGTTACTACTCAAACTGAATGCAAACCCCTAATTCTTGTTCCACTAACAGTCAATGATACCTCTGACTCCTCATTCAGGAAGATGATAATAAAAGCGGAAAGTCTTTCTTCTACCTCTCTACCCACTTCTGCCTCCCAAATTCTATCTATTCTGTAACCACAATCAAGTTTCCCCTGCCTTGTTTATAGGTTGATTCTAAAAACTGAAAACCAGAAAATAGTCTTCTCGTTATGACTATGTAAATATCGTTACCAAGCCAAGCAGTGTGCCATGATTACATTTCTTCTCCCTGGTCCCAATGTCATGACCCCAGTGCCACTCAATGCAAAATGTCTCAAACATCACAATCAAATAGCCTTCTTTTTCATATTCATCCAGCTGCTCAAAATATGGCCCCCTTTCAGTTGAGTTCCTATTTGGACTATGACTTATGTGTCTGTTTTGTTTTTGTACACATCTGTGGTTTTGAATTTGAAATCTAATACTAGTCAGATTCTCTTTCCTTATAGGTGACTGCTTTTTTTTCTTTTTAGAAACTCAGAATTTTTCTGATCTCGGGTTTTCTGACATTTCACAGTGAGTGTGTCTAAGGAGAAGAATTGTTTCTTTGTTTCTTTCTGGGCCTTTGGGAGCTCTTTTGTTTAGAAAACTCTGAGCCTTTTCTTTGTGTATTTACTAGGCTACGTATCCTTTATGTTTTCCTTGTTCTCTGTTGTGAACACCTAATAGGCAGATGCTAGATTAAATGGCAACCCACTCCAGTGTTGTTCTTGCCTGGAGAATTCCCAGGCACGGGGGAGCCTGGTGGGCTGCTGCCTATGGGGTCGCACAGAGTCGGACACGACTGAAGCGACTTAGCAGCAGCAGATTCTGCCTGGAACTGATCTTCTATATCTTTTTTCTTCACATTTTCCGCCTTATTTTCTTTCTCCTCTATGCTCTAGAAGATTTCCTCATCTTTATATTCTATCATTTCTGTTAAACATTTAATTTGGCAATCACGTTTTCTAATTTTTGAGAATTCTTTCTTGGTTTCTGATTTGTCCTTTTTCTTAGCATTCTGTTCTCATATGTATATGTAATATCTACCCAAATCTTCCTGGAGTAGAGTGATTATCTTAGTTTAGCCATTAGGCTTCCCAGGTGGCACAGTGGTAAAGAATCTGCCTGCTAATGCAAAAGATGGGGGTTCGAGCCCTGGGTTGGGAAGATCCCCTGAAGATGGAAATGGCAATCCATTCTAGTATTCTTGCCTGGAAAATTCTAAGGACAGAGGAGCCTAGTGGGTTACAGCCCAGGGAGTTGCAAGGAGTTGGACACGACTGAATACTCACTGCACTTCAGACTCCTGTACAAAGATGCTATAGACTGGAAGCTTAAACAACAGAGACTCTGGAGGCTGGGATGTCCAAGGTCAAGGAGCTTGTAGAGGCAGCATCTGCTGAGAGCTCCACCCTCATGACTTTCCAGAGGTCCCTTCTCCTAGTACCATTACATTGTGGCTTATGAGTCAACATATGAATTTTGGGGGGACACAAACGTTTGGTCCATAACAATGATTTTATATCCTGATTGTGTATCAGGGATAGCCATGGTTTATACCTGTTGTTCTGGCATAATTATTAACATCTCCACATTGCTTTCAAAATTGTCCCAGATTCGATGATAAATCACACAGTCTCTTTACTGTGAAGATATTGAGAATTATTTTAAAAATCCTCTTCTGTTCTTGAATTATTTGTTTCTTCAGGGTGACATTTTTAGGTTGCTATTTTTTAATCTCGATTGGCCATTGATATTTAAGAATGAGTTAGGGATTAGAAGTTCTGGGTCCACAGAGCTAGAAGTAGAGAAGAAGTCGATATAGTTGTTTATTAAATACATTCTTTCAATAGTTATTGCATTTTAAAAGTTATTTCAAAACCATAAAAAGACAAAAGAAAAAAATATTAAGATACTTTCAGCTCATTAATTTCCCTAGAGAAGAAAGTGCTTCTGAAAATATAGAAAAAAGACCAAGGAGATTAAAAACTCAATAGAGAGAGAGAGAAAAAAAAAAAAGCCCAGGACGTGACACTGAAGACAAAATACAAATTATCCTGAAACAGAGAAAAAGATGTTCAACCTCACTCATGACAAGACATATATACAAATGAAAAACCATATAAAAATGCAATTTCTCACTAATCAGAATAGCATTGTTGGCAGGGATACAGCACAATACTGAGCGGTGATGGACAATCAAGCCACAGCTACCAAAATGTAGANATAAGTCATGTAACCTCTCTGAGTTTCTCTGCTTTCTCTCTTTTCACTGTGATTATTTCGTTTATTTTCGTAATCATTTTTTTGTATGACATGAAAATAAACAGGCTTCCAGGACTTAAATTCAGACTTTCTCAGAGTGTGGGATTAAAATATGTACATGATTAAAATATCAAATAATCCAAAAGGTTTTGGAAAGTAAAGAAACAGTACCCTGGCTCACCTCTCTCCACCCTCTCTCTGCTTCCCATAGACAACAGTCTCCAACATGTTTCTATTTTTAGTTCTGCCAGTGGTTTCTCTTTTCATCTCTAAATGGTATGTTTATGCTGCTCTGTCTTGATCAACAACCTTAGTAGACATTGTCTATCCACTTCCTTTTAGGGTAGGTAAAGTTTTAATTCTTATCCCCCACTCCCTCCCATGTTTTGAAAGTTTTAGCTATTTTGGTTTCTCTGTTACTACTCAAACTGAATGCAAACCCCTAATTCTTGTTCCACTAACAGTCAATGATACCTCTGACTCCTCATTCAGGAAGATGATAATAAAAGCGGAAAGTCTTTCTTCTACCTCTCTACCCACTTCTGCCTCCCAAATTCTATCTATTCTGTAACCACAATCAAGTTTCCCCTGCCTTGTTTATAGGTTGATTCTAAAAACTGAAAACCAGAAAATAGTCTTCTCGTTATGACTATGTAAATATCGTTACCAAGCCAAGCAGTGTGCCATGATTACATTTCTTCTCCCTGGTCCCAATGTCATGACCCCAGTGCCACTCAATGCAAAATGTCTCAAACATCACAATCAAATAGCCTTCTTTTTCATATTCATCCAGCTGCTCAAAATATGGCCCCCTTTCAGTTGAGTTCCTATTTGGACTATGACTTATGTGTCTGTTTTGTTTTTGTACACATCTGTGGTTTTGAATTTGAAATCTAATACTAGTCAGATTCTCTTTCCTTATAGGTGACTGCTTTTTTTTCTTTTTAGAAACTCAGAATTTTTCTGATCTCGGGTTTTCTGACATTTCACAGTGAGTGTGTCTAAGGAGAAGAATTGTTTCTTTGTTTCTTTCTGGGCCTTTGGGAGCCCTTTTGTTTAGAAAACTCTGAGCCTTTTCTTTGTGTATTTACTAGGCTACGTATCCTTTATGTTTTCCTTGTTCTCTGTTGTGAACACCTAATAGGCAGATGCTAGATTAAATGGCAACCCACTCCAGTGTTGTTCTTGCCTGGAGAATTCCCAGGCACGGGGGAGCCTGGTGGGCTGCTGCCTATGGGGTCGCACAGAGTCGGACACGACTGAAGCGACTTAGCAGCAGCAGATTCTGCCTGGAACTGATCTTCTATATCTTTTTTCTTCACATTTTCCGCCTTATTTTCTTTCTCCTCTATGCTCTAGAAGATTTCCTCATCTTTATATTCTATCATTTCTGTTAAACATTTAATTTGGCAATCACGTTTTCTAATTTTTGAGAATTCTTTCTTGGTTTCTGATTTGTCCTTTTTCTTAGCATTCTGTTCTCATATGTATATGTAATATCTACCCAAATCTTCCTGGAGTAGAGTGATTATCTTAGTTTAGCCATTAGGCTTCCCAGGTGGCACAGTGGTAAAGAATCTGCCTGCTAATGCAAAAGATGGGGGTTCGAGCCCTGGGTTGGGAAGATCCCCTGAAGATGGAAATGGCAATCCATTCTAGTATTCTTGCCTGGAAAATTCTAAGGACAGAGGAGCTTAGTGGGTTACAGCCCAGGGAGTTGCAAGGAGTTGGACACGACTGAATACTCACTGCACTTCAGACTCCTGTACAAAGATGCTATAGACTGGAAGCTTAAACAACAGAGACTCTGGAGGCTGGGATGTCCAAGGTCAAGGAGCTTGTAGAGGCAGCATCTGCTGAGAGCTCCACCCTCATGACTTTCCAGAGGTCCCTTCTCCTAGTACCATTACATTGTGGCTTATGAGTCAACATATGAATTTTGGGGGGACACAAACGTTTGGTCCATAACAATGATTTTATATCCTGATTGTGTATCAGGGATAGCCATGGTTTATACCTGTTGTTCTGGCATAATTATTAACATCTCCACATTGCTTTCAAAATTGTCCCAGATTCGATGATAAATCACACAGTCTCTTTACTGTGAAGATATTGAGAATTATTTTAAAAATCCTCTTCTGTTCTTGAATTATTTGTTTCTTCAGGGTGACATTTTTAGGTTGCTATTTTTTAATCTCGATTGGCCATTGATATTTAAGAATGAGTTAGGGATTAGAAGTTCTGGGTCCACAGAGCTAGAAGTAGAGAAGAAGTCGATATAGTTGTTTATTAAATACATTCTTTCAATAGTTATTGCATTTTAAAAGTTATTTCAAAACCATAAAAAGACAAAAGAAAAAAATATTAAGATACTTTCAGCTCATTAATTTCCCTAGAGAAGAAAGTGCTTCTGAAAATATAGAAAAAAGACCAAGGAGATTAAAAACTCAATAGAGAGAGAGAGAAAAAAAAAAAAGCCCAGGACGTGACACTGAAGACAAAATACAAATTATCCTGAAACAGAGAAAAAGATGTTCAACCTCACTCATGACAAGACATATATACAAATGAAAAACCATATAAAAATGCAATTTCTCACTAATCAGAATAGCATTGTTGGCAGGGATACAGCACAATACTGAGCGGTGATGGACAATCAAGCCACAGCTACCAAAATGTAGAAAATTTATCCATTCACTTAGCCCTTCTTCTCCTGGGGCTCTAGTCTATATATCTGACATCTGTACAAGGTTATTTATTACAGCAACCGAATAGCAAAGGATGGAAAACAACCCAAATATTCACTGAAGGGGTAATTTCAAAGAAATTAAGATATATTGTACCAAGGAATGCTATACAGCAATAAAAGAAAAAAGGAGGAAGATCCCCAACTGCTAACATGGGGAGATTCTTAGGATGCTTTCTAAAGTGAGAAAAGCAAACAAGCTACATATATACACACACATACATGTATATACACATATGTATGTACATAATGTTGCTGGGCTTCCCTGGTGGCTCAGATGGTAAAGAATCTGCTTGAAATGCAGGAGACCTGGGTGCGACCCCTCGGTTGGGAAGATCCTCTGGGGAAGGGAATAGCTACCCGATCAAGTATTCTTGCCTGGAGAATCCCATGGACAGGGGAACTTATAGTCCTATAGTCTCAACAGTGGACTATAGTCTATGGGGTCACAAAGAGTTGGACATGACTGAAGCAAATCAGCAAGCACATGTATATAATGTTACCTTTTGCATCAGTAAAGGAAGAAATTTAACATATTGATCAGTATTAGCAAAAAGAAACATTAGAAAAATAAGTAAGTTACCTAATAAGACAGAGATTAATGGGCTTCCCTGGTGGCTCAGAGGTTAAAGTGCCTGCCTCCAATGTGGGAGACCCGGGTTCAATCCCTGGGTCAGGAAGTTCCCCTGGAGAAGGAAATGGTAACCCACTCCAGTATTCTTGCCTGGAAAATCCCATGGACGGAGAAGCCTGGTAGGCTGCAGTCCATGGGGTCGCAAAGAGTCAGACACAACTGAGCGACTTCACTTCACTTCACTTAATAGAGATTGATGTGAGACATCTCAGTTTTATTTTTGAATCACGTAGCTAAAATATATATTTGAAAGAATGGAGTTGCCTGGAAAATCCCATGGACGGAGAAGCCTGGTAGGCTGCAGTCCATGGGGTCGCAAAGAGTCAGACACAACTGAGCGACTTCACTTCACTTCACTTAATAGAGATTGATGTGAGACATCTCAGTTTTATTTTTGAATCACGTAGCTAAAATATATATTTGAAAGAATGGAGTTAAAAATAAATATGCATGAAGGTTAAAAAATTATAATTTCCTATTACATAGTGTCTAAAGGATTGCAGGCCGCACTAGAATTCCCAGACATAGAAACACATTTTCTATGCTAGCTTGCTTTGTGTAGTATTTCTGACTTAAATAATCAAAGGCTATTCAAATTGGCAAAAACCTAGGGGTCTGCTTGTTCCGATCCCCTCATTTTGCAGACAAATAAACTGAGGCCCAGAGAGATTTACTGACTTATTCATGGTCACGATGTAGTTCAGAGGAGAGTCAGATTTTACTCTAGTTGGCTTTCAGCTCAGTATTCTTTCCACGGCCTTGTGCTCCCCAGGTACTCAAGAAATGAGTTAAGTGACACAAATTCATACCATATTGCTTTCACTGGAACATAAGGCAACTGACCAATTTGTTCACTGAATATTTTATCATACCTCTCTTATACCCTAGATCCTGTATAGGGGCTGGAGCTACAACCAAGTCAAGGAGATCTTCATTCCCTCTTACCTGTACTCTGCCTCCCACAGAACTAGATCCCCCAGTGAGAGTTAGCCCATTAGTCATGCGTGTTCTTGCCTGGTCTCTCTCTGCTACCTCCTAGGTGATGTCAGGACCTGCCTCCCCTCCAGATCCCTCACCTCTTAGACTCGACCGTGGCCAGCCAGGCAGAGGGCAGATACTGAAAGTCTGGCTGGGCATGGTGACATCAGCAAACACATGAAGACCGTTCACTGGTTTTCTAAGGCTTGGAGCTGTAAGGTGAAGAAGAACTGAAACGTGGATCCAAAGTTGAGAAGCAGTCAAGGAAACAGGCAAAGCAAGACTGAGGAGGATGGAGTGGACAGTGGGTTTGGAGCTGCTGCAGAGATGGCTTTGTACTGGGACAGCCTGTGGGACGAACAACCCCCCGAATCTCAGTTGCTTATTATAACAAAAGTTTTTTTTTTTTTTTTAAAAAAAAAAAAGCCCAGGACGTGACACTGAAGACAAAATACAAATTATCCTGAAACAGAGAAAAAGATGTTCAACCTCACTCATGACAAGACATATATACAAATGAAAAACCATATAAAAATGCAATTTCTCACTAATCAGAATAGCATTGTTGGCAGGGATACAGCACAATACTGAGCGGTGATGGACAATCAAGCCACAGCTACCAAAATGTAGAAAATTTATCCATTCACTTAGCCCTTCTTCTCCTGGGGCTCTAGTCTATATATCTGACATCTGTACAAGGTTATTTATTACAGCAACCGAATAGCAAAGGATGGAAAACAACCCAAATATTCACTGAAGGGGTAATTTCAAAGAAATTAAGATATATTGTACCAAGGAATGCTATACAGCAATAAAAGAAAAAAGGAGGAAGATCCCCAACTGCTAACATGGGGAGATTCTTAGGATGCTTTCTAAAGTGAGAAAAGCAAACAAGCTACATATATACACACACATACATGTATATACACATATGTATGTACATAATGTTGCTGGGCTTCCCTGGTGGCTCAGATGGTAAAGAATCTGCTTGAAATGCAGGAGACCTGGGTGCGACCCCTCGGTTGGGAAGATCCTCTGGGGAAGGGAATAGCTACCCGATCAAGTATTCTTGCCTGGAGAATCCCATGGACAGGGGAACTTATAGTCCTATAGTCTCAACAGTGGACTATAGTCTATGGGGTCACAAAGAGTTGGACATGACTGAAGCAAATCAGCAAGCACATGTATATAATGTTACCTTTTGCATCAGTAAAGGAAGAAATTTAACATATTGATCAGTATTAGCAAAAAGAAACATTAGAAAAATAAGTAAGTTACCTAATAAGACAGAGATTAATGGGCTTCCCTGGTGGCTCAGAGGTTAAAGTGCCTGCCTCCAATGTGGGAGACCCGGGTTCAATCCCTGGGTCAGGAAGTTCCCCTGGAGAAGGAAATGGTAACCCACTCCAGTATTCTTGCCTGGAAAATCCCATGGACGGAGAAGCCTGGTAGGCTGCAGTCCATGGGGTCGCAAAGAGTCAGACACAACTGAGCGACTTCACTTCACTTCACTTAATAGAGATTGATGTGAGACATCTCAGTTTTATTTTTGAATCACGTAGCTAAAATATATATTTGAAAGAATGGAGTTAAAAATAAATATGCATGAAGGTTAAAAAATTATAATTTCCTATTACATAGTGTCTAAAGGATTGCAGGCCGCACTAGAATTCCCAGACATAGAAACACATTTTCTATGCTAGCTTGCTTTGTGTAGTATTTCTGACTTAAATAATCAAAGGCTATTCAAATTGGCAAAAACCTAGGGGTCTGCTTGTTCCGATCCCCTCATTTTGCAGACAAATAAACTGAGGCCCAGAGAGATTTACTGACTTATTCATGGTCACGATGTAGTTCAGAGGAGAGTCAGATTTTACTCTAGTTGGCTTTCAGCTCAGTATTCTTTCCACGGCCTTGTGCTCCCCAGGTACTCAAGAAATGAGTTAAGTGACACAAATTCATACCATATTGCTTTCACTGGAACATAAGGCAACTGACCAATTTGTTCACTGAATATTTTATCATACCTCTCTTATACCCTAGATCCTGTGTAGGGGCTGGAGCTACAACCAAGTCAAGGAGATCTTCATTCCCTCTTACCTGTACTCTGCCTCCCACAGAACTAGATCCCCCAGTGAGAGTTAGCCCATTAGTCATGCGTGTTCTTGCCTGGTCTCTCTCTGCTACCTCCTAGGTGATGTCAGGACCTGCCTCCCCTCCAGATCCCTCACCTCTTAGACTCGACCGTGGCCAGCCAGGCAGAGGGCAGATACTGAAAGTCTGGCTGGGCATGGTGACATCAGCAAACACATGAAGACCGTTCACTGGTTTTCTAAGGCTTGGAGCTGTAAGGTGAAGAAGAACTGAAACGTGGATCCAAAGTTGAGAAGCAGTCAAGGAAACAGGCAAAGCAAGACTGAGGAGGATGGAGTGGACAGTGGGTTTGGAGCTGCTGCAGAGATGGCTTTGTACTGGGACAGCCTGTGGGACGAACAACCCCCCGAATCTCAGTTGCTTATTATAACAAAAGTTTTTTTTTTTTTTTTCTTCTTGCTCGTGAAACATCTTCTCTAACTTTAGTACCTGTCCAGAGTAGCTCTCCTCTCTGTAGTGCTGATGGGACCCAGGCTTTTGCATTGGCATCCCAAAATCTTGGCTTAAGGTTGACATGGCTGGAGAGATGGGGCAAAGAGAACTAGGGGAAAGGGTAGAATGGAAGCAGGAAAATGCCTCAGCCCAGAGTAATGTTCATCACTTCAGTTCATAGTCTGTTGGCCACAGATCCCACTCTGACTACAAAGGGGCTGAGAAACCACATGTGGGCGATTTGGTGAGCAATACTGTTAGCCACAGGAAGGACCACTGTGCCTGCTTTCATGGTGTCTCTGTGGCACTGGATGGGGCTCTTCAGACGCGTAGGAACAAGGCTAAAATGGGGCTGAATGGATCCTTCCTTTTTTCCTAACTGCTCACACATTACTTCCTTAACAATTCTTTTCTTTTAAGAGAAGGAAATTTGAAAAATCTTTGAAAGATTTATTTATTTACCACTGCTTCTTGGCTGTACTGGGTCTCTGTTCCTGTACCCGGGCTTTCCCCGGTTGCAGCGCGCAGGGGCTCCTCCCGAGTTGCGATGCTCCGGCTTCTCACTGCAGCGGTCTGTCCTGGTGCATGACAGGCTCTGGGCACGCGGACTTCCGTCGCTGTGGCATGCGGGCTCAGCCACCCCACACCATGTGGGATCTTCCTGGACCAGGGATCAAACCTGTGTCCTCTGCACTGGCAGAAGGGTTCCTAACCACTGGAGCACCAGGGAAGTTCCTTAGCGTCCATTTTAAAAGACTTTATTAAACACTTGAGAGTGTTAGCCACCCAGTCGTGTCCGACTCTTTGAGACCCCATGGACTGTAGCCCATCAGGGTCCTCTGTCTTAGCATTTATTTACTGTTGTGCCAGGGCAAATTCTGATTCTTTAAAATAATAAAGCTGTAGAAATTTCCTACCTCTGAGAAATTTAGACCCAGGAAGAGTTTTTCTGTGGTCCATTTAGATTTCAACTCCAAACAATATTTGGGTGTCATCTACACAATTTAGAGCCTCTTCCGGTGAGATTTGTTCTTCCTTTTTTTGTTTTCAGAAGTCCGAGTAGTCCTGGAGTCCCCATTTTTTGAGGGAGCAGACACAGAGCATTTTGCTCACAGAAAGGAAACTGAATTGGGCCAAAATGAGGGTCTATGGTACAAAGCCAGTTCCATGTTCTTTACTACAAAATTAAGCGTGGTAGGTCACCTACATATGAATGAGTTCCCTTCTGAGAGTGCATTCATAAGTCCAAGTTGTTTGTAAACCCAACAAAGTTAGCCTGGGCACCCAACTAACACAATTGGCTGTATAGTACTGTACTCTAATAGGCTTATAATAGTTTCTGCAGAAAATAATACAGAAAAAACAAACACAAAATAAAACCCCAAATAGAAAACCCACTTTTAATCTTCTAGTACAATACCTTGAAAAGTGTAGTCGTACAGTACAATGGCTGGCATCGAGTGAACAGGCAAGAAGAGTTACTGAGTGGAGGAAGGAGAGGAGGGGGGAGATGGCAGAGCGGAAGGGCGGTGGGCAACAGAAGACGGAGGGCAGGCCGAGACGTCAGTCATGCCTGGTGCTGACAGAACGAAAGTTCACAACTTTGAAAGTCTGTAACTTGAAGGTTTGTATGGAGGGGACTTTCTGTAAGCACAACATAATTGTGGATACAGAGGATCTCACTTCTCATATTCCCTTGTGCGTCCCTGAAGTCAGAACATACATACAGACACACATATCCTTCACGATGCTCAGTCAGTGCGCATCTTGAATGGGCGTGCAAGCTCCCCGGGGTCTGGGTCGCACCTGCAGCCCCAAAGGCAGGAGACTGGCCTCCCACAGCCCAGCCCCCAGCGCTCCTCCTGCCTCCTCTAACGGCTCCCCTTCTCCAGGCTGTTTCCCCCACCTTGTTTCAACAATGCGGATTCTTACTCTCCCTTGCGAGTCATTATACGACTCTCTTCCCCACATGGCTTTCCCAAACCAGCCCACTGGGGCCCAACTCTCCTCCAGACTTGGCAGTCAATCTTGAATGGCTTTAAGACCTCTATCTCCCTATTGAGTTGTTGATCAGCCACACTTTTATTGCTTATTATTCCTCATTTAGCCAGATCTTGTTGTAACCATGAGACCGTTTCACTGTTTTGAAAATGTATATATTCAGCTATTTTAACCACACATGCCACATACCATCTTAAGTACTCTACAAATGTAAACTCACTTCATTCTCATGACAACCCTATGATGCATTTGACAATATGTAACTGAAGCACTGTTTTGCTCACGGAGACACAGAGGTATTAAGTAATTTACCCAAGGTCACACAGCTAGTGAGGGGCAGGATTAGGATTTGAACCAAAGCAGTAACTACTACACCCCTAGTAAAATGCCTGCTGCAAAGTGTTTTGATATGTGATGGCATTTAGTGATCTTTTTACTTGGATTCTTTTAACCAGATAATGACTTCAAGGTTTTAAGCTGAACTACTCTCCAAGGCATTAGCTCCAGATAATCAGACAATGCAATGGCAACTGAGCTTCCATTGCTATTTGTCTGTGAGTTTAACAGAGGCGAACCCCTTACAAAGTGTTTGCCATGTAAATTACAGATATACTAACCCTCGGGCCTGGGTTGTAGGACTCAAAACCACTGCAATTCCCTGTTGTCCTCTCAAAGCTTAGCTCCCCACACCATGCTCCATATCTTTTCCCAGTGGGCAGTGTGCTGAATGGAGTGATCTGAGGGGCAGCTCATGCTAGAATCCTGCGGTTCTCAGTGGGACGGGGGCTGTCCGCTCAGGGACATTTGGAAATTTGAGGGGCGCAGTGTTCCTGGCCTGTCACAGTGACTGGGTGTCTGTTGGCACTGAGTGGATCATTGTCCAGAGCTGCTCTCACAGTGAAGAGCTGTCTGCATCCCACATGACTCTGTCTGTCCTACTGGACAATTATGCAGGTGAAAAACCTGTTTCCAATTGTACGAGCTTAGAAGCATAACACAGGGTTTAGGGTTTTTGAGTTTTGTTTACTGTTTAGGGTACAGTTGATTTCCAAAGAATGCAACCACTGTGTAAATCAGGGGATGACTGTTCTTTGTTTTGTTAGGAACTTTATCAAAGGACTATTGTGCCGTTGACAGTGATTCTGCTTGTCATTTTGGGGCCATCCATGTAAGATACTCTCAACCTACATTGGTAGCTGGTGTGTCCATGGGAATTTCCCATGGGTGCAAGCGTCTGATCACTCCTTCATGATTAGCAATGTGGTCATTTGCGTGTTGAGATATGTGTCATTGTATTGTATGTTACCTTCCTTGTATATTTTATATATATCACCTACTTTTCTGGATTTGGGGCATGCTGGTAAAATTCTACACTTCTGGATTGATTTTCCAACCACTGAGATGCTCCTGGTCAAACACATCACCATGCTCATCATCAACAAACAATTTTCCTGAGTGTATAGATATTACCACTGGGCAAGGTATTGATTTATTTGAAATTATCTATGCATATAGGTTCTATAATCTGTGATTTCACTTCAGGAAGGCAAAAAGGCACAATAAACAGTTCTTTTAGGACAGGCCATTGTGTCTGGTGGGCCAGAGACGCCTTTCCAGTTCCCCATAGCAGGAGGTGGTGTGTGCACAGCAAACCCACAAATGCACAGTGCACTGGGGAGTGTGCAGGGACGACACCTGCCCCAGTCACAGCCCAGCTTAATCACCACATTGCACGTAACGATCAGGTTGCTGCCGTGCTCTGCAAGCAGCTGCAGGAAATCAGAGTGACTAAGGGCACGCTCCTCTCTGAGTTGCTGGAATCAACTTTGGCTTTGATTTACAAGAGCTAGCAATTGCGCTAAGCAGATGACAGATCAACAGACGTCTTTCCATTTGCAAGCACCTGGGAAAATCTCCTAATAGGCCTACTACACTCTTGGCACTTAATGAATATGGAACAGAAGTTCATTTTGATTGAAGTAGGAGATACTGGTCTATTTTTTCTGGATTTTGGAGGGAATGCTGATGAAATTCTACTGTTCTGGCTTGATTTTCTAACCATAGTGATTTTCCTGGTCAAACACATCATCATCATCACCATCATCATCGACGCTTTTGCTGAGAGTTTAATTACCATTCATAGCAGCAGTACAGAGACACCTCATGTTGATAGCACCGAGGATGATCACTACAATTTGTATTATCAAGCTCACTTTTTCAACATTCAACAGATGTCTACTGAATTCTGCTCTGAGCTAGTCTGTGCCATGTACAACTCAGAAGATATAGGCACCTCTATAATGAAGTTCACAGATTCAGGAAAGAATGGATATTAACAAATGATCACACAATTATCTGTGTGCAGCTGATTTAATTATTAAAAAGAGGAAAGGTTTTTATTGAATTTCCCATAGGTACCTGAAGTCATCTTGTTACCCTCAAACTTGCTTCTCCCTGAAAGTCCTGATCTTAGTTTTCTGGACTTCTCTCCAACTGATTCTTCAGAAAACTAAGTCATCTTGGCTATCAATTCTTTCTCACTTCCCACTCCTGACAACCAGTTTATCACCAAGGACTGCTAATTTTACCTCCCAAATGTTGTTCCAATGTGTCCCTTCCTCCGGGTGCCCACTCCTCTCTTCATCATCAGCCTGAACACTTGTAGCAGCTCTGTGGCATGTCTCCCCAGCCTTCAGTCCTGCCTGGGTATCAATCAGGATTCAGGTACAGAGAACGGCATCTACTGCATCCGGTCTGGAGAGAAGGTAATTTGTTGGAGGGCACTAAATGGTTTATAGAATTGTTGGAAAAGCTGAAGAAACACGTTGAGCTTTTGAAAATGGCTTTGGAGCCACATTGCAGAACCTGGATACCAAGGGAACTGCAGCCTCTTTTATGATCAGGAAGCTGCTTGCCAAATAGAGAAGCTTGTGCTTCAGCCGCCAGTTCCAGAACTGTGGCTCCGCTGCCATCACGGGGATGCCAGTGTGACCAGGAAGCCATGACAATTAGCAAACAGCCATAATTAGAAGCAATCTTGGTAGAGAAACCCCTGCTGAGACACAGAGGTATTAAGTAATTTACCCAAGGTCACACAGCTAGTGAGGGGCAGGATTAGGATTTGAACCAAAGCAGTAACTACTACACCCCTAGTAAAATGCCTGCTGCAAAGTGTTTTGATATGTGATGGCATTTAGTGATCTTTTTACTTGGATTCTTTTAACCAGATAATGACTTCAAGGTTTTAAGCTGAACTACTCTCCAAGGCATTAGCTCCAGATAATCAGACAATGCAATGGCAACTGAGCTTCTATTGCTATTTGTCTGTGAGTTTAACAGAGGCGAACCCCTTACAAAGTGTTTGCCATGTAAATTACAGATATACTAACCCTCGGGCCTGGGTTGTAGGACTCAAAACCACTGCAATTCCCTGTTGTCCTCTCAAAGCTTAGCTCCCCACACCATGCTCCATATCTTTTCCCAGTGGGCAGTGTGCTGAATGGAGTGATCTGAGGGGCAGCTCATGCTAGAATCCTGCGGTTCTCAGTGGGACGGGGGCTGTCCGCTCAGGGACATTTGGAAATTTGAGGGGCGCAGTGTTCCTGGCCTGTCACAGTGACTGGGTGTCTGTTGGCACTGAGTGGATCATTGTCCAGAGCTGCTCTCACAGTGAAGAGCTGTCTGCATCCCACATGACTCTGTCTGTCCTACTGGACAATTATGCAGGTGAAAAACCTGTTTCCAATTGTACGAGCTTAGAAGCATAACACAGGGTTTAGGGTTTTTGAGTTTTGTTTACTGTTTAGGGTACAGTTGATTTCCAAAGAATGCAACCACTGTGTAAATCAGGGGATGACTGTTCTTTGTTTTGTTAGGAACTTTATCAAAGGACCATTGTGCCGTTGACAGTGATTCTGCTTGTCATTTTGGGGCCATCCATGTAAGACACTCTCAACNAGGGTACAGTTGATTTCCAAAGAATGCAACCACTGTGTAAATCAGGGGATGACTGTTCTTTGTTTTGTTAGGAACTTTATCAAAGGACCATTGTGCCGTTGACAGTGATTCTGCTTGTCATTTTGGGGCCATCCATGTAAGATACTCTCAACCTACATTGGTAGCTGGTGTGTCCATGGGAATTTCCCATGGGTGCAAGCGTCTGATCACTCCTTCATGATTAGCAATGTGGTCATTTGCGTGTTGAGATATGTGTCATTGTATTGTATGTTACCTTCCTTGTATATTTTATATATATCACCTACTTTTCTGGATTTGGGGCATGCTGGTAAAATTCTACACTTCTGGATTGATTTTCCAACCACTGAGATGCTCCTGGTCAAACACATCACCATGCTCATCATCAACAAACAATTTTCCTGAGTGTATAGATATTACCACTGGGCAAGGTATTGATTTATTTGAAATTATCTATGCATATAGGTTCTATAATCTGTGATTTCACTTCAGGAAGGCAAAAAGGCACAATAAACAGTTCTTTTAGGACAGGCCATTGTGTCTGGTGGGCCAGAGACGCCTTTCCAGTTCCCCATAGCAGGAGGTGGTGTGTGCACAGCAAACCCACAAATGCACAGTGCACTGGGGAGTGTGCAGGGACGACACCTGCCCCAGTCACAGCCCAGCTTAATCACCACATTGCACGTAACGATCAGGTTGCTGCCGTGCTCTGCAAGCAGCTGCAGGAAATCAGAGTGACTAAGGGCACGCTCCTCTCTGAGTTGCTGGAATCAACTTTGGCTTTGATTTACAAGAGCTAGCAATTGCGCTAAGCAGATGACAGATCAACAGACGTCTTTCCATTTGCAAGCACCTGGGAAAATCTCCTAATAGGCCTACTACACTCTTGGCACTTAATGAATATGGAACAGAAGTTCATTTTGATTGAAGTAGGAGATACTGGTCTATTTTTTCTGGATTTTGGAGGGAATGCTGATGAAATTCTACTGTTCTGGCTTGATTTTCTAACCATAGTGATTTTCCTGGTCAAACACATCATCATCATCACCATCATCATCGACGCTTTTGCTGAGAGTTTAATTACCATTCATAGCAGCAGTACAGAGACACCTCATGTTGATAGCACCGAGGATGATCACTACAATTTGTATTATCAAGCTCACTTTTTCAACATTCAACAGATGTCTACTGAATTCTGCTCTGAGCTAGTCTGTGCCATGTACAACTCAGAAGATATAGGCACCTCTATAATGAAGTTCACAGATTCAGGAAAGAATGGATATTAACAAATGATCACACAATTATCTGTGTGCAGCTGATTTAATTATTAAAAAGAGGAAAGGTTTTTATTGAATTTCCCATAGGTACCTGAAGTCATCTTGTTACCCTCAAACTTGCTTCTCCCTGAAAGTCCTGATCTTAGTTTTCTGGACTTCTCTCCAACTGATTCTTCAGAAAACTAAGTCATCTTGGCTATCAATTCTTTCTCACTTCCCACTCCTGACAACCAGTTTATCACCAAGGACTGCTAATTTTACCTCCCAAATGTTGTTCCAATGTGTCCCTTCCTCCGGGTGCCCACTCCTCTCTTCATCATCAGCCTGAACACTTGTAGCAGCTCTGTGGCATGTCTCCCCAGCCTTCAGTCCTGCCTGGGTATCAATCAGGATTCAGGTACAGAGAACGGCATCTACTGCATCCGGTCTGGAGAGAAGGTAATTTGTTGGAGGGCACTAAATGGTTTATAGAATTGTTGGAAAAGCTGAAGAAACACGTTGAGCTTTTGAAAATGGCTTTGGAGCCACATTGCAGAACCTGGATACCAAGGGAACTGCAGCCTCTTTTATGATCAGGAAGCTGCTTGCCAAATAGAGAAGCTTGTGCTTCAGCCGCCAGTTCCAGAACTGTGGCTCCGCTGCCATCACGGGGATGCCAGTGTGACCAGGAAGCCATGACAATTAGCAAACAGCCATAATTAGAAGCAATCTTGGTAGAGAAACCCCTGCAGAAAACCCTGCCATCTCCATGCACAGCATAACCAGCAGAAACCCAGCCCCTTCTTGGTTTCCACTTTTGAGACCTTGGACAGGTCTAGACCAACTGATAAAAACCTAAATCGGATCCAGGGTCCTGGTCATGATGGAGTCTCAGGAGTGTAGCTTGCATCTTTCCAGCCCCTGCAGAGCTGCAGTAGGGGAAGCCTCTCCAGGGGAGGGTTAAAACAGACGTGCAAAGTCCCCAGGCCCATCACACTCCTTTTAAAGTCACCAGTTGTGAGTCTACATAGAAATCTGACCACGTGGCCCTGCTGCTGAAACCCTTTCAATGGCTGCCCCTAAAATCAAGTCCAAGGGTCTCTGTCTGTCTTTTCTCTCGAATCATAACAGCCATTCACACTTGACTCTCTGAAGCACCAGGGGTGTTCTCTGTACTCTGCGGGGTCCCCATCTTTGTTCCTGCTGTGCCCTCTGTCTGGAGTGTGCTCCCTACCTCGCCTGACTAACTTGGACTCGTCCTTCCAGATTCAGTTCAGGGGTACCAGGAGAACCTTCTTGAACTTTAGGGGCTCCCAATGCAACTCCCTGGGCAGGCCTAGATCTTGAAACTATCTGCTCATATATCTGCCAACGCCATTAGATGCATCTTCTCTTGCAGCAGCAACTGAGTCTGAGAGGCCGTGGACTGTAGTCCCCCAGGCTCCTCTGTCCATGGAATTCTCCAGGCAAGAATACTGGAGCAGGCTGCCATTCCCATCTCCAGGGATCTTCCTGACCCAGAATTGAACTGGGATCTCCTGCTTTGCAGGCAGATTTATTACCGTCTGAGCTACCAGGAAAGTCCCAAATAAAAATCTGTTAGCCTGAAAGGAATGGTACCGAAGTAAGCATGTCTTCATTTGGGGTGCCCAGGAATCAGACTTTGAGACCAAGTTTGCATGCAGGATATTTTTTCTTTCTTTTTTTTTAATTTTTAAATTGTGAAAGAATGATAACACATTTACAGAAGACTTGGAAAATACAGAACTGAGTTACGTATAGTTCCAGTATATATTACAATTATTTTTAAGTAGATAAATGAGTATTTTTAGTTGGAGTTTCAATATCAAGCTCTGAAAAATTAATAGACTGAATATACAGAAAGGTAGAAGGATATAATAGACCTGAAAAGCACTATGAACCAATTCAAAATAATTAAGATTTATACAATTTTCACACAACAGTAGGATACACATTCTATTCAAGTTCCCATAGACTATAAACTAGGAGACCCTGGAACATATCCAGGGTCACAAAACAAGGTTGCTTGCAGGAAATTTATTGGAAACATCCTGGGCATCAGTTTCTGCAGTGTAGGGTGCGTGAGTGTGTGTGTGTGGCAGGGGTAGGGGGACGGGCGGTGATTGAAGCAAAACTGGGCAAAGGGAGATGCTGGAGAGTGGTGTTAGACCTCAGCCAATCCCACAATGTGCTCAAGAGCTAGAAGCCGCTTTAGAGTTGTCCCACTTTGAAGCAACAGGACTGGGCCTCTGTGTCCCCATGTCAGGCAGTCATTAGTGGTGGGGAGAGGGTGTCACAGCGGGCTCAGCAGCTCCCTTCAGCTGAGGGCAATCCTAGAAGGTGACTACAGTAAGTTCACTACACACAATCAAGTTCCATTCTGAGAACACGTTCATAAGTCCTATTTGTTTGTAAGTTTGTTTGTAAATTGTAGACAAATTTAGTCTAGGTATCTAACACAATCAGCTGCATCACTGCTTCTTTCATGCTCACTTCTGGACATCCTGGGCATGAAATAAAGATACTGTACTACTCTGATCTGTATGCTACTGTACAGTATAGTGCCTTTACTTTATTGAATACGCCAAAGCCTCTGACTGTGTGGGTCACAAGAAACTGTGGGAAATTCTTCAACAGATGGGATCACTAGACTACCTGACATGCCTCCTGAGAAATCTGTATGCAGGTCAAGAAGCAACAGTTAGAACAGGACATGGAACAACAAACTGGTTCTAAATCAGAAAAGGAGTGCGTCAAGGCTGTGTATTGTCACCCTGCTTATTTAACTTCTATGCAGAGTACATCATGCAGAATACTGGGCTGGATGAAGCACAAGCTGGAATCAAGATTTCTGGGAGAAATATCAATAACCTCAGATATACAGATGACACCACTCTTATGGCAGAAAGTGAAGAAAAACTAAAGAGCCTCTTGATGAAAGTGAAAGAGGAGAGTGAAGAAGTTGGCTTAAAACTTAACATTCAGAAAAGTAAGATCATGGCATCCGGTCCATCATGACATGGCAAATAGATGGGGGAAACAGTGAGACTTTATATTTTGGGGCTCCAAAATCACTGCAGATGGTGACTGCAGCCATGAGATAAAAAGACGCTTGCTCCTTGGAAGAAAAGCTATGACTAACCTAGATAGCATATTAAAAAGCAGAGATATTACTTTACCAACAAAAGTCCATCTAGTCAAGGCTATGGGTTTTTCGGTAGTCATGTATGGATGTGCGAGTTGGACTATAAAGAAAGCTGAGCACCAAAGAATTGATGCTTTTGGACTGTAGTGTTGGAGAAGACTCTTGAGAGTCCCTTGGACTGCAAGGAGATCCAACCAGTCCATCCTAAAGGAAATTAGTCCTGAATATTCATTGGAAGGACTGATGCAGAAGCTGAAACTTCAATACTTTAGCCACCTGATGAGAAGAATTGACTCATTGGAAAAGACCCTGATGCTGGGAAAGATTGAAGGCGAGAGAAGGGTACTACAAAGGATGAGACGGTTGGAGGGCATCACCAACTCGATGGACATGAGTTTGAGTAAACTGCAGGAGTTGGTGATGGACAGGGAAGCCTTGCATGGGGTTACAAAGAGTCGGACATGACTGAGCGACTGAACTGAAGTATAGTACACAAAAGCACAGCTGCTTGTAGAGGATGCACATATGTGACAGTGTACACCAGCTTAAGTGACTGGACATGTGAACACACATTAGCGTCTTTGGAAGCTCGTAGTTTGAAGGCTCATATGTAGGCGACTTACTGTAGGTGACTACATTAACCAGAGTTTGATCACAGAAGATGAAGCTCTAGGATGGATATGTAGATAGAAGGAGGGAGGATGGTTTGATAAATACATAGATAACATTTATAGTTGAGGTAATTAAAAAGAAGGAGCTAGCTAGATTAGATATTTATTAAAGGCATTTGAACTTATGCTATTGCGGAGAATTTTACATAGTTCATGTGAGATTGTTGTTTCTGTTTGATGCTGGAGCCTGAAGTTCAAAAGACAGGCAGTCAAGAGAGCAGACGGAAGTGAAACGGGGAAAGCAGGACAAATTGGAACCTGAGAGGTTGAGCTGGAACGCACCTCAGTTTCTCTGTCCAAGCTACCATCTTAACTAACGGGTAGTGAGAGAAAATGGCACTCTTCATCATGGAGGTAAGAGCTGTAAGCCGTGAACTCTCCCAGCACCTGGAGAAATGAGTATCTCAGGGCTGAAAGCTGGAACCTGGGCAGACAGCCACAGTTGCCACTCCTGAGTGCTGTACAAAATATACTACCCATGTGTTTCATTCCCCCTAGGGCCTCAGTATCCAAGGATGACAGAATCTGGGCTGCAGGAAAAAGACAAATTACAAAAAATGTATGATGTGTTGTTATTTTCATTTGAAAACAGCATCTTCTGCTAATTAGTTGTATATTTCTAGGGGAACTCGGAGAATTCTATTCATTCTTCTTCCAGTCCTTCCTACTTCTCATCTTTGTCAAAGATGGCACAGTGTGGCTTCCTCTCACTCCTTGCCCATGGTAGACATTACTGATCAATCCTAGCATTCTTGCCCTGAGGTACCCAAAGAAGATTTCAGAGTCCTTCTTAGCACAGCTTTCCAGATAGGCATACCAACTGACTGGCTAGAACTTAATAGTCATCCCTCTGCATAATCAATTCCCATCATTTATTCCTAACTTATCGTTTCCCCTAAAAACTTGTCTCTTACACCATCTTTACCTACTATCACAGAGCTAAAACCCCAGGACCCTAGTCTCTGTTGTGTATCCCTGGCCTTAAAATCAGGTAGAGTGAAAGGATGGAGACTTTCAATCCTGTTACTCCAGCTACTTCATTTTTGCAGTCCTGCTTCTCGGGGACCTGGATTTAGGACCCAAGATAAAAGCTAATGAGAACAAAGGCAACTGTGAGGGGGATAAGCTCACCTGCCATTTCTGGAATAGAAACTGTTCTTAAGAAGCAGGCATTGTAAAGAAATTAGGGGAAAGGAAGGTTAAAATTAAAATGTATGCAAAAATAACAGGGAAACTTCAACTTCCATTATTAACAATTCTGAGGAAGATATCTTTAGAGGTGTGCTTTGCTTTCAGCAATGGATGGATAGGTAGTGAATTTTAAAATTCAACCTGCTGGCTTAGATGATCATTTCAGAAACCTTGATCTCTGGTTTATTACCTTAATATTTTAACAATGCATTAATAGTGTGGTCCTCTGGCCTTATTCCCCAATTAATTTTCTGTAAGCAAGCATTTACATGTTAAGAAATCTCTTTGTAAGGCAAATGACTCCTTTGTAGTGTAAATAACCCCTCAGTTTATCTAATATTGATATCACCTGCTACTCTAATAGAAATTTACATTTTTCAAAGCACAACCATGCTTAAAGGCATTTGATCACCTTAAAGACTCTGTAAGGTAAATGTAGGGCCACTGTGGCTTCCAGGCTCTGAAAAAGAAACAGGAAGTGTGTCATGATGGCTAGTCACAGTTAAGACTAGATTCCATGTCATCCGACTTGTGGCCAGAACTAACTGTGTTTCCATTGGAGTGTACTATGTCAAGTTACATGTCTGCTCATTTATTTTTTGACGTGACATCAGCTGTATCGAGTTCTCTGAATTCAAGCCTATTCTAAAATGATCTGCTTGCAGAGGAATTAAGTAGTAGTAGTTTAGTCGCTAAGTCATGTCCAACTCTTGCAACCCCATAGACTACAGACTCCTGTCCATGGGATTTTCCAAGCAAGAATACTGGAGTAGGTAGCCATCTCCTTCTCCAGGGGATCATCCCGACCCAGCGATCAGATCCACAGATGACACCATCTTTATGGCAGAAAATGAAGAGGAACTAAAGAGTCTCTTGATGAAAGTGAAAGAGGAGAGTGAAAAAGCTGGCTTGAAACTCAACATTTAAAAAGCAAAGATCATGGCATCCAGTCCCATCAGTTCATGGTAGATAGATGGGGAAACAATGGAAACAGTGACAGATTTTATTTTCTTGGGCTCCAAAAATCACTGCAGATGGTGACTGCAGCCATGAAATTAAAAGATGTTTGGTCCTTGGAAGAAACGCTATGACCAACCTAGACAGCATATTAAAAAGCAGAGACATCACTTTACCAACAAAAGTTCGTCTAGTCAAGGCTATGGTTTTTCCAGTGGTCATGTATGGATGTGTGAGTTGGACTATAAAGAAAACTGAGTACCAAAGAATTGATGCTTTTGAACTGTGATGTTGGAGAAGACTCAAGAGTCCCTTGGACAGGAAGGAGATCCAACCAGTCCATCCTAAAGGAGATCAGTCCTGAATATTCACTGGAAGGACTGATGCTGAAGCTGAAGCTCCAATACTTTAGCCACCTGATGTGAAGAACTGACTTACTGGAAAAGACCCTGATGCTGGGAAAGATTTAAGGCAGGAGGAGAAGGGGATGACAGAGGGTGAGATGGTTGTATGACACCACCGACTGGATGGACATGAGTTTGAGCAAGCTCTGGGAGCTGATAATGGACAGGGAAGCCTGGAGTGCTGCAGTCCATGAGGTCGCAAAGTTGGGCATGACTGAGCGACTAAACTGAACTGAATCCTAATGGGGAAACCAGATGAAAGCCTGTGTGTTGAAACTCACCTGTTTAGGGGACCCATTTTCCAGGGCTGCTTTCTCAGGCTCAGGTCCCATCCTCAGCCCCAGGTGGTTGGAAAGGAAGCCTCCAGAGGCCAAGGATCCATCATCAACTGGTGGTAGAAATTGCATTTGGGAAGGTTGTTCTGTGCTAAGCCCAGTCACTGTCTTCTCTGGAACTCTTGGTATGCTGGCATCAGATATCATGTGCTTGGTGGGCAGAGAGGGCAGGGAGAGATGCCTCAGGCTCCAGCCCCTAGGAGCTGTGTGGCCTCAAGTGTGTTACTCAGCCTTTCTGGGCTTCAGTTGCTGCATCTAACAGGGGCTGTGTTAGCTCCTGCCTCACAGATCTGTTGTGAGAATTCAGTGAAATCCTGCCCACAAAAAGCTCAATGCTCGGACACCTAGCAAGTACCAAAACGTGTTAGCTGTGGTGGTAACTTGGCCTGGGGCCGCCATATCATCTGAGCTCCTTCCACATCTGTTTCTGATGGCTATCCAATCTGCTCTACAGGAAGACAAGTCCCCAGCAACTGCAGATCTGTAACTTTCTAGATGTTTAGAGATAGAAGGGACCTTCGGGAAACCCCTCGTACAGGAAAGGGACCCATGGGTGGTGAAGGGGTGCCTCAGGGATGCCACAGTGTTGGCAACATTCTTGCAGCCATCGCACCCTTCCATGGGGTGTCTCCTACGACCTTCAGGCTCCGACACCAGATTTCTGGGTTTGAGTCCTGCTGCTTCTACTGCTAGTAGCACAGTCACAGGGAGATCCTCAGTCTCATCACAGCCTAGCGGAGCCTCTTCTGCAAAGTGGGGAGAGTAGCTTGCCCCTCACGCAGCTTTGAAGAGAACTGACGGGAGCCATCTCTCGTTCACGGAAAGGCCTCAGGGAGTGTAGATTGATCCAAGCACGTGGGACACAGACTGAGCTGCCTTCACCTCGAGGGCCCCGAGGACTTCAGAAAGCCCCAGGCCCCAGCTCTGCTGGCTTGTCACGCACCACGGCCACAGCTGACCCATCACCCTAACCTCTTTAGCGGTTCTAGCAAGTCCTCCCCAGCAGCTCCACTGAGTGGCACAGCCTAACCCTGTCTGCTAGCTTCACAAAATCAATCTCAAATGACTCCACGAGGGTGGCCGGCCAGAATTAGCAGTCATTTCTGAAGGACTAGAAAACAAGAGAGCCAGACAAATAAACCCCGTGTTGCCTGTGTGTGCCGCGTCAGCGACTAAAGGCAGTCAGGGTTAAGCTGTCCCTGGGGTCTGCTCAGGACCCAGGAGCTGTTTGTCTGAACCCCACCTCCACCCTCCAACACCCTGCCCTCACACTTATGATCCCAGACACCCCTGATGAGCTCGGGCCCAGAGTTCTGAGCTGGAATTCCCAGGACTTCATATTGCTTTGACGTGTCACAGACAGAATGCCCTGAAGTTAAAAAACCATACCAGAGTCTCTGGAACTCCCCATCAGCAGAAGGGGAGGAACAGGTGGCCGGGGATGAGCAGAGGAGAGGGAAGAATCCTTCCAGAAACACTTCTCAGCTGTACTTGGCGATCAAAGGAGGAAACACAGTAGTGGTAAGACACTTGAGTTAGAGTCCCAGAAGGTGGATTCGATCCTGGTCAAGGCAGATTGGGTGGGTGGGCTCAGCCTCCTGGACCCCATCGTAACAGCGATCACCCGAGGCCACTGAGCAGGAATTTTCTTAGAGGAAATCATCGACCCTGTGTCTCAATGCCCTTGTCTCAGCCGTTTCCCAGGCTCCTCCTCTCCCAGGAGCCAGCTGCTCATTTCCACTCCCGTCACATCATGCTGGTGTGACCCCTTCAGAAAAAGCCTGCAGGCCCGCAGAATTGCGAGCAATTCTGTTCCACGTTTCTCTCTCTCCCTCCCTGTCTCTCCAGCTTCTGAAGTGGATCGGCCTTCTCTTTCAGTGGCTAAATGACAGCAGTTCTTCCTGGGCCCCCAGCCTGCCCAGTCTGGGCTATGTCAAGCTGAGCAGACCTCGTCTAGTTTTGTGGCCCCTGGGGTCAGGGCAGAATCATCAAAGACTCTGATGATAGCACCAGGGAGCACATCTTGGGGCCCCTGCGTGCTGAGATCAGACTGTGGAGCTGAATGAACAGAAATGGAAAACTTGCCACTTTTGACCTCATCGTATGCAAATTTCATCTCCCCATTCTGAGGTCACTGCCTCCGGCTCTCCCCGCCCTGGAAGCAGTGCGTGTCCTAGGCTGAGATCAGGAAGGGTATTTTCAAGGTGTGGAGATGTCCCTTGAGTGTGTACCCGCTGTACAGCTCCTCCCTTTCCCTCACCCTGCTCTTTTAAATCAGTGATTCAGGATTATGATTCTGGTTAGAAATGATGTTATGTCACGTGGCCAGCATATCAAAGTAATCCCAAGGCTTCGAGAGCAAGTAAAAAGCGGTCTCTGAGGAGGCCTTGAATCAGCAGGCTGGGATGTGATCCTCAGTACGAGCTCCTGCTGGGGCACCTCTCCACGGCACGCATTGTGGGCATTTTGTAAAACAGAAGGCGAGAGAAGGCCAGGACAACTCCAGGATTGTCTTGGTTTTGTTAGCAAAGAGAGATAAGCGAAACATCCTCTCTATAAAATTCAATTAGTTTTTTTTTTCCTGGCTAATTCGTTTATCCTTGTTTATCACAGAGGCTGAGACATCAGCTCTCAGTGGGCGGTGCTCCCCCAGCGTGATACTGTTGCAAGAAGAAACAAGTCTCTCGACCAAGGTCACCCATCAGTCACGTGGTGCCACCAGACCCGCAACTCCTGGAGCACCACGCAGAAGCAGCCGGAGCAGGCTTGCAGGCGAGCCTCACCTTCCAGCTTCGGGGAGCTCACCGCTCTCCGTGGCTGCAAGCTTCCTTCTCCAGGGCCTCTGCTCTGTGATCTGATAGAATAGAAGGAGATCTCTCCCTCCATCACCTGGCCCTCAGTTTCATAAAGGATGTTTGCAATTAAAAAGCTAGAAGAACCGTTCACAGACTATTTGGAGAATATTGTAGCATATAACGGAGAAGGCAATGGCACCCCACTCCAGTACTCTTGCCTGGAAAATCCCATGGACGGAGGAGCCTGGTATGCATCAGTCCATGGGGTCACTAAGAGTCGGACACAACTGAGCGACTTCACTTTCACTTTTCACTTTCATGCATTGGAGAAGGAAATGGCAACCCACTCCAGTGTTCTTGCCTGGAGAATCCCAGGGACAGGGGGAGCCTGGTGGGCTGGCATCTATGGGGTCGCACAGAGTCAGACATGACTGAAGCGACTCAGCAGCAGCAGCAGCAGCAGCAGTATCATATAACCTTTGCCTAGGGCATCCCAGTGTTAAAGACATTAGTTAGTTACATCTCGGAACACTCTCATCACTCTTTCCTCTGCTGGCTCAGAGACTGTAGAATAAGATACATCCAGTCAACGCCAAAGGAAAAGGCAATGGAGGATGAGATTCCTCTGATCCTAGCATTCAGCTTCCTAGGTCTTCTTGGAAAAGGCTGGATTTCAGATTTAGGTATCTGAGAGTGGGGTTCCGTGGTAGGAAGTGGACTGTATCCTGGACGCTATTCAGAAGAACTGCAGACACGGGGCTCTGCCCCTTCCCAGCTGTGTGGCTTTGGGCAAACTTCCCAGTTTCCCTGAGCCTCAGTTTTTGCACCTGAAAAATGTAACTCATAATAAATGCTGCATAGGGTTTCTGGAAGAACCACGTATAGAAATATATATGAAAGTTTGCGTGTATGCTTGCTCAGTCATGTCCAACTCTTCGTGATCCCATGGACTAAGGCCCAACAAAGTCCTCTGCCCATGGGATTCTCCAGGCAAGAATACTGAAGTTGGTTGCCATGCCCTCCTCCAGGAGATCTTCCTGACCCAGAATCGATCCATCTTTTCTGCATTTCCTGCGTTGCAGGTGGATTCTCTACTGCTGAGCCAAGGGGAAAGTTATATGAAAGTTTAGAATAATAGAAATGGTTGCACCCACTGAGTCACCTGGGCCTCAGGGATGCAGGTAACTTCTTTTTTTTTTCTTTCTGTCATTTCTTAAAAAAAATATTTCTTTTAATTGGAGGATAATTGCTTTACAATATTGTGATGGTCTTCACCATATATCAACATGAATTGGCCATAGGTATACACGTGGCCCCCCATCCTGAAGCTCCCCCCGCCACCTGCCTCCCACACCCTATCCCAGAACACTGGCTTTGGGTGCCCTGCTTCACGCAACAAACTCGCACTGTTTATCTGTTTTACATATGGTAACATACATGTTTCAATGCTGTGCTCTCAATGCAAGTAACTTCTGAGGCTGCCTTCAGATTTCCTGGGTACAGCTAAGAAGTCAACTGAAAACTCCAGAACAGGTCAGAGCTAAAGTTTTCACCTTTAGATGGAGACGTGCAAAACTTTCGGCCTCTTCCCAAAACCCTTTTTAATGCATCTTTAAAAAATAATAATGACTTTCTAAGATGGATTCATGTGAGTTTCCAAACTCGTTCCTCAGCATTCAGGTTTTCAAAGTCGAGTTTCAGAAGCCGATTTCTCTCCTGGGAGTCTGCCGGGCATGCTGAAGCATCTCCTTTTGCTGCTGTGACGCGCCTCCATGGAGCCATCCCGGGCTTGCACAGACGGTCTGCACACGATTGTGACCAAGTGACATAGCAGTCTTTCAAGGTATGCTAAATGAGAAATGTGCTATTTAGGCAAGGCATTCACATGTTTGAATGAAAGACGGGAACTGTGGAAGCTGCAGCCATGGACAGGAAATTGACGTCCGCATTGCTATTTACCTAGCAGAAATTAGTTCTCCAAGATCAGCCTTAGTGAAGGGGACAGGAGGGCACATGATTGGAGGAAGAATTCTCCGTTTCCCTCATCGTTTGCACTCCAGGTTCAGCCCTTCTAGCAGGGTGCTTCATGGGTCTTTGTTGGGTAAATCTGGACCAAACTCCCAATGCAGAGCATAAAGCAGCAGAAATGTTAGCAATGGAGGTCAAGGGGCATCCCGCAGAGAGCCAGATCGCTCATGAGAATCTGAGGTCCAAGAATAGTACAATTATAAACGTACCTTAGGCAGAAGGCTTAGTGGGAAGAGACAGCCTGTTGACAATTGGCAGCGCTTATCCCACTGGCTGCAGCCACAGTTGGGAGAGAAGAAAGGGGGTCACTGGGGGTGGAGGGAGCCCCTTGGCATGGCCCAGCGCCCCCTGCTTCTCATAGTCCCCATCCTGGGACACAGGAGGGGCCAATGGCCCAGTGAATTTGAGGGGTCCGCCTGCTGGGAGGCTGACTGCTGAGTCCAAGTGTGTCTAGGACACAGCAAAGCTGGCAGCACCTGGTTGCGACCTCTCAGTGAGCCCTCGGGGAAGCAGCAAAGCAGGATGCTTTGTGAAAGTGAAGTGAAAGTGAAGTCGCTCAGTCGTGTCCGACTCTTTGCAACCCATGGACTGTAGCCCACCAAGCTCCTCCGTCCATGGGATTCTCCAGACAAGAATACTGGAGTGGGTTGCCATTTCCTTACTTGGCTGCAGTTATCAAGCTGGAAACCTTGTCTGTCTCCTCTCTGTGTCAGCAGCAAAAGACACTCAGCCACCAGTCCTGGCCGTGTGCTTTTAGTGCATTCCGGACCCCTGTGCACTGACTTTCTGATGGTGACAGTTTTCACATCTGTCCCTCACATGCCAGATGCAGGCACCCCCGACGAGAGGAGCCTTGCGGAAAAGTGACCCCCATAGGTCTCCTTCCAGCATTCAGTCATCACACCCGCTGGCTGCATGTCAATTCTTGATGTTGTTGTTGCGTAGTTGCTAAGTCCCGTCTGACTCTTTGTGACCCCATGGACTGTAGCCCTCCAAGCTCCTCTGCCCATGGGATTTCCCAGGAAAGAATATCGGCAGGGGTTGCCATTTCCTTCTCCAGGGAATCTTCCCCACTCAGGGACTGAACCCACATCTCCTGCATTGGCAGGCAGATTCTTTACCACTGAGCCACCAGGGACGCCCTGTCCATTCTCAGTAGGTCTTGGCTTTTGGTGGTGGGTGTATGATAGGTGATGAACAGTGGGTCAGTGAGGTTGTTCAGAGTCCCCGTTGGGAGTTTGCTGATGCCAGCTGCAGAAAAATGAACACATGTGCTAAAATCTATATACAATATAAAGGGGTTCACACATTCTTTGGATTTCAGATTAAGAACCTCTACTTCAGTTGTTTTCAAATTTAGGGAGGTGAGTAGACCTCGCTCATCTGTCCTTCTGGACCAGGACATCTGTACAGCATTTTGGTAAAGCTAGTGACTATCCACACACACAATCCCCATCACGTGGTCAGACTGAATGATGTTTGACGCTGGTCCTCTGCTATTTAGGGAAACACATTTTTATGGGTAACAGGAGCCTCATCTATAAATGAATGGAGCCAGAAAGAATACACAGATCTGTAGAGAGAACAGAGGCAAAGTGCCACGTGGAGAGAAGGGAAGGAGACCAGCCTCGGTGCCCACGGCTAGTGGGGCAGAGTCTCTGCAAAGGCCAAGTTAGCAGCTGCTCCTGCCTCACACTCTCCATGCATGGTGGGGGCTGACTCCCCATCAAGAGGTGGGGTCTGTTTGCCATCCCTTAGAATTCCAGCTGACCCCTGACTCGCTTTTCAAGTCTGACCAGCATGCCTGGAGAGTGGGGCTGTGTGATGTGATGTCTAGGACAGGCCTTCCTTCAGCGGCCCTGCAGCTTCTGTTTCCACCCCCTGGGAAGCCAGTGACCATGTCAGGATGCAAGAGCTAGGTTACAGAATGAGGAGAGACCACAAGCTGGAGAGAATATATGTGATGGGGAGCTGAGGGGCCTCGGCCCACCACCACCCGAAGCCCCAGATATGTATGTGAGGCTGTCTTGGATCCTCCAGCCCCAGTCCAGACACCCTGGGTGATAAGAAGGAAGAGTCGGCTCATTTTTAAGCCATTCCAACTGAAGCCCCTGGTGGCTCAGTGGGTAAAGAATCTGCCTAAAATGCAGGAGACCCAGGTTCGATCTCTGGATTGGAAAGATCCTCTGGAGAAAGAAATGGCAACCCACTCCATCATTCTTGCCTGGAAAATCCCATGGACAGAGGAGCCTGGTGGGCTGTAGGCCATGGGGTCGCAAAAAATCAGACATGACTTAGAAATTAAACTACCACCACAGCTGAAGCCCCAGACATTGCAAGACTGAGATAAACCATTCATCCTAAGCCTTGCCCCAACAGGGTAATGAAAAAAAAAAAAGGTGATTATTTTAAATCACAAGATTTGGGGTAAATTGCTATACATCAAGAGATTGGAGATAACTAGTACACAGTAACCCTTGATTTATCTTTGTCATCAATTGCTATCAAACTACACTCCAGGTAGCCATATGTCCACTAAAAAAATGGTTTCTTCATCCTCCTCTCCACTGACCTTTCTCTCATCTTCCTTTCCAGTGACTTTGTGACTACATTCATACCAATGAGAAGTCATCAGGTAGAGCTTCTAGGAGAGCTTTCCAAAAAGTTAGCTGTGTCCAACCTCCCTTTTCACTTTAAACCCTTTGTCCCTGGTTTGATGTTGGGTTAGTCACTAAAACCTGTCCAACTCTTTGTGACCTCATGGACCGAAGCCTGCCAGGCTCCTCTGTCCATGGGATTCTCCAGATAAGAATACTGGAGTGGGTTGCCATTCCCTTCTCCAGCGGATCTTCCCGACCCAAGGGTCGGACCCACATCTCCTGCACTGCAGGCAGATTCTTTACCACTGAGCCACCAAGACCCTCATCCCAGCCCCTCTTCTTCTAGACTGGGACACACACTCTGTGCTTGGATGGGCAGCAACCACGTTGCAAACATGAGGACAGAAATCTCACCTCTGGATTCCTAATAATGTGGATGATGGCCTACTTTTGAAATTATTTCATGAGAAAAATAAGCTTTTTAATCATTTAAGGCAATATTACTAGTTTTGTTTTTTTTTTTTTTTTTTGGTGGTTTTGTCATTGCTTTGCTGGTCTGTTGATGTTATCTATTCTGTTTACTCACATCAAACACATTAGTAATTTACATGTGACAAGAGTTCATGAGATCTAGCTGCATTTCTGCTCTTGCATTCTGTGAGATGCCTCTGGCGCCTAACATTTAAAATTTTTTTCCTTCCCCTAACATGTGTAGATGCTTACTCTTGGAAGGAAAGTTATGAACAACCTAGACAGCATATTAAAAAGCAGAGACATTACTTTGTCAACAAAGGTCCGCCTAGTCAAGGCTTTTTCCCCTTGTTTTTCCAGGGGTCATGTATGGATGTGAGACTTGGACTATAAAGAAAGCTGAGTGCAGAAGATTTGATGCTTTTGAACTGTGGTGTTGGAGAAGACTCTTGAGAATCCCTTGGACTGCAAGGAGATCCAACCAGTCCATCCTAAAGGAGATCAGTCCTGGGTGTTCACTGGAAGGACTGATGTTGAAGCTGAAACTCCAATACTTTGGCCACCTGATGCAAAGAGCTGACATTTGAAAAGACCTTGATGCTGGGGAAGATTGAAGGCAGGAGGAGAAGGGGAGGACAGAGGATGAGATGGTTAGATGGCATCAGCAACTCAATGGACATGGGTTTGAGTAGACTGCAGGAGTTGGTGATGGACAGGAAGGCCTGGCGTGCTGCGGTTCATGGGGTTGCAAAGAGCTGGACATGACTGAGCGACTGAACTGAACTGAATGTGAGTAGATTACTGTTGCCACTTTGCCAGTAATAAAGCAATCCCTGGTCAAGACAAAGATGGTACCAAGGCAGACTTTTGCAAAGAGAGCACTCTTTTATACTGAAGACGAGACCAAAAATCATCTTCCAGTAGCGCAAGGGGTTAAGGCTTACTAACCCCATGACTTACTCAGGTCATGAGCCCCTGGAAAGGTTGCCAGAGGTCTTTGAACAACCTCCTTCCTAAGAAATCACTTGAGCAGGGGAGTCAGCTGCTTTAGGGCCTAGTTTCATTGCATGTGGCCCTCCCTGTAGGCAGGGGCATCAAAATGCTCACCTTGGATGTAAGATGCTGTGCCTCTGTGAAATCAACAGGCAGGTCAGGACCTAAAGCCATACTTTGGGTCTCCATCTGCACTCTGCTGAGTCTTCAAAGGAGAAGTTGTCAGTTAAAGGGAAGGCTGGCTACGGTCCTACTCTGTTGTGCTCTGTGACCCCAGGCTTCAGTGCTCTGTTCAATGGCCAAGAATGGGTTCAGTCCACTGACCTTGACTCATTCTGGCTTCCTGGAAGCATCTTCTCCAGAAAACCCTCCAGTGTCGATTTCCTCTTTCCCACCTTACAGAAGCAGTGTTCTAAGAGTTGTAGATCTGACTGTTCTTGTCACCTCCAGGGAAAATGCTCTGGGGGTCAGACTATGTCAGCTGTGCTGCAGAATATGCAGAGACTCTGGGAGCCCTGGATCTGTCTCCACATGGTCTCCAAACTGCACCAATTCAGGCCTCCTGCTGTGGTGAGGGGCGGCCTTTCAAAAATCCAGGGCCAACCCTAGTCCTAAGAAGCTGGTGCACCCCAAGTTGCTGCCATTCCACTGACAAGAGGACACTGCTCTCTGCTTTCATCCTTCAAGATTTCTCCCTCCCCCTTCCCAAAACCTCTAGAACACCTTCACAGAACAGTTGAAAGCCTCCTTTTTTTTTTTATATACAATCACAAACTTCCTACCAATAAAACCATTGATATTTAAATGTCATCTCAATGGTAGCAGACATTTTTAACTTCTTACTTATTTGAGGGGAGGAGGAGAGGTGAAGATGAGAAACAGTAGATAGCTCTTTTTAAAATGCCTTATGTGAAAGCATTTTCTGAAAGATGTTGGTTTGTTACCATCTAGCATTTGACCCGAAGAGAAAATTGCACCCTGATGGAAAACTAGAAACTCATTTCTGAGCACTAGATTGTAGACATTTATCTGGAAAGATGCTCAGCATGAATTTTTAAGTGAAAAAATGTGTGTTATGAAACTGCATTGAGTGATACTAATTTTGCTTAAATAGAGGAAAGAAAGAAAAAAGGAAGGGAGCGAAGAAGGAAGGAAGAAAAAAAGGAAGGAAGGGAAAAAAGGAAGGAAGGAAAAGAAATTCTTGTAAAGATACATTTATATATTTCCAAACATGACAGGAAATTTCAGATATTAAAAATGTAGGGGGCAGAACGATTTATGATTTAAATTTCTTTTACTTAAGTTTATTTTTCAGATTTTCTATTATGAACAATTGTTCTTTTCATGCTGTTAAAATGTTATTTTAGTTGATATAAACTAGCCTTATACAATTTTTCAAAACTGTACATTGTTGATTTCTTAGACTACTAACATGCACTTGGGTTGCTGGCTTATTTTCTAACTTTAGCTAGTTATGCTTTTGCTAACGAGTGGGGCAAAGAATGAAACAGATAAAGCACTTCAAAGTTTCAAAAATATTTTGAACACCTCCTATGTGTGGAGAACTAGAGAGAAACTAGCTAGGCTGTCTGGGTTCTACTCTGCATGGATAGTAAGCTCCATCCTGAGAGACAGCTTCTCCTGCTGCTCAGAGGTTCAGGAGCACTTGGAGGGAAATGCTCTGAGACCATGTGTGAGGGGGAAAGAGTGATGGGACCTGCAAGGAGGGACCTGTGTGACCCCCGTGGCTGTCGGGAGGGATGTGAGGATGAGCGTGCTGGAGATAGACCGCTCCTGATCGATGCTCAAGAGCCGGGAAAGAAAGGAAGGCAGAGGAGGAGCAAAGGAGAGTGAAACATCTGAGTAAGCTCTGTGAGAAATAATCCGCCTTTGCCTGAGAGATAGGCTGCTCTGCCCCATGCCCCCTCCCCCTGCGCTGCTGCAGGTCTCCATGTGTGCGTCTCCTTTCCTGCGGGTCTACACGGGGAGTTGAGAGCCGCAACTGCTCAAGCGTCTTTCCTTCCCGCCCCTTTCTCCCTTGTCCACATGCACAGGGAGTACCTTCAGACACACGATCGATTGCTCCAGGACCTGGACACACTGCATTCCCATAGCATCCTATCTGTAGCTAGGAAAATACAGACACCCACTGGAATCTTGTTTCCATTCAAGAAAGCAACGATCAAGGTTAGGTACTTCGTTTTGACAAAAATAAAACAAATTCGAAAACACTGGAGATATGTGGTTTGCTGTTTCCCACCTCGACAGCCACAGCCATTTACAAATCTTTGTAATGTTCTGTCAGGTTCCAGATCCAATACCTCGCAGTCATGCAGAGATGCACATAATGGTTATTTATGTGCTTGGCGAGTTTATTTCTCCCATTCTGCTACGGTCATTTGTTTCCACGGGAGGGTGATACATACATTGTTGGTTTTCATTTAAGATGCTGCACTGACATTTTTGTGCTCCAGGAGGGATGGAAGCTGGGACACAGACCGAGTTCAAGGGTACTCAGCTCAGGAACAGATCGGAGCTGAGGAATCTTCACATTCCCCTCCTCCTTTATCCATGTCCTCTCCTTACATTGGTGGCACACAGTAAGCACTGTGTTTCTGTGCTTCTTGAGTGGGGTTCCAGAACTGCCAAATTTAGGAAGGAACTGCCCTTACCTCTGTGCTGGGCTCATTTCAGCCCTCAAACGCTTCCAAGTCTGGAGTGATGGAGTTTCAGCAAAGGAAATCCCATAGACAAATTAACTCAGTGACCTCAAGAATTCCTTAGGAAAAGTGTGAAAGCCAAGGGACTCAGAATTCAGACAGGCCAAACCTCTCTCCAATTTGGGACACACCCAGTAGGATGGAATCTACGTCAGTCTGCTTCTTTCAAAGCTGGGGTGTCTGAGAGAAAGGAACATTTTTCTTTCCCAGAGAAAATACACAGTGGAGGTTAGGGTTGGACGATCTTCACTGGTGGCTCAGATGGTAAGGACCCTGACTGCAGTGCAGGAGACCTGGGTTCGATCCCTGGGTCAGGAAGATCCCCTGGAGAAAGGAATGGCAACCCACTCTGGTATACTTGCCTGGAGAATTCCATGGACAGGGAAGACTGGCGGATGGGTTGTGTGAAATTACCAGAAGTCTCAGGGCATTAAACAGCACAGTACATTAAAGACACCAATTACCATTATATTACCATGAGAGAAGGATTAAAGTGTAAACCATCACAAGGAATTTGCATGATCTACACAACTCAATCAGCAAGACAACCATGCCATTTTGGAGGTGCCCCCTGCATGCCAAGTAGCAAGACATTCAGGTTATGATTCAGCCTCCCCAGGAACAAGGGTACCCTCCAGCCCCTGACACAAATATTAATATATATCATCCCTAAAAAGTAATGCCAAGCTATCTCAATAACTTACACTGGAATAGCTCTTTGCAGACACTCCATATAGTAGTTCTCATTAAAATGTTGACACATATTATTGCAAAGCATTTCTCCTCCAATGACAATTCATCATAAGGAGAGAAAACCCACAACAGAAAACCATTATTAATAAGCATTTATTAGGTCCCCACTTCTTGCAATGTGCTGAAGAAGATATAGGCAGAGAGGGGAGTTATACACCCAACTAAATTAAAATCTAAATAAAGGAATATTAATAAAAAACAATAGGTGAGGCTGGCTGTGTGGGTACATGGAGCAAGGTGCTGGTTATGGAAAGTCCAGAGGCTTTCCTCTCAGTGCAGGGGGATGCACCTGAATGTGCGTCTTCAGTTAATAATGATCGTGAAGGAGAGGACATTCTCTCTAAGTTATTTCCTTCCCATCCCAGTCCTGTAGGAATAGAAGTGGAAATACAACGACACATAGAAATTTTTCCGCGTTAGCAGTTATTTCTGAGATGAGCTGTGTAGGCCAGCGTGTCCTGGTGACATTTCATATCAGAACTGTGAATGTCGCTGCCTCGATGGAGGGTTGTGATATCACCCAGGTGAACAGAAACGCTATAGCATCATTGTGTTCTTTCCATCTTACTTTCATTTCCTCCGCCCAGCACAGCACCAGCATACCCCAGCTCCTCTGACCTACTTTGACCAAATGAAATAACATCCATATTCAAAGTGGCTTTTTTCCCCTGATCAGGCAGATATTCTTCAGAGGGAGATGCTAGTGTGTAATCCAGTCTTTCCATATTTCTCATGCCATAACCTGAGGTTTGTCTTGCAAATTAGGAACGATTTGGTCTAGGTGAAAGATACCCTCTGGACCATTTTTCCCATTCTGCCTGAGTTTACCCTCTCCTGTTCCTCTGCTCCTCAGATGTCTCAGACAGTTCCTCACAAGGCAAATGGCTTGGGGCATGGATTTTGAAGGCCAATGGCTGGAGGTGTAAGTCATATAAATCACGTTCTGCTGCTTCTCAGCTGTGTGGCCTTGGGCAAGTGACTTGACCTCTCTGAATCTAGTAAAATAAGCACAATAATTCCTCCTTCCAAGAGCAGTTACAAGGATCACATGAAATAATATGTGTCGAGTCTGGGACATGTAATTGACGATCAGTATCAATGACCCACGTCTTGCTTCTGTAATAATCCTGGGGGCCCAGGACCTATTTGACTTGTACTCATTTGGCTTCATTGCAATCAGTCACTCAAGGTTGTCTTCGACTGGTTGCTTTTGTGCGTGACTTTAAATTAAGAATGCAAGCTTAAAGTATATAAAGAGTAAGTGCACAAAATGCGAACATTTTTCTCCATTTCAAAATACTGCCATATTTTGTTTGACTATATATTAGAAGGGCTTCCCTGGTGGCTCAGAGGTTAAAGTGCCTCCCTCCAATGTGGGAGACCCTGGTTCGATCCCTGGGTCGGGAAGATCCCCTGGAGAAGGAAATGGCAACCCACTCCAGTATTCTTGCCTGGAAAATCCCATGGATGGAGAAGCCTGTTAAGCTACAGTCCATGGGGTCGCAGAGAGTCGGACACAACTGAGTTTTGATGTGGGCTGCAAATTTAATGACTACAACAATTTTTTTAAAACAAAACGTTATTTTTTTGGATACTGAGACTAGGCCAAAAAAAGTGGAATTGCCCAATATTACAAAGAAAAGAACGTTTTTGGTGCTGTAAATGTGGCCAACTAGAGTGATCAGAATGATTTTTAACAATATTAGTCAAACTTTAGTGTGTATGGGAATCAGCTCAATATTCCCAATGTGGACTGAACAGCAACGTGCGTTTTGGACAAGCCCATCACATGAGTCTCAGGCAGGAGAACCCCACTAACTCTGAAGCCCATGGTTAGAAAAGGAGATCGGCAACATACCCCAGCTGTCAGACGTGTTCTTGGCTCCCGCCTCCCTCTCCCTCCTCGTCTTCCTTTCGTTTCTCTCCGTCTCTCAGTATGGCTTTACCACAAGGCTAGAAGAAATGGATGTGGAACTTTTCCCCCCATATAAATAGCTGAGATAGGACTAGAGAGCTGGGCAGAAGTATTACAGAGCTGAATGAGAATATCCGTGACAATCAAAAGATTCTTCTCCTGGGTAAAGTTAAAATCTGCAGCATCAGAAAAGCTACAAAAGTTAACTATTTGGTGAAACTCCAGAAACTTCTAAAGTCCCAGACGAGTGTAAAGGGTGGACATCTAATAGAAAGAAAAAATAAGTAAACCCTAGCTCAACGTAAGGCCACAGAAAGCAAGACTTGATTAAGCAGTGTTTAGATGTGTTTAGATTAGTGAGGAGGTGACTGGATCGACCTAAGTATTTCTATATTCCCCAAACAATGGTTTTCGCACTTTTAACAAGCTATGTGTATCGGTCAGGACAGGCCAGGTTACGCTGCAGTGACATATCAACTCTCAAATTTCAGTGGCTTAAAGCAACATGTTTTCATTTCACCCTGTTCTGAAGGCTGGGGAGTTCAAGATCAAGGTGCTGGCAGTCTCAGTGTCTGATGATAGAATTCTTCCTGGCTCATAGACGGTTGTCTCCTTGCTGTGTCCTCACAAAACCTAGAGCAGAGGGAAGCAAGATTTCTCTTATCTCTTCTTACAAGAGCATCAGTTCCATCACGAGAACTCCCATAGTTCTCATCTCCAAATATCATCACACTGAGGACTGGGATTTCAACATATGAATTTGGGGAGGACATAGCATGCAGTCCATAACACCATGGCAAAAGGAAACAGCAGGGATGAGGGTGATCTGGAAGGGATTTCATTGGGAATTAAATGTTCCAGACCACAATGACACCTTTGTTGGCCAGAATCAGTCCCGTGGCTTTTCCCACCCATCAGGAATTCAGGAAGCACAACTCTCCAATGTCTCTAGAGGTAGGGAGGGCCAGAATATTTGATGGATAGCACTAATGACACCTCACTATGGAAACTTTTTATCCAAAGAAAATATCATGCAGAAGCCCACAGTATGAGACAGACGACTGGAGCTGCTCTGACTAAAGGCAGAGGTGGGTGAGGGGGCATTTCACTCGCCCAGTCCCCTCCTCGGTGGCCCCTGACGTGTCTCTGAGGAGCTAGGGGCAGTTTGACAACCACTACTCTAAAACACACAGAGCACAGTCCATCTTAGTTAAATACTGTTCTCTATTTATTGATGATTAATTGTCTTAATAAATGATTTTATTTTAATGGAAAAAGTGTAATTAAATGGAAAAGCACTGCTCTGTGTTAAGCCCTGCTGTTTGAACAGGGTGGTTATAAGCAAAGCATTCTTTTTTACATATTATAAATGCAGACAAAATGCTCACGAAAAAATCACACATCTCTAAAAATAGGCCCTGGATTTTAGGCTCAGCCCAATCAAACAAAGCCTGTACAGAAGTGGGTCTGAAAAAAATGTGTCCATTCGGGAACATGGATGAACTTTGAGAAAATGATGCTGAGTGAAATAAGGCAGACACAAAAAGGATGATTCCATTCTTTGAGACATCTATCGTCAAATTCACAGAAACAGGAAGTAGAATGGTGGTTTCCTGGGGCTGGGAGGAGGGGAGAAGGGAAAGGTGTTCAGTGGGTACCAAGTTTCAGTTTCATAAGATTAAAAAGTTCTGGAGATCAGTTGTACAACAATGTGTATATATTTGATACTAATGAACTGTACATGTAAAAATGGTTAAGATGGAGATTTTCCTGGTGGTTCAGTGGCTAAGAATCCGCCTTGCAATGCTTGGGATGCGGGTCCCATCCCTGGGTGAGGAGTTAAGATCGCACATGCCACAGAGCAACTAAGCTCATACAGTACAACCACTGAGCCTGCATGCTACTAGAGATTCCGTGTGTGCTGCAAGGAAAGAGCCCACATGATACAACGAAGATCTGATGCAGCCAAATAAATAAATTGATAGATAGATAAATGGTTAAGATGGTCAATTTTATTTGATGTCTATTTTACCATAGTTTAAAAAAAAAAAAAAACTTTAAAAAAAGTACCAGTACTTCCAAATTCATTCTTGAAAAAGAAAAGTTTTTTTTTTAACCTGACCATTAGCTAATATTTGAAACACTTTTCTTTTTGTTATATATCTCTTGTCAAAATTAAACTTAAAGCTTAATGTCTTGACCATAACAATGAGAAACCTGCTAAAAGCCCAACCTTTATTTGCCAGAATCTTCACCCTCCATCGTAAGACAAAGTAACAGGTTGAGCTTGTTATCAAAGCTCTGTTGGGCAGAGAGATGGCTTACCCTACTGTCCACCTACCCAGGATGCAATGGGCTTGCACCCAGAGTTCATGCAGAATCTGTACTTTCTGAGCTTTTCTGGCTGAAATGGGAAGGAGATGCTGTCATTTCAGATGTTACGCCGTCCATCGACTGGCATCTTAGGGATTTGGTGATCGTGTTTTTGCGGGAGCTGGCCATGCTCTGGAAGTCCTCTGCCTGCAGACACAACGGGGCCGTGGAGGAGGGGCAGCATCATGCCCGCAGCGGCTCTGTGGAGGGAACAGTCCTTGTCATGTGGGGGGTGAGCACATGTTGGAAAGAAGCACATGAGGACCAGCTGTGTGATCTCAGGAAAGAGGCTTCCCCTTCAGCTTCCCCGCCTGTAAACAGGAATGAAGCATGATCTGAGGACATATGCAAAATGCTTGCTGAGTACCTTATCATGTGCCAGGCACGGTGCTAGGCACTGGGGAAAACTAATAAAGGAAACAGACAAAAACCCCTGTCTCTATGGAGCTTAGATTCTTTCTTGGGGGGTACTGATATACTAGCAAACAAAGAAGTAAAATATATGACCTGCTAATGGTGGCAAGTATAATGGTCATCTGAGTTAAATTCACCCATTCCAGTCCATTTTAGTTCACTGATTCCTAGAATGTCAACATTCACTCTTGTCATCTCCTGTTTGACCACTTCCAATTTGCCTTGATTCGTGGACCGGATATTCCAGGTTCCTATGCAACATTGCTCTTTACAGCTTCAGACCTTGCTTCTATCACCAGTCACATCCACAGCTGGGTATTGTTTTTGCTTTGGCTTCATTCCTTCATTCTTTCTGGAGTTATTTCTCCACTGATCTCCAGTAGCATATTGGGCACCTACCGACCTGGGGAGTTCCTCTTTCAGTATCCTATCATTTTGCCTTTTCATACTGTTCATGGGGTTCTCGNGATCAAGGTTAGGTACTTCGTTTTGACAAAAATAAAACAAATTCGAAAACACTGGAGATATGTGGTTTGCTGTTTCCCACCTCGACAGCCACAGCCATTTACAAATCTTTGTAATGTTCTGTCAGGTTCCAGATCCAATACCTCGCAGTCATGCAGAGATGCACATAATGGTTATTTATGTGCTTGGCGAGTTTATTTCTCCCATTCTGCTACGGTCATTTGTTTCCACGGGAGGGTGATACATACATTGTTGGTTTTCATTTAAGATGCTGCACTGACATTTTTGTGCTCCAGGAGGGATGGAAGCTGGGACACAGACCGAGTTCAAGGGTACTCAGCTCAGGAACAGATCGGAGCTGAGGAATCTTCACATTCCCCTCCTCCTTTATCCATGTCCTCTCCTTACATTGGTGGCACACAGTAAGCACTGTGTTTCTGTGCTTCTTGAGTGGGGTTCCAGAACTGCCAAATTTAGGAAGGAACTGCCCTTACCTCTGTGCTGGGCTCATTTCAGCCCTCAAACGCTTCCAAGTCTGGAGTGATGGAGTTTCAGCAAAGGAAATCCCATAGACAAATTAACTCAGTGACCTCAAGAATTCCTTAGGAAAAGTGTGAAAGCCAAGGGACTCAGAATTCAGACAGGCCAAACCTCTCTCCAATTTGGGACACACCCAGTAGGATGGAATCTACGTCAGTCTGCTTCTTTCAAAGCTGGGGTGTCTGAGAGAAAGGAACATTTTTCTTTCCCAGAGAAAATACACAGTGGAGGTTAGGGTTGGACGATCTTCACTGGTGGCTCAGATGGTAAGGACCCTGACTGCAGTGCAGGAGACCTGGGTTCGATCCCTGGGTCAGGAAGATCCCCTGGAGAAAGGAATGGCAACCCACTCTGGTATACTTGCCTGGAGAATTCCATGGACAGGGAAGACTGGCGGATGGGTTGTGTGAAATTACCAGAAGTCTCAGGGCATTAAACAGCACAGTACATTAAAGACACCAATTACCATTATATTACCATGAGAGAAGGATTAAAGTGTAAACCATCACAAGGAATTTGCATGATCTACACAACTCAATCAGCAAGACAACCATGCCATTTTGGAGGTGCCCCCTGCATGCCAAGTAGCAAGACATTCAGGTTATGATTCAGCCTCCCCAGGAACAAGGGTACCCTCCAGCCCCTGACACAAATATTAATATATATCATCCCTAAAAAGTAATGCCAAGCTATCTCAATAACTTACACTGGAATAGCTCTTTGCAGACACTCCATATAGTAGTTCTCATTAAAATGTTGACACATATTATTGCAAAGCATTTCTCCTCCAATGACAATTCATCATAAGGAGAGAAAACCCACAACAGAAAACCATTATTAATAAGCATTTATTAGGTCCCCACTTCTTGCAACGTGCTGAAGAAGATATAGGCAGAGAGGGGAGTTATACACCCAACTAAATTAAAATCTAAATAAAGGAATATTAATAAAAAACAATAGGTGAGGCTGGCTGTGTGGGTACATGGAGCAAGGTGCTGGTTATGGAAAGTCCAGAGGCTTTCCTCTCAGTGCAGGGGGATGCACCTGAATGTGCGTCTTCAGTTAATAATGATCGTGAAGGAGAGGACATTCTCTCTAAGTTATTTCCTTCCCATCCCAGTCCTGTAGGAATAGAATTGGAAATACAACGACACATAGAAATTTTTCCGCGTTAGCAGTTATTTCTGAGATGAGCTGTGTAGGCCAGCGTGTCCTGGTGACATTTCATATCAGAACTGTGAATGTCGCTGCCTCGATGGAGGGTTGTGATATCACCCAGGTGAACAGAAACGCTATAGCATCATTGTGTTCTTTCCATCTTACTTTCATTTCCTCCGCCCAGCACAGCACCAGCATACCCCAGCTCCTCTGACCTACTTTGACCAAATGAAATAACATCCATATTCGAAGTGGCTTTTTTCCCCTGATCAGGCAGATATTCTTCAGAGGGAGATGCTAGTGTGTAATCCAGTCTTTCCATATTTCTCATGCCATAACCTGAGGTTTGTCTTGCAAATTAGGAACGATTTGGTCTAGGTGAAAGATACCCTCTGGACCATTTTTCCCATTCTGCCTGAGTTTACCCTCTCCTGTTCCTCTGCTCCTCAGATGTCTCAGACAGTTCCTCACAAGGCAAATGGCTTGGGGCGNGAGGGAGATGCTAGTGTGTAATCCAGTCTTTCCATATTTCTCATGCCATAACCTGAGGTTTGTCTTGCAAATTAGGAACGATTTGGTCTAGGTGAAAGATACCCTCTGGACCATTTTTCCCATTCTGCCTGAGTTTACCCTCTCCTGTTCCTCTGCTCCTCAGATGTCTCAGACAGTTCCTCACAAGGCAAATGGCTTGGGGCGTGGATTTTGAAGGCCAATGGCTGGAGGTGTAAGTCATATGAATCACGTTCTGCTGCTTCTCAGCTGTGTGGCCTTGGGCAAGTGACTTGACCTCTCTGAATCTAGTAAAATAAGCACAATAATTCCTCCTTCCAAGAGCAGTTACAAGGATCACATGAAATAATATGTGTCGAGTCTGGGACATGTAATTGACGATCAGTATCAATGACCCACGTCTTGCTTCTGTAATAATCCTGGGGGCCCAGGACCTATTTGACTTGTACTCATTTGGCTTCATTGCAATCAGTCACTCAAGGTTGTCTTCGACTGGTTGCTTTTGTGCGTGACTTTAAATTAAGAATGCAAGCTTAAAGTATATAAAGAGTAAGTGCACAAAATGCGAACATTTTTCTCCATTTCAAAATACTGCCATATTTTGTTTGACTATATATTAGAAGGGCTTCCCTGGTGGCTCAGAGGTTAAAGTGCCTCCCTCCAATGTGGGAGACCCTGGTTCGATCCCTGGGTCGGGAAGATCCCCTGGAGAAGGAAATGGCAACCCACTCCAGTATTCTTGCCTGGAAAATCCCATGGATGGAGAAGCCTGTTAAGCTACAGTCCATGGGGTCGCAGAGAGTCGGACACAACTGAGTTTTGATGTGGGCTGCAAATTTAATGACTACAACAATTTTTTTAAAACAAAACGTTATTTTTTTGGATACTGAGACTAGGCCAAAAAAAGTGGAATTGCCCAATATTACAAAGAAAAGAACGTTTTTGGTGCTGTAAATGTGGCCAACTAGAGTGATCAGAATGATTTTTAACAATATTAGTCAAACTTTAGTGTGTATGGGAATCAGCTCAATATTCCCAATGTGGACTGAATAGCAACGTGCGTTTTGGACAAGCCCATCACATGAGTCTCAGGCAGGAGAACCCCACTAACTCTGAAGCCCATGGTTAGAAAAGGAGATCGGCAACATACCCCAGCTGTCAGACGTGTTCTTGGCTCCCGCCTCCCTCTCCCTTCTCGTCTTCCTTTCGTTTCTCTCCGTCTCTCAGTATGGCTTTACCACAAGGCTAGAAGAAATGGATGTGGAACTTTTCCCCCCATATAAATAGCTGAGATAGGACTAGAGAGCTGGGAAGAAGTATTACAGAGCTGAATGAGAATATCCGTGACAATCAAAAGATTCTTCTCCTGGGTAAAGTTAAAATCTGCAGCATCAGAAAAGCTACAAAAGTTAACTATTTGGTGAAACTCCAGAAACTTCTAAAGTCCCAGACGAGTGTAAAGGGTGGACATCTAATAGAAAGAAAAAATAAGTAAACCCTAGCTCAACGTAAGGCCACAGAAAGCAAGACTTGATTAAGCAGTGTTTAGATGTGTTTAGATTAGTGAGGAGGTGACTGGATCGACCTAAGTATTTCTATATTCCCCAAACAATGGTTTTCGCACTTTTAACAAGCTATGTGTATCGGTCAGGACAGGCCAGGTTACGCTGCAGTGACATATCAACTCTCAAATTTCAGTGGCTTAAAGCAACATGTTTTCATTTCACCCTGTTCTGAAGGCTGGGGAGTTCAAGATCAAGGTGCTGGCAGTCTCAGTGTCTGATGATAGAATTCTTCCTGGCTCATAGACGGTTGTCTCCTTGCTGTGTCCTCACAAAACCTAGAGCAGAGGGAAGCAAGATTTCTCTTATCTCTTCTTACAAGAGCATCAGTTCCATCACGAGAACTCCCATAGTTCTCATCTCCAAATATCATCACATTGAGGACTGGGATTTCAACATATGAATTTGGGGAGGACATAGCATGCAGTCCATAACACCATGGCAAAAGGAAACAGCAGGGATGAGGGTGATCTGGAAGGGATTTCATTGGGAATTAAATGTTCCAGACCACAATGACACCTTTGTTGGCCAGAATCAGTCCCGTGGCTTTTCCCACCCATCAGGAATTCAGGAAGCACAACTCTCCAATGTCTCTAGAGGTAGGGAGGGCCAGAATATTTGATGGACAGCACTAATGACACCTCACTATGGAAACTTTTTATCCAAAGAAAATATCATGCAGAAGCCCACAGTATGAGACAGACGACTGGAGCTGCTCTGACTAAAGGCAGAGGTGGGTGAGGGGGCATTTCACTCGCCCAGTCCCCTCCTCGGTGGCCCCTGACGTGTCTCTGAGGAGCTAGGGGCAGTTTGACAACCACTACTCTAAAACACACAGAGCACAGTCCATCTTAGTTAAATACTGTTCTCTATTTATTGATGATTAATTGTCTTAATAAATGATTTTATTTTAATGGAAAAAGTGTAATTAAATGGAAAAGCACTGCTCTGTGTTAAGCCCTGCTGTTTGAACAGGGTGGTTATAAGCAAAGCATTCTTTTTTACATATTATAAATGCAGACAAAATGCTCACGAAAAAATCACACATCTCTAAAAATAGGCCCTGGATTTTAGGCTCAGCCCAATCAAACAAAGCCTGTACAGAAGTGGGTCTGAAAAAAATGTGTCCATTCGGGAACATGGATGAACTTTGAGAAAATGATGCTGAGTGAAATAAGGCAGACACAAAAAGGATGATTCCATTCTTTGAGACATCTATCGTCAAATTCACAGAAACAGGAAGTAGAATGGTGGTTTCCAGGGGCTGGGAGGAGGGGAGAAGGGAAAGGTGTTCAGTGGGTACCAAGTTTCAGTTTCATAAGATTAAAAAGTTCTGGAGATCAGTTGTACAACAATGTGTATATATTTGATACTAATGAACTGTACATGTAAAAATGGTTAAGATGGAGATTTTCCTGGTGGTTCAGTGGCTAAGAATCCGCCTTGCAATGCTTGGGATGCGGGTCCCATCCCTGGGTGAGGAGTTAAGATCGCACATGCCACAGAGCAACTAAGCTCATACAGTACAACCACTGAGCCTGCATGCTACTAGAGATTCCGTGTGTGCTGCAAGGAAAGAGCCCACATGATACAACGAAGATCTGATGCAGCCAAATAAATAAATTGATAGATAGATAAATGGTTAAGATGGTCAATTTTATTTGATGTCTATTTTACCATAGTTTAAAAAAAAAAAAAAACTTTAAAAAAAGTACCAGTACTTCCAAATTCATTCTTGAAAAAGAAAAGTTTTTTTTTTAACCTGACCATTAGCTAATATTTGAAACACTTTTCTTTTTGTTATATATCTCTTGTCAAAATTAAACTTAAAGCTTAATGTCTTGACCATAACAATGAGAAACCTGCTAAAAGCCCAACCTTTATTTGCCAGAATCTTCACCCTCCATCGTAAGACAAAGTAACAGGTTGAGCTTGTTATCAAAGCTCTGTTGGGCAGAGAGATGGCTTACCCTACTGTCCACCTACCCAGGATGCAATGGGCTTGCACCCAGAGTTCATGCAGAATCTGTACTTTCTGAGCTTTTCTGGCTGAAATGGGAAGGAGATGCTGTCATTTCAGATGTTACGCCGTCCATCGACTGGCATCTTAGGGATTTGGTGATCGTGTTTTTGCGGGAGCCAGCCATGCTCTGGAAGTCCTCTGCCTGCAGACACAACGGGGCCGTGGAGGAGGGGCAGCATCATGCCCGCAGCGGCTCTGTGGAGGGAACAGTCCTTGTCATGTGGGGGGTGAGCACATGTTGGAAAGAAGCACATGAGGACCAGCTGTGTGATCTCAGGAAAGAGGCTTCCCCTTCAGCTTCCCCGCCTGTAAACAGGAATGAAGCATGATCTGAGGACATATGCAAAATGCTTGCTGAGTACCTTATCATGTGCCAGGCACGGTGCTAGGCACTGGGGAAAACTAATAAAGGAAACAGACAAAAACCCCTGTCTCTATGGAGCTTAGATTCTTTCTTGGGGGGTACTGATATACTAGCAAACAAAGAAGTAAAATATATGACCTGCTAATGGTGGCAAGTATAATGGTCATCTGAGTTAAATTCACCCATTCCAGTCCATTTTAGTTCACTGATTCCTAGAATGTCAACATTCACTCTTGTCATCTCCTGTTTGACCACTTCCAATTTGCCTTGATTCGTGGACCGGATATTCCAGGTTCCTATGCAACATTGCTCTTTACAGCTTCAGACCTTGCTTCTATCACCAGTCACATCCACAGCTGGGTATTGTTTTTGCTTTGGCTTCATTCCTTCATTCTTTCTGGAGTTATTTCTCCACTGATCTCCAGTAGCATATTGGGCACCTACCGACCTGGGGAGTTCCTCTTTCAGTATCCTATCATTTTGCCTTTTCATACTGTTCATGGGGTTCTCGAGGCAAGAATACTGAAGTGGTTTGCCATTCCCTTATGCACCTCTCCACCATGACCCGCCCATCTTGGGTTGCCCCGTGGGCATGGCTTGGTTTCACTGAGTTAGACAAAGCTACGGTCCTAGTATGATTAGATTGATTAGTTTTCTGTGAGTATGGTTTCAGTGTGTCTGCCCTGTGATGCCCTCTTGCAACACCTACCATCTTACTTGGGTTTCTCTTACCTTGGGCGTGGGGTATCTCTTCACGGCTGCTCCAGCAAAGCACAGCTGCTGCTCCTTGAACGAGGAGTAACTCCTTACCACCGCCTTTTCTGACCCTCAGCGTGGGATAGCTCCTCTGGGCCCTCCTACGCCCGCACAAGCACCGCTCTTTGGGTTGCTCCTCCTGGCCACCGGCCCTGGCCTCGGGTGCGAGGTGGCTTCTCCCAGCCGACCCCGACCTCAGACGTGGAGTGTCTCCTCCCGGCCACCACTGACCTCGGACGTGGGGTAGCTCCTCTCGGCTGTTCCTGCGCCATCTCAGCCTGGCACCCTCGGCCGCTGCCCCAACCTCGGACAGGTAACTCTTCTCTCGCGCTCAGTGCGCTGGGACGCAGCCACCCATGCTCAGTTTGCTGGGATGCAGCCCCTCAGAAGAAATGGAGTAGCCATCATGCTCAGTAAAAGAGTCCGAAATGAAGTACTTGGATGCAATCTCAAAAATGACAGAATGATCTCTCTTCGTCTCCAAGGTAAACCATTCAATATCACAGTTATCCAAGTCTATGCCCCAACCAGTAACACTGAAGAAGCTGAAGCTGAATGGTTTTATGAAGACCTACAAGATCTTTTAGAACTAACACCCAAAAAGGATGTCCTTTTCATTATAGGGGACTGGAATGCAAAAGTAGGAAGTCAAGAAACACCTGGAGTAACAGGCAAATTTGGCCTTGGAATGCGGAATGAAGCAGGGCAAAGACTAATAGAGTTTTGCCAAGAAAATGCACTGGTCATAGCAAACACCCTCTTCCAGCAACACAAGAGAAGACTCTACACATGGACATCACCAGATGGTCAACACCGAAATCAGATTGATTATATTCTTTGCAGCCAAAGATGGAGAAGCTCTATACAGTCAACAAAAACAAGACCAGGAGCTGACTGTGGCTCAGATCATGAACTCCTTATTTCCAAATTCAGACTTAAATTGAAGAAAGTAGGGAAAACCGCTAGACCATTCAGGTATGACCTAAATCAAATCCCTTATGATTATACAGTGGAAGTGAGAAATAGATTTAAGGGCCTAGATCTGATAGATAGAGTGCCTGATGAACTATGGAATGAGGTTCGTGACATTGTACAGGAGACAGGGATCAAGACCATCCCCATGGAAAAGAAATGCAAAAAAGCAAAATGGCTGTCTGGAGAAGCCTTACAAATAGCACTGAAAAGAAGAGAGGCGAAAAGCAAAGGAGAAAAGAAAAGATATAAGCATCTGAATGCAGAGTTCCAAAGAATAGCAAGAAGAGATAAGAAAGCCTTCTTCAGCAATCAATGCAAAGAGATAGAGGAAAACAACAGAATGGGAAAGACTAGAGATCTCTTCAAGAGAATTGGAGATACCAAGGGAACATTTCATGCAAAGATGGGCTCGATAAAGGATAGAAATGGTATGGACCTAACAGAAGCAGAAGATATTAAGAAGAGGTGGCAAGAATACACAGAAGAACTGTACAGAAAAGATCTTCACGACCCAGATAATCATGAGGATGTGATCACTAATCTAGAGCCAGACATCTTGGAATGTGAAGTCAAGTGGGCCTTAGAAAGCATCACTAAGAACAAAGCTAGTGGAGGTGATGGAATTCCAGTTGAGCTGTTTCAAATCCTGGAAGATGATGCTGTGAAAGTGCTGCACTCAATATGCCAGCAAATTTGGAAAACTCAGCAGTGGCCACAGGACTGGAAAAGGTCAGTTTTCATTCCAATTCCAAAGAAAGGCAATGCCAAAGAATGCTCAAACTACCGCACAATTGCACTCATCTCACACGCTAGTAAAGTAATGCTCAAAATTCTCCAAGCCAGGCTTCAGCAATATGTGAACCGTGAACTCCCTGATGTTCAAGCTGGTTTTAGAACAGGCAGAGGAACCAGAGATCAAATTGCCAACATCCGCTGGATCATGGAAAAAGCAAGAGAGTTCCAGAAAAACATCTATTTCTGCTTTATTGACTATGCCAAAGCCTTTGACTGTGTGGATCACAATAAACTGTGGAAAATTCTGAAAGAGATGGGAATACCAGACCACCTAACCTGCCTCTTGAGAAATCTGTATGCAGGTCAGGAAGCAACAGTTAGAACTGGACATGGAACAACAGACTGGTTCCAAATAGGAAAAGGAGTACGTCAAGGCTGTATATTGTCTCCCTGCTTATTTAACTTATATGCAGAGTACATCATGAGAAACGCTGGACTGGAAGAAACACAAGCTGGAATCAAGATTGCCGGGAGAAATATCAATAACCTCAGATATGCTGATGACACCACCCTTATGGCAGAAAGTGAGGAGGAGCTAAAAAGCCTCTTGATGAAAGTGAAGGAGGAGAGCGAAAAAGTTGGCTTAAAGCTCAACATTCAGAAAACGAAGATCATGGCATCCGGTCCCATCACTTCATGGGAAATAGATGGGGAAACAGTGGAAACAGTGTCAGACTTTATTTTTTTGGGCTCCAAAATCACTGCAGATGGTGACTGCAGCCATGAAATTAAAAGACGCTTACTCCTTGGAAGAAAAGTTATGACCAACCTGGATAGTATATTCAAAAGCAGAGACATTACTTTGCCGACTAAGGTCCGCCTAGTCAAGGCTATGGTTTTTCCTGTGGTCATGTATGGATGTGAAAGTTGGACTGTGAAGAAAGCTGAGCGCCGAAGAATCGATGCTTTTGAACTGTGGTGTTGGAGAAGACTCTTGAGAGTCCCTTGGACTGCAAGGAGATCCAACCAGTCCATTCTGAAGGAGATCAACCCTGGGATTTCTTTGGAAGGAATGATGCTAAAGCTGAAACTCCAGTACTTTGGCCACCTGATGCGAAGATTTGACTCATTGGAAAAGACTCTGATGTTTGGAGGGATTGGGGGCAAGAGGAGAAGGGGATGACTGAGGATGAGATGGCTGATGGCATCACTGACTCGATGGACTTGAGTCTGGGTGAACTCCGGGAGTTGGTGATGGACAGGGAGGCCTGGTGTGCTGCGATTCATGGGGTCGCAAAGAGTCAGACAAGACTGAGCAACTGAACTGAACTGAACTGAACTGAACAGTGGCAAGTATAAAGGAAACAAACAGTGTACGTGTATGTGTATGTACGTGTGTGTACGACTGATTTTAAATAGAGCGGATGGGCAGCCCTCACAGGGAAAGTGATACTTGAATAAAGAAAGCCTTGAAGGAGGTGAGTGAGCCATGTGACTACCCGGCAGAGAGAACCCAGTGAAAAGGCCCTGGGGCCAGCACAGCTGGATCAGGGCGAGGAGGGCTGTGTGACAATGGCTGTGGTTACGAAGCCACCCAGGGCATGAGGGCCGATCATTCAGGTCAGGGGTTCCCAAGCTCTGGGATCTAGTTCTGATGACCTGAGGTGGAGCTGATGTAATAATAATGGAAATACAGTGCACAATAAATGAAATGTGCTTGAATCATCCTGAAACCATCCCCTCCTCTCCACCTCCCACCCCAGCCATGGAAAAATTGTCTTTCCTGAAGTCGGTCCCTGTTGGTGAAGAGGTTGGGGACCGCTGGCTTGGGCTATTATAGCTCATTGTAGAGACTTTGACCTTGACTCCGAATCCAAAGAGGCCAATGAGGAATAATGTCATCTCACTCATGTTTTGAAGCATCTTTCTGGCTGCTTGGTTGGGAGTTGGCTCAAGGGGGCAAGGACAGAAAGAGGGAGGCCTGTATAGGGAGTTTTTCAATGGTCCAGGGGTGACAGTGACTTGGAACAAGGTGTTAGCTATGGCAGCCGTGAGATTAAGTTTACATGACACCTATGAAGCACCCACTTCTGCTTCTGGTTCTGGTACATGGTAAGAGCTCAGTGAAGGGTGACGGTAGTTATTATTTTTAACAAAGAACATGGGTGAACGTGTCAAATTAGGGGCAAAGCTGACACAGTGTTCTGCGTGCCAGACGTTATCTGGATAAGCAGAAGCAGGGCCAGAACCCCGGGATGACGACAGCAAGGCAGCAGGGGTAATCAGAGCGACACTATTTTAGGACCAGAAAAAAGATTGTTCTAAGCTTCAAAGGCCCCATGCAGGCTCTTCAGGGAGGGATTGGTCCCCATGCCAAAGCCTCCAGAGAAGCAGAGAATTAAGAAAAGTCAAGGTCAGCTGGATTTAGGGACACAGAGAGACAGTGGTGAGAGCGTGTCATAGGTTTCTTTATATGCACTGAGAGGTATGAGGCAGAAACCTCCCTGGGAAGTTAGAGACTACATAAGAAGCACCTAATACCCTAGTGGACACTTTAATTTCTCTAAATCAACATAAAAGGCAGCAAAGTTAGAACAGTTCTGGCCTTTCAGAAGCCATGATCCTTTTGTTGGGGTAGGTATTGGAACTTCACGCCATGGGATCTGCTAGAAAGAGCTCCACTTAGAAAGTAAACAGTTTCAGGGCAACACTTCCAATTTGAGATGGTGAGTGGGTGGGTCACAGCCCTGAACACACATGCACACATATTCAGACTCAAGGACAGTTGCCATTTATTCCCAGGGCTCTGTAACTGCACGCAAGGCCCCAGTGTAGAACATGAAGGCACCCAAACAGGTAGACCCAAGGGTGGGTCACCGCCGAGAACCCCTGTCACAAAGCACCTGCTCCAGAAAGAAGACTTACTTTGGAGTTGTCAGAAGGAGTGGGCATGCCAGGATGTCACTGTTCTATGTCAAGCCCCCGGAAGTAGAAATCAGCTCTAGAAAGCACTGTTGCGTGGTTCTTTCTGTTATGATAAAAACTTCCACCTTCTATCTCTGCACTGCACAAGGAGGGTCCCACTAGCCACATGTGGCCGTTGAGCTTTTGAATAGGGGCTGGAGAACTGGAGGAACAGAATTTTTAATTTTTTTCTCCCTCTCAATTAACAAAAACATACATTTAGAGAGACACACGGGGCTGGTGATGACCGTATTGGATAACACCACTCTGGAAGGCTTCCTAACTTCCACCTCAGCTCTCCTCTCAGCTCAGTAAAGAAAGTGTCTCTGGATTTGGGGCTTAGTTTTAACAGTTTCAGGGGCCTGGAACATGAGGACTTCCATGGCCCTGGAGAGCTGGGGCCGCTAGTAGTGGCCCTGGGACCAGGACAGGCCCTGGGGTCCTCTGGGAGCCTCAGGTCCTTCCCCATCTTCATCTCAAGTTGTGAGAATCAAGCTGTTCTCAAAATTGAAGTTTCTTTTTTCAAAGGGATTATAGTGTTTTGTTTTTTAAACTTTTTCAGGGCCTTTGGGCTTCTAAACAAATAGGAAACCATTTAGTGAAAAAGACATGTTTTTCACTAAAAAACCATTTAGTGAAAAAGAATATCCATAATACTGGATATTCTTCATGGGGTTTCTAAATTCGTACCATTCTAAGGCAGAAAGAACACCAAGTAGCCTTTTTTGGCCATATTCCACATATTTATCATGTGAAATGTAAGCCTAAGAGCTGCACATAGCACCCACAGCAGCCAATCAAATGGGGTAAAGTGAAGGGTCGTGCTGCTGCATATAGAACTTACCTCTGGAAATGAACAGCCCAGGAATGGAACAACCTGCAAAGAATTTGAAAATGAATATATACATGTACATATACATACATATAACAGTACATATAACTGTTATATACATATAATATATAACAGTACATACATACACAGCTGTACTGTGCTGTACAGCTGAAGTAGATCAACTATACTTCATTTTTTTCTAAGAAAAAAGAAAGAAAAAAATCACAGGAAGAGAGAATTTCAACTTCCCTTCAGTTACATCTACCTTTAAAACTATAACCATCTATGTTAAAATGTAAAACTGTTACTATTACTGAAAAGTGGCCAATATTAGTCAGAGTAAATACCAAACTGGGCTTTATAAATGATGCCAAGCATTGAAACAGGAAATATACATATGTGCACACAGCAGGAAATATCCCAGACAGACAGAAAGGTGCCTTTATGACATAACATTTCTTTTTTTTTTTTTTTTTCCAATTGTGTTGGACTATAGTTGATTTAGGAAATGGCAGCCCACTCCAGTATTCTTGCCTGGAAAATCCCGTGGATGAAGGAACCTGGTTGACTACAGTCCATAGGGTCACAAAGAGTCGGACACGACCAAGTGACTTCACTTTCACACAGTTGATTTACAATGTTGTGTGCACTTCAGGTGTACAGCAAAGTGAATCAGCTCTACATATACACACATACCCACTCTTCATAGTTTTAGATTCTTTTCCTATGTAGGCCATTACACAGGATCGAGTAGCGTTCCCTGTGCTCCACAGTAGGTCCTTGTTTGTTAGCTATTTTGTATACAGAAATGTGTATATGCCAATTCCAATCTCCCAGTTTATCCCTTCCTTCCTTACCCCCTGGTAACCATAAGTTTTTTTTCTATATCTGTGACACTACTTCTGTTTTGTAAATAAGTTCATTTGTACCTTTTTAAAAAAAAAAATCCACCTATAAGTTATGTCACATGATATTTGTCTTTCTGTGTCTAACTTATCAGTTCTTATTTGATCTTACCAACAATGTCCTGCAGTAGGTCTTATTATTCCAAGAGAGGTCTAATAACAAACCTAAGGGTACATGGATGATAGAAGAGAGCTAGAATTTTAACCAGGTGGCCCCACCCCCCAAATCCTGGTCGTCTGGGCCCAAAAGGAGAAGATGGCTCGAAATGACATGAAGACATTGTTTTCTTTTCTTTCTTTTTTTTTTTTAGTGATGAAATTTATCCTACTTACTTCCCAAAGACTTGAGGCAGATTAAAGATTAAAACACAGTGCAAGAGAAGGCATTTAAGGATAACACTCCTGCTGAAGAAAGCAAAAGAAATAGATAGTTTCAGACACCTGAGCTGAGCAGATTTTAACACTTGGATATTGAATTTGGTTCTAACTTATCTGACAGCTAAGCCCAAAAGAGAAGCATAATTGGGTCACATAGATTGTTGTTTTCTTGACAATAGATAGCATACAAATGGATATATGGAGACAAAAATGTTTCCTGGAATTAAACTTAGGTAAGAATTAATCATGAAGGTCCTTGGATAAAGGGCATGGAATAATATGGAGAAACTTACTCTCATCATTTATAAGCCGAAGGGCTACAATCAAAGTTGCCTTCTTCCCTGGTGGCTCAGACGATAAAGAATCCACCTGCAATGTAGGAGACCTGGGTTCGAGCCCTGGGTTGGAAAGATCCCCTGGAGGAGGGCATGGCAACCCACTCCAGTATTCTTGTCTGGAGAATCCCATGGACAGAGGAACCAAGCGGGCTGCAGTCCATGGGGTCGTAAAGAGTCGGACTCAACTGAGCAAGTAAGCACATAGCACAGTGCAGTATGAATCGGGACTAAAGAAACTTCCACAGAGGAGGTAGGAAGCCTGCTCAGTGGAGCCCTGCTTATGCTGGTCCTCTATAAAGACAATAGGCTAAAGCATAGTTTAGTGAAGGAGTTTCTATAGCGAGTGGGGAAGAAATGGTCTGGGACTTTGTGGGGTCCTTTGAAGCAGGGAGGGACCCAGAGAACATCAATGATGAAGGGTCCCCATGGCCATGAGCTCTCCTAGCAGTTACATGTGGTCACCAATATTAAGAGGAGCACGTATAGGCTCGTATATTAAATATTTATAGCTATTCATTTCAAATCGTTGAACAAGCTTCTATCTCAAAGCTGAGTACTCTGGAGAACAAAAAGAATAAGAAGTATTGTTTCAGCCTTCAGGAGGCTTATAACTGAACACAGAGTGTCTCAGCCCTGGACTATTCGCATCTTGGACTGGATAATTCCGTGTTGTGGGGGGCTGCCCTGGTGTTGCGAGGTGTCTGTCAGCCTCCCTAGCCTCTGTCCCGAGACCAGCGGCACCCTCATAGCATGACAACCAAGAACGTCTGCCAAGTACACTTGAGGTAGAGACGGGGCATCAACCCCTGGTTGAGAACCATTGATCTCTTACGTAAGAGAAAGAGGAAGAAATCATCCATGAAGCAGGAAATCATTCTTGTGCAATGAATATAAATTGTTACAGTGATCCAAATGCAGGAAAGTTCTCTCCCAGTGAGGAAAGCAGAGGCCGAAGGAAACAGGAGGCATTGAAGCTGCACCTTGATGGATTCAATCAGATTCTTTGGGGTGCTGAAGCATCGCCGGAAGAGAGGCGCATTCTTCAGGTGAAGTATCACTGGAAGAGAGAACAGCCTAAGAAAGGCCATGGGAAGGAGTGCAAGGTTTGGAGAAACATTTCCGTCATGTGTCCAAGGAGATCCAGATCAGGCTGTACGCTTGAGGGCAGTGGGAAAGGCTTGAAAATATCAGGCCACAGACTGGGGGCTTGATTCAGTGGTGCAGGGGGAGCTCTGAAAGTCCTTGGTAGAGAAGATTGTCTGTCCTGCCTAAAGACAGTAACAGATGGCTATGTAGAGACTGGGTCAGAGGGAGAGATGCAAAATGGCGAGGGAGAGAGGAGGCAGCTGTGTGGACTTAGAGGGCGCGAGGCTGCAAAAGGAGCAGCACGCAAGCAATGCGATTGGCAGGAAAAAGCCAGGGCTGGAGGGGAGGCCCAGGATGCCCGCAGTGTGAAGCGTCCACCAGACGCACACAAGCACTCTCCCAAGGACTTGACATAACCCTACAACTGCCGCCCTCAGAATGTGGGCTCTCCCATGGTATGCCCTGGTCCGAGAAGGACCAGCGGCCCTGGGGACACGGGGACGGTCTGCGTTTGACACGAGCCTCCACGAGGGCAGGGTGCAGCTGCGTCCAGAGCTTGTGTCCACGGGCCTGACCTGGGTGCGGTGCGGTCCTGGGCCTCCTCCGCCAGATCCACCGAGCCCCGCCTTTGCTGCCCAGGGGCACTGAGGCTCAGCTGTGCCAAGCACTGTTTGGCAGCGAGAGAACAAAGAAGCCCCTTCCCTCCAGCAAGGGCTTCAGCACAGGAGACATTTTACAGTCTCTCTGCGCCTCTCCAGGCTCCACCACTGCTCTGCCGGGAATGAATAAATATTGATTAGCCCACAAAACCTAAGGCCTTTGATTTATATGCCCTCCTGCTCTGAGCGCTGTGCTGGAGCCCGGCTGCAGACAGCACCGTGTATGTGTGTGTGTGTGCGCGCGTGTTAGCACGGATTGGGGTGGAGGGCTAGGGCCACCACTGCCAGGCCACCAGCGCCCACTGCTGTGGGGCAGGGGCTGCCTTATCTGGGGGGCAGCCCACAGGGCAGGTGTGGGGGCTGGGCAGGCCCCGATGAGGCAGCCGTGACTGTGTCATTCAGAAATGGTGTTACTTTTGTTGTAACAACAAAATACCAGACTACAACTATGGAAGATCCCCCTGAAGAGGGCATGGCAACCCACCCACTCCAGTATTCTTGCATGAAGAATCCCATGGACAGAGGGGCCTGGCGGGCTACAGTCCATGGGGTCCCAAAGAGTCAGAAACTACTTAGCAACTAAACAACAAAATACAGCTCGAAGGTAGCAACTTTAGGAAGTGGCTGCACTGCCCCCTCCCTGCCCCAGGCTAAGGAACTAAGTCAGAATTAGGAGCCTCTAGAAGTTTGGTGAAGAGGCCCTATGGAGCTGAGATTCAGATCTGGGACAAGGGGAGCGGCTTGGCAAGCGCTGGGGAAGGAATGCCTTGCGTCTGCTTCTGCGGACGTTGGAAAAACCACAAACTGGATTTAACCGCTGCTGCAAATAGCAACCACTAAGCAGAAGCAAGGAAATCCTCAGAAGGCACTCAGGAGGGTGCAAGTAAGTCCCTTCTCGCTCCAGCTCCCAGCTCCCTCTAGTGCCCCCTGTTGGTAGAACCTACAAGCGGCAGTTGCCAAAGGCAAAATAAACATGGCTTCCTGAGTCTTGCTCCAGCATCATAAATCATGGTCCCCTGGGGTGGCTGAGCTAACAGAAAGTGACTTAACTACAGACAATCATGGCAAGTACCTTCCACGTCGTAACTTAAGTTCACGAAATTTGAACGTCCTTGGCTGTAGAATGGAGACAATATTCTCCATCTAGCTACAAGTTCCTTGAGGAGGGCACATTTGTTTCCTTGCCCACCACTGTTTTTCTAGCTGCTAGAACAGTGCCTGACCCATCATGGGCGTCTGAGGATAATGGTAGTATTTGTCATGCTATATTATTACTAACAAATGTGAATTCTAAAGCCTAGATTTTTAAAACAGGGCTTCCTTGGTAGCTCAGCTGGTAAAGAATCTGCCTGCAATGCAGGAGACCCCAGTTCGATTTCTGGGTTGGGAAAAAGACGCTGCAGAAGGGATAGGCTACCCACTCCAGTATTCTTGGGCTTCTCAGCTGGTAAAGAATCCGCCTACAATGTGGGAGACCTGGGTTCGATCCCTGGGTTGGGAAGATCCCCTGTCTACCCACTCCAGTATTCTGTCCTGGAGAATGCCATGGACAGAGGAGCCTGGCAGGCTACAGTCCATCGGGTTACAAACAGTTGGACACAACTGAGAGACTTTCACTTTCATGTTCAGATTTTAAAGCATTATTTTTAATTTTTTTAAAATAGTGAATGGATCTGCTCAAGATTTGTAAGTCACCAAACTAAGCAGGTGTCGGGGTCAAGAATGGAGCCTGAGGCCTGTGCTCTGACGAGGACACTCTGCACTGGCAACGGTTTTATTCTTTGGAATAGTGACTGGGATGTTGTGAAACAGTGTAGCCATGCAGGCGAGAGGCGTTATCTGCTCTCCTAAGAGGATGTTTGTTCATCCATTGCCAGCACTACTGGTGCTGAGAACGAAGGTGTGTGGCCCCAAGGTCCTTTGCGGGGAAAGGGTGGGTTTCCTGGGCTGGATGTGTGGCCCTCGTGGTGCCAGGGAAGGGGTTTGTCCTTTCAGTCTGGCTCCCAGGCATGGATGTACTCTGTCGAGCTCAGCACCTGTTTGCTCTGCATCCTTCATAGACATTCCTGCCTCCAGGCCAACAACAGCCTGCGGAAGGATCCAGGTCTGGCCTCCTAGGTCTGTGCAATGAGCTCCCTGGCCCATGGGACGGGTCCAGACAGCCTCAGAGGCTGCTGGACATTTGCTGGGTTGACTGTGGGGTAACTTTCCCTGCTTGCTTTGTGAAAGAACTTCAGGGGAGGAAAGACGGCTGGGTAATCTTGGGACCTCTTCCTAGGGGCTGGGCAGCGGAATTTGTTCCAGCTGATTTGGAGAAAGTAAAATCCAAGCTGCAGCCGCTCTAACAGCCAGTGCTGGCTGAGGCTGCCCCTGGCTCACCTTCTCTGGGGCTCTGGGGGCCTCACCGAGCAGGATTCATCCAGCACACCCAGCCACATCCCCTCCTGGGTTCAGGAAGGAGCCCTCCCAGCAATATTCGAGTCAAACTCAGCATGTTTCTGCCCAGGCAAGGAGTCAGGAGATCTAAAGCTGGTTCTTCTGTCTCTGTCAAAAATAAATCATTAGAGAGGTGAAAATCAGTCAGACTTGGGAGTAACTGGGGAATTGGACCAGGAGATGACAGTGGAAATGGAAGGTGCGGATGAAACCATCTCCTTTACCTTCTTTGTCCTAGAAACAGCCTTTCCATCCTTGTGGTGATGGCACATTGAACATTCCGCAGAATTCCAACACTGGGCAGAGGGAAAGAGACTCTAATGGCCTAGGAGAAAATAAGTTGTCACCCAAGTCCTGCGTCCCCAGGGTCCATGGCCTCCTGGGTCTTCTACAGGAACAAGGCACTAACTTCAGGGAAGGGCCAAGTAGAATCCCTTGTTGCAAAAAGGGAACCCCTGAGTTGGGATTCCAGAGTCTCAGGTGAGCCCTCCAGCTCCAGATCTCACGGGAATTTCTCTGTCCCCAGTGTCTTCTCCACATCCCTAGCATCAGGCATCAGGGAGATGGACCATTTCTCTTTTCTTTCCCATCCTCCTGGCTTCTTTTCCCAGAGCAGAGTGTGGGCTTGTCTTCCCAGCTGCATGGGCTAAAGGGCCTGCCAGGCCAAGGCTTGACTTGAGGGGACATAGTGAAGGGCTTCTTGGTAGGGGAGCCAGGCCGTGAATCTCATTTTCCTGGTTCACAAATCATCTCAGCCCTAAAGAATGGTGAGGTACCTCCGATCCTTCTAAAGTGATGGGGTGGTGGGCGTGGAGGGCAGAGTAAACCTTTCCATCCTCCCCGCATCCCCCAACTTCAAAAAGGCAGTTTCACTTGTATCTATGTTAGATACTGGGGTTATGGTCATTCACCCATTCAGTAAATAATTATTGAACACCAGGCATGTTGCAAAATATCCTGGTAGAATACAGAAGTGAAACAGACAATATCCCCACTGTGGAATTCTCTAGGCAAGAATACTTCTCCAGGGGATCTTCCTGACCCAGGGATCAAATCCAGGTCTCCTGCATTGCAGGCAGATTCTTTACCAGCTAAGCCCCCAAGGAAGACCCAAGTCTTANGTAGAATACAGAAGTGAAACAGACAATATCCCCACTGTGGAATTCTCTAGGCAAGAATACTTCTCCAGGGGATCTTCCTGACCCAGGGATCAAATCCAGGTCTCCTGCATTGCAGGCAGATTCTTTACCAGCTAAGCCCCCAAGGAAGACCCAAGTCTTAGTTGGGGAAATAGAAAAGAAACAAGTGAGTTAATAAACACATAATTTTAGGTAGTAGCCCACAGGTCAGGTTCTATAGGAAGTCGACTCTGAGACAGAGATCTGCAGGTGTTTTGGGGGGAGCACTCCCAGGTGCGACACATGCGAGGGGTGCGGGATGGGCAAGGGGAGAGTTGATTGGTGATGCGCTTGGAGAAGTCTCACCCTGTCCTGCAGGGCTAGCTCCGGAGCATGAGACAGTCAGCGGAGTAGGCTCAGATGAGACCAGAGGATTGGGCATCTGTACCCGCCTAGGACCAGCCACTGAATATAGGCTCGTCCAGGGAGTGGGCATAAAACGTGGGTGAAGCTGCTTCTTCGGGCAAAGGTCAGAGTCTGGAAAGTGCTCAGTGTGAGAGCCATTGGCAGCTGACAAGGGACTAAATCAACGAGCGCCTCCCAATCCTGACTGGGGAGCTGGCGGCACACCCCAGCATCCACTACAGGAGGCGCCCCAAAGTGCCAGAGAGCAGGAGCGAGGCAAGGGTGAGGGAAGCCTCCCTGAGGGGTCATTTGGGCAACGACTCAACCGGTGTGAGGAAGTGAGCCATCCGAAGTCAAGGGCACCATGGCTGTAAGCAGGGCCCACAGGGAATGCAAAGCAGAGAACAAGCTTGGCACGTTTGAGGAGCAACAATAAGTCCAGTGTGTCTGGAGCCAAGAGAGTGAGGGGGAGAAGGGCTCAGTGAGCGAGGTGCCAGGAAACCGGATGGTAGACCCCAGTAAGGGGTCTGGATTTTACTCAAAATCCGGCAGGAAACACTAGAGCCCTGTGAACAGGGGAAATCATGATCGAGCCACATTTTCACACATGTTACTTCTCTGCACAGAGAATGAACACACAGACACAGGAGTGGGGGCAGGAAGAGCTTGACAAGGCAGTGATCCAGGTAAGAGAGGATGCCAACTGTAAGCAAGCTTTCAGGGGCGGGGGCCCTGGCATGGAAGAGACGGGTCTCTAGATGGATTTTGTTGGTGGAAGCAGGCATTTAAGAAGAGGGAGCCTGAGAACGATTTTAGGTTTGAGGCCTGAACAGGAGAGGAGGAGCAGGTGTAGACAAGGGCAGGGCATTAAGAATTCCATTTGGACCTTTTATATTTGAGGGGTTCATCTCATACCCACACAGAGAAGCTGGTATGTGGATGTGTTCACCTGGAGCTTGGAGAACTTTGCGAGATTTTATTTGAAAATAAATTTAGTGTTACTAAAATCACAGAGGACGAGATGATTGGATGGCATCATTGACCCAATGGACATGAGTTTGCACGAACTTTGGGAGACAGTGAAGAACAGAGAAGCCTGGCATGCTGCAGTCCGTGGGGTTGCAAAGAGTTAGGAAGAACTGAGGGACTGAACAAAAATCTCACACACACACAGAGAAAACCACTACGTCATACTGACCAGTCTCCAGTTAAATGTTTACATGTTGTAGAAATTCAGCCAGAGATTCTATAGGAAAATGGTAATGGTTCTCTTGGACCACTGAGTCTAAGTTGGAAAGAGGGGTTGGTGGATAAACAACAAAGTCCTTCCGTACAGCACAGGGGACTATACTAAGTAACTTGTGATAAACCGTAACGGAAAAAAGAATATGTGTATGTATAACTGAATCACTTTTCTGTGCAGCAAAAATTAACACAATGCTGTAAATCAGCTATCCTTCAACAAAACTTTAGAAAAAGAAAGAGGGGCTGGCCAGCTACTTCCAAGAAGTATTTCCGTGAGGCAAGTGTGGGCTTTTTGTCAAAACTGAAGTCTAGTTGATTTATACTAACTTTAAGTGTACAACATAGTGGTCCAATATTTTTATGGATTATACGCCGTTTAAAGTTATAAAATTTCAGCTATATTCCTCGTGTTGTACAATACATCCTTGTAGCTTGTTTTATACATAATATCCTGTACCTCTTAATCGTCTGCCCTATATTGCTACTCCCTGCTTCTCTCTCCACACTGGCAAACACTAGTTTGTTCTCTACATCTGTGAGTCTGTTTCTGTTACATTCATTCGTTTTTTTCATTTGTTAGATTTCACATGGAAGTAATAACGCACAATATTTGTCTTTCTCTGTCAGACTTATTTCACTTAGCATAGTGCCCTGCAAGTCCATCCATTTTGCTGCAAATGGCAGAACTTCATTTTTTATAGCTGGATAATATTCCATTTTATACCTACACCACATCTTCTTTCTCAGTTCCCCGGTTGACAGACACTTAGGTCGCTGCCATATCTTAGCTATTGTACATGATGCTGCTCTGAACGTTGGGGTGCGTGTGTTCTTTTCAAATGAACACTGTGCATCCTTCGGGCAGGAGGATCCCCTGGATATTCCACCCAGCAGTGGAATTGTTAGATGATGTTGCTTGCTCTATTTTTGTTTCTTTTAAAACCTCCATACTGTTTTCCACAATGGCTGCACCAGTTTACATTCCCACCAACAGTCCTAGGGTTTTCTTTTTTGCACATCCTCAAACCAACATTTGTTATTTGTGTTCTTTTTGATGATGGCCATTCTGACGGGTGTGAGGTGAAATCTCACTGTGGTTTTGATGTGCGTTTCTCTGATGATTAGTGATGTGCCTTTTCATATGCCTGCTGGCCACGTGCATGTTTTCTTTGGAATAATGTCTATTCAGGTCCTCTTCCCATTTTTAAATTGGGTTGTTTGTTTGTTTGTTTAACTGAGGCAGTTGACTTTGTCAGCAAGCCAAGAGTGGATTTCCCTGATAGAGGTGAATTCACGTGATCAACTGGATCAGGCTCCCAAGAGACTGAGAAAACAGAAAGCCTGTGCTCACTTCAGCAGCGCATATACTAAAATTGGAACAATACAGAGAAGATTAACATGGTCCCTGTGCAAGGATGACACACAAATTTGTGAAGCGTTCCATATTTTTAGCCTATTAAACAGAGTAAAGTAAGTCAGAGAGAGAAAAACAAATACCATATACCAACACATATATATGGAGAAGGCAATGGCACCCCACTCCAGTGTTCTTGCCTGGAGAATCCCAGGGACAGGGGAGCCTGGTGGGCTGCCATCTATGGGGTCACACAAGGTCAGACATGACTGAAGCGACTTTCCATATTTTTAGCCTATTAAACAGAGTAAAGTAAGTCAGAGAGAGAAAAACAAATACCATATACCAACACATATATATGGAGAAGGCAATGGCACCCCACTCCAGTGTTCTTGCCTGGAGAATCCCAGGGACAGGGGAGCCTGGTGGGCTGCCATCTATGGGGTCACACAAGGTCAGACATGACTGAAGCGACTTAGCAGCAGCACATATGTATGGAACCTAGGAAGATGGTACCAATGGACCTATCTGCAGAGCAGCAACAGAGAGGCAGACACGGAGAACAGACTTGTGGACGCAGGGGTAAGAAGAGGGTAGGACGAACTGAGAGAGCATCATGGAAACAAATATTACCACATGTCAGACAGACAACCAGTGGGAGTTTACTGTATGACAAAGGAAGCTCAAATCCAGCGCTCTGCGGACAACCCAGGAGGGTGGGTGGGGTGGGAGGTATGAAGGAGGTTAAAGAGGGAGGGGACATATGCATTCCTATGGCTGCTTCATGTTGATGTATGGCAGAAACTAGCACCATATTGTAGAGCAATTATTCTCCAATTAAAAATAAATACATTAAAAAAATCAGGAAACCTATTTGTTTACCTTGAAAAATACATTCATCTTATAATCATGTAAACAGTCGTATGCATTCTTTCCCTTTGGATGAAGTATATGGGAAACCACAATCAAAGCAAGGGATTGCTTGGTGAATTGGAATCAGAGAAAAAGAATGAATTGAATGATATGAACATGAAAGTTATTAAACTAATTCTGAGCTGATCAGTAAATAGCTTTTGCCCTGAGCCTCTTACAAGCTCGTGCTCAGCTCTTCCCACACCAGGGACTCCATGGGTGCCCCAGGCACTAGAGGATGCGTGTTGGGCGTAATGAGGATCCTAGGTCCCTGTTCCAGCTGTAGGTGAAGCCCTTTGTGTTTGGTTGGTGCCTATACAATTTGGGTTTTAACAATATGAACTATCATCTCTGCTGAGGGGTCCGGTCATGATGGCCTGAAGCCCCTCCTCATCACCTCCACAGAGCCTTCTAACATGTGGGTACCCAGCCCCTTGTACCCCAGCCTTGTCTTGGCCAAATCAGAACTCAATCCTGATGTGCTCACGATCTCAGCCTCCTTTTTCTGCATGTCCGGAATGCTCTGTCTCGCCCCGACAGGCCATTCTCTCCTTGGGGATGCTCCTGCTGTCAATCCAGACTGCTCTGATCTCAAATCCATCCTGTTCATTTAAGGAGACGTTGAAAATATCTCCTTTGATCTAGTGCTGGTTGGCTTTGTAATCCTTCTCTCAGAGGGAAAGTACATTTCCCATTTCCAACTTCTTGGGGGTTGCCTCACAGTCAAGCCCCATGGACTACCTACCCCGAGGAGTTTAATTTTCATAGAATCCAACAGAGCTAGAGCTGAAAGAAACCTTAATACTCCTTGAGTTCAACTCTCTTGTTTTGTAGACAAGGTAGCTGAGGACCAAAGAAATAATGGCGGGTTGAATGATTGTTTGTAATGAATATATTATTTATTACCAGCCCAAATCACAAAGAAGACATTAATAAACTGAGCCTTACCGGAGAACTGTCACCCGCTTTTTTATAGCCGTGTAAGTCTGATGACCTTCATGAACACACAGAGGCTGGCACCTCCACAGTGGGAGATGCCGGGGAGCTGTCCAAGACCAGTGAGGCTTCACAGGCAATAAACAGCCAGGAGTGGCAGTCCCAGCGCCTAACGACAAAGGAAGGGGAAGAATTCAAGAAAGTAGTGGCAGGGGGCCACTTTAGTAAATGTTCAGTGAAGAAGAGGAGCATCCCCAATGGCTCAATGTGTAAAGAATCTGCATGCCATGCAGGAGACACAGGAGATGTGAGTTCGATTCCTGGGTCAGAAGGATCCCCTGGAGAAGGAAATGGGAACCCACTCCAGTATTCTTGCCTGAAAAATCCCATGGACAGAGGAGCCTGGCTGGCCACAGTCCAAAGTGTTGCAGAGTCGGACACGACTGAGTGAGCAGAGCATAGATCATCCTATGTAACCCCTTGATTCAAGTGAGGAAATAAGTGATCTGGTAGACGCTTGTATTATTTTAGTCTTCCAGCATCCATTCTCTCTTGACCACTGCTAAGACACTCTTGAAACTCACTTTCTCCAGCCTGACCTGTGAAGCCTGGTCCCTCACTCCCATCACTGAGACCAAAGCTCTAGACCCCTCCTCCTCCTTCTACCCCAGCCAGCGGTGACCCCAAGAGGGCAGCTGTCCTCCTCCTCTTCTGGGACTCAGCCCACCGGAGCCCCCTCACCCTGATGGGAGTGNGCCAGGAGTGGCAGTCCCAGCGCCTAACGACAAAGGAAGGGGAAGAATTCAAGAAAGTAGTGGCAGGGGGCCACTTTAGTAAATGTTCAGTGAAGAAGAGGAGCATCCCCAATGGCTCAATGTGTAAAGAATCTGCATGCCATGCAGGAGACACAGGAGATGTGAGTTCGATTCCTGGGTCAGAAGGATCCCCTGGAGAAGGAAATGGGAACCCACTCCAGTATTCTTGCCTGAAAAATCCCATGGACAGAGGAGCCTGGCTGGCCACAGTCCAAAGTGTTGCAGAGTCGGACACGACTGAGTGAGCAGAGCATAGATCATCCTATGTAACCCCTTGATTCAAGTGAGGAAATAAGTGATCTGGTAGACGCTTGTATTATTTTAGTCTTCCAGCATCCATTCTCTCTTGACCGCTGCTAAGACACTCTTGAAACTCACTTTCTCCAGCCTGACCTGTGAAGCCTGGTCCCTCACTCCCATCACTGAGACCAAAGCTCTAGACCCCTCCTCCTCCTTCTACCCCAGCCAGCGGTGACCCCAAGAGGGCAGCTGTCCTCCTCCTCTTCTGGGACTCAGCCCACCGGAGCCCCCTCACCCTGATGGGAGTGCTCCCAGCACAGCACAGTTCCTGGGTGCCTGCTTCCCGCCTTCCCCACCAAAGGTGCCAGGGTGACTGCCTGGCTCCTCAGGTTCCCATCTGGTCGGTGTCGACTGAAAAACACATTGAAAAGGCTCCCCAGGTGGCACAGGTGGTAAAGAATCTGCCTGCTAATGCCGGAGATGTAAGAGACGTGGGTCAGGAAGATCCCCGGAGAGAGGAATGGCTACCCACGCCGGTGTTCTTGCCTGGAGACTCCCATGGACAGAGGAGCCTCGCAGGCCACAGTTCATGAGGTCACACAGAGTCAGACATGACTGAAGCGACTTAGCACGCATGCAAAAGTTGAGAATTTTATTTTATTTGGTGGACTTGATGGGCCTCAAGCCCAGGAACCAGCCTCGCAGGTAGCGCTGAGGGATTGCTCCAAAGGGGTATGGAAGGAGCCAGGGTTTAGAGGAGTTTTTGCAACAAAAACCAGGTAGTCAGAACATCAAACAGATCATTGTTAAGTACAGAAAGCCAGACTTCTCAAGTTAATGAACTTAGTGCTTTTCTACATACGGAGAAGGCGAGAGTCTGGCCTCACTGAAATCGTTCCTTTGGTATGCAGCTTAACTACCTAGTTCAGCTCAGCCGCGCAGTCGTGTCCAGCTCTTTGTGACCCCGTGGGCTGTAGCACGCCAGGCCTCCCTGTCCATCACCAGCTCTCTAGGGCCAATATTGTGCTCTTTTCCACCCTGAACCTTCCCAGCGTGCATTGTTTGTTGGGGGCAGCGTGGGGCGGCTGTAGCAGCTGATGGCCTGATGGCCACAGAATCCTTTGTTTACTCATATGAACATTTTGCATCTACATCGGTGTTCTCTCCACAGCCTCTCATTCAGTTCCCATGTTGTTCAAGTGAGCCCTCATGGCTTCTGTGGCTGACAACCAAAAACCTCCAACTGATACACTCCCCTGTCCCTCACCCAGGGGCAGAGTCGAACCCGTTTTCCCTGAATCTCAGACAGGGCACTGTTACTGGCTGAACCAAGTCCTCCTGAGTCCATGTTTCGAAATTCTAATCCCCAGAATCTCAGAATGGGACTGCGTGGGGACAAGGTCTTTTCAGAGGTAGTGGAGGTTAAATGAGGTCATATGGGTGGCCCCGAATCCGTGTTACTGGTCTGTTTATAAGAGATGGTGTGAACGAAGACTGTCACCTGCCCTTTTGATAAGCAAAGTACAGTGCAGCCATCAAGCCATCAGCCACAGCAGCCACAGGCCGGTACACTCAAGAGAGTACAGAATCCAGAAAAGTGAGACTGGACCGATAAGGTGACTATCGAAGGAATGATTTCAATGAGCCCAGATTCTTGCATCTCCCCATACATAGTGAAGTGAAGAACGGGTTAGTCGCTCAGCTGTGTCTGACTCTTTGCCACTCAGTGGACTGTAACCTGCCAGGCTGCTCTGTCCATGGAATTCTCCAGGCATGGATAGCCATTCCCTTCTCCAGGGGATCTCCTGAGCCAAGGATCGAACCCCAGTTTCCTGCACTTCGGTCTGGTTCTTTACTGGCTGAGCCACCAAGGAAGTCCTGTCCTACATAGACAAGTGCTAAATTCATTAACTTAGGTTCTGTTTTTCTGTAATTAATGGTGACCTTAGATGTTCCAATTACCTGATTTTTGTTGCCTTAACTCCTATGTATCTTGGCTCTTCCCTTACCTCTTCAGGTGGGTCCCTCAGAGCTACCGAAAAGGCTGGCTACCAGATTTAGGTCCTTAGCTAGTCCACCAAATGAAGCATTATTCTCAAGTTTTAGGTTGAGCTTTTTTTTTTTTTCCTCAGTTGACAGCGGAGATTAGGGCATAGTCACAAACAAGAAGGCAGACCATGTGAGGGCATCGTAAGAAGGCAGCACCCCTGAGCCAAGGAGAGAGGCCGCAGGAGAACCCAGCCCTGCCAACACTGTGATCGTAAACCAGACCCCTGAGCTTAGAGTCACTGGGTCTGTGGTGCTTGACCAGGCAACCCTGGCAGGACCGAGGGCAGACTTGCCGCCACCCTGGGGCCACTCTCTTTGCCCATGATGCCAGCTCCATCACACCCGCTAGTCCTGAAGAAGCTCAGATTAGCAGGCTGTTCTCGGAACGAAATTTCCTGGACTGGCTTCAAAAAAAACACTCCCTGGTGATACAGACACTGAGAGCTAACAACAACAAAGAAAACCACCCTGGCCTCCAACTGGATCTTTTTCTGCCTCCAACTCTTTAGTAATGGACAGTGCCTAAGCAAGAAGGAGAGATGGCTTCTTGGAGAAAACTGTATCATTTCCTAATAAATAAATGAGAATTTAGAGCCCAAGCTGACAAGGAAATTTATCTTGTTCTTCCAACATCTGCATGGAGGAAGGGAAGCAAGCAGATTCTGATCTTGAATTAGAAGAGGGAGGGAGACGATCTCTAGCAAACACCCCCTTTCTCCCTTCCACACTCCCTTCCTTGTGCCCACTCTAAGCAAAGCATCACCAGTCCCCTACTGCAGGCAGATACTTGCTGAAGTCTTTCTTCAAAGAGAAGAGCTCTGCTGTTCCCTCTGGAGGGTTAGAGAGGAGTGCAGAGGGCTGAGCTGATGGAGGCTGAAGGGCTGAATATTAATGCTGGCTATCATCTCCCGCTCTTCACATAATGGGAGAAACTGCAGGGCCAGGCTGGGGCTGCCTCCCACAACAATGCAATCTCCTGGAACACAGAGTAGGCGGTGACAAGCGGTTTAGCTTCCATTACCCCAAGGCCTTAAATCATTATCTATCCATAGCCATCAGAGAAACCAGACCACTGACTCTGATTAGGAGCTGCCTTCTTGGCAAATGCAAATACACACGACTGGCAGGCCCTGTGCTCTGAGCCGATCTGGGTCCCCCCTCCTTTAGACAGATATGTTGGAATCGTAACACTGCAGACATCAAAATGCACCTTATTTGGATACTGGGTCTTTACACAGGTACTCAAGTTAGACTGAGGTCCTTAGCATAGACCCTAATCCAACATGACTTGTGTCCGTTTGAAAAGGAGACATTGAAACATAGAGACACACATAGGGAGGTGGGGATGAAGGCAGAGATGGGAGTGAGGCTTCCACAGACACGGAACGCTGAAGATTCTCAGCGAACACCAGAAGCTAGGCAGTGGCCTAGGAGATTCTCCACCACAGGGCAGAGAAGGAACCAATTCTGCCAAGGTCTTGCTCTCAGACCTCCAGCCTCCACAACTGGGGGACAAGATATTTCTATTAAGCCTCCAAGTTTGCAGTGCTTGCTAGGGCAGCCCTAGCAAACTGATGCCAGCATGAAAACCCCAGCCCGCTGAGGGCAGAAAGAGTGGTCCCATCTCATCATGGAAGAGGCATCCACCAACGAATGGCAAAGAGGGAGGCTGAGCCCTTTCTTCCATCACGGGTTTGCTGCAACCCACCAGGCTCCTCTGTCCATGGGATTCTCCAGGCAAGAATACTGGAGTTGTTTGCCATTCCCTTCTCCAGGGGATCTTCCCAACCCAGGGACCGAACCTGGCTCTCCTACATTGCAGGCAGATTCTCTACTGCCTAAGCCACCAAGGAAGCCCTTCCTTGGTCATATGACCTCAACAAAGTGAGGTTAAGAATAACTTAACAAATAAAGTTATTTTCCAAAGGTGGGTTTCCTCTTTTAAAAAAAGCCTTCCAGCCCCAGCTCACAGGAGCAGCCTCTCTGGCTCAAATGGGATTCTAGGTGGTGGCATAAAGTAAGGAGGCTGCTTCTTAAGGTGGCCATGATCTTTCTAGAAGGATTATCTGATATAGAGAATAAATATAACAAGTGTGTGTGCACTCACTCGGTCGTGTCAGACACTTTGCAATCCTTTGCCCTGTAGCCCACCAGGCACCTCTGTACATGGGACTCTCCAGGCAAGAATACTGGAGTGGGTTTCCATTTCCTTCTCTAGGGGATGTTCCCCACCTAGGGACTGAATCCCCGTCTCTTGCATCTCCTGCATTGCCGGGTAGTTTCTTTACTATGAGCCACCTGGAAAGCCCAAACATACAAAATACTCAGTTAAACATGAATTTCAGACCAGTGAAGAATAATTTTTTTTAACTGTAGTTCAGTTCAGTTCAGTTCAGTCGCTCAGTCATGCCTGACTCTGCGACCGCATGAATCGCAGCATGCCAGGCCTCCCTGTCCATCACCAACTCCCAGAGTTCACTCAGACCAGCGTCCAAGTCAGTGATGCCATCCAGCCATCTCATCCTCTGTCGTCCCCTTCTTCTCCTGGCCCCAATCCCTCCCAACCAAAGTCTTTTCCAATGAGTCAACTCTTCGCATCAGGTGGCCAAAGTATTGGAGTTTCAGCTTTAGCATCATTCCTTCCAAAGAAATCCTAGAGCTGATCTCCTTCAGAATGGACTGGTTGGATCTCCTTGCAGTCCAATGGACTCTCAAGAGTCTTCTCCAACACCACAGTTCAAAAGCATCAATTCTTTGGTGCTCAGCCTTCTTCACAGTCCAACTCTCACATCCATACATGACTACTGAAAAAACCATAACCTTGACGAGATGGACCTTAGTTGGCAAAGTAATGTCTCTGATTTTGAATATCCTGTCTAGGTTGGTCATAACTTTTCTTCCAAGGAGTAAGCGTCTTTTAATTTCATGGCTGCAGTCACTATCTGCAGTGATTTTGAAGTCCCAAAAAATAAAGTCTGACACTGTTTCCACTGTTTCTCCATCTATTTCCCATGGAGTGATAGGACCAGATGCCATGATCTTCGTTTTCTGAATGTTGAGCTTTATGCCAACTTTTTCACTCTCCTCTTTTACTTTCATCAAGACACTTTTTAGTTCTTCTTCACTTTCTGCCGTAAGGGTGGTGTCATCTGCATATCTGAGGTTATTGATATTTCTCCTGGCAATCTTGATTCCAGCTTGTGTTTCTTCCAGTCCAGCGTTTCTCATGATGTACTCTGCATATAAGTTAACTAAGCAGGGTGACAATATACAGCCTTGACGTACTCCTTTTCCTATTTGGAACCAGTCTGTTGTTCCATGTCCAGTTCTAACTGTTGCTTCCTGACCTGCATACAGATTTCTCAAGAGGCAGGTCAGGTGGTCTGGTATTCCCATCTCTTTCAGAATTTTCCACAGTTTATTGTGATCCACACAGTCAAAGGCTTTGGCATAGTCAATAAAGCAGAAATAGATGTTTTTCTGGAACTCTCTTGCTTTTTCCATGATCCAGCGGATGTTGGCAATTTGATCTCTGGTTCCTCTGCCTGTTCTAAAACCAGCTTGAACATCAGGGAGTTCACGGGCGCACTCAGCGCGGGCCACTTGCGAGAGCCGGGCCGGCGCACTCAGCGCGGGCCGCTTGCGAGAGCCGGGCCGGCGCACTCAGCGCGGGCGAGAGAAGCTACCCCACGTCCGAGGTCAGGGGCAGCAACCTAGAGTGCCAGGCTGCGACGGCGCAGGAACGGCCAAGAGGAGCTACCCTGTGTCTGAGGTCAGTGGCGGCCGGGAGGAGCTACCCCTCATCCGAGGTCAGTGGCGGCCGGGAGGAGACACCCCGCGTCTGAGGTCAGGGCGGCGGCCGGGAGGAGCTACCCCGTGTCCGAGGTCAGGGGCGGCCAGGAAGAGACACCCCACGTCCGAGGCCAGGGGCGGCCGGGAGAAGCCACCTTGCGCCCGAGGCCAGGGGTGGTGACCCGGAGGAGCCACCCTGAGCCCGAGGCCAGGGGCGGCAGCTGGGAGAAGCCACCCACGCCCGAGGCCACGGCCGGCGGCCGGGAGGAGCAACCCGAGGAGCAGGGGCTGCGCAGGCGCAGGAGGGCCTAGAGGAGCTGTCCCACGTTGAAGGTCAGGAACTGCGGCGGTAAGGAGATACCCCTCGTCCAAGGTAAGGAGCAGCCGTGAAGAGACAACCCACGCCCAAGGTAAGAGAAACCCAAGTAAGATGGTAGGTGTTGCAAGAGAGCATCAGAGGGCAGACACACTGAAACCATACTCGCAGAAAACTAGTCAATCTAATCACACTAGGACCAGGGCCTTGTCTAACTCAATGAAACCAAGCCATGCCTGCAGGGCAACCCAAGGCGGGCGGGTCATGGTGGAGAGGTCTGACAGAACGTGGTCCACTGGAGAAGGGAATGGCAAGCCACTTCAGTATTCTTGCCTTGAGAACCCCATGAACAGTATGAAAAGGCAAAATGATAGGATATCAAAAGAGAATCTCCCCAGGTCGTTAGGTGCCCAATATGCTACTGGAGATCAGTGGAGAAATAACTCCAGAAAGAATGAAGGGATGGAGCCAAAGCAAAAACAATACCCAGTTGTGCATGTGACTGGTGATAGAAGCAAGATCCGATGCTGTAAAGAACAATATTGCATAGGAACCTGGAATGTCAGGTCCATGAATCAAGGCAAATTGGAAGTGGTCAAACAAGAGATGGCAAGGGTGAACGTCGACATTCTAGGAATCAGCGAACTAAAATGGACTGGAATGGGTGAATTTAACTCAGATGACCATTATATCTACTACTGCGGGCAGGAATCCCTCAGAAGAAATGGAGTAGCCATCATGGTCAACAAAAGAGTCCGAAATGCAGTACTTGGATGCAATCTCAAAAACGACAGAATGATCTCTGTTCGTTTCCAAGGCAAACCATTCAATATCACAGTTATCCAAGTCTATGCCCCAACCAGTAATGCTGAAGAAGCTGAAGTTGAACGGTTTTATGAAGACCTACAAGACCTTGTAGAACTAACACCCAAAAAAGATGTCCTTTTCATTATAGGGGACTGGAATGCTAAAGTAGGAAGTCAAGAAACACCTGGAGTAACAGGCAAATTTGGCCTTGGAATGCGGAATGAAGCAGGGCAAAGACTAATAGAGTTTTGCCAAGAAAATGCACTGGTCATAGCAAACACCCTCTTCCAGCAACACAAGAGAAGACTCTACACATGGACATCACCAGATGGTCAACACCGAAATCAGATTGATTATATTCTTTGCAGCCAAAGATGGAGAAGCTCTATACAGTCAACAAAAACAAGACCAGGAGCTGACTGTGGCTCAGATCATGAACTCCTTATTTCCAAATTCAGACTTAAATTGAAGAAAGTAGGGAAAACCGCTAGACCATTCAGGTATGACCTAAATCAAATCCCTTATGATTATACAGTGGAAGTGAGAAATAGATTTAAGGGCCTAGATCTGATAGACAGAGTTCCTGATGAACTATGGAATGAGGTTCGTGACATTGTACAGGAGACAGGGATCAAGACCATCCCCATGGAAAAGAAATGCAAAAAAGCAAAATGGCTGTCTGGAGAAGCCTTACAAATAGCACTGAAAAGAAGAGAGGCGAAAAGCAAAGGAGAAAAGAAAAGATATAAGCATCTGAATGCAGAGTTCCAAAGAATAGCAAGAAGAGATAAGAAAGCCTTCTTCAGCAATCAATGCAAAGAGATAGAGGAAAACAACAGAATGGGAAAGACTAGAGATCTCTTCAAGAGAATTGGAGATACCAAGGGAACATTTCATGCAAAGATGGGCTCGATAAAGGATAGAAATGGTATGGACCTAACAGAAGCAGAAGATATTAAGAAGAGGTGGCAAGAATACACAGAAGAACTGTACAGAAAAGATCTTCACGACCCAGATAATCATGAGGATGTGATCACTAATCTAGAGCCAGACATCTTGGAATGTGAAGTCAAGTGGGCCTTAGAAAGCATCACTAAGAACAAAGCTAGTGGAGGTGATGGAATTCCAGTTGAGCTGTTTCAAATCCTGAAAGATGATGCTGTGAAAGTGCTGCACTCAATATGCCAGCAAATTTGGAAAACTCAGCAGTGGCCACAGGACTGGAAAAGGTCAGTTTTCATTCCAATTCCAAAGAAAGGCAATGCCAAAGAATGCTCAAACTACCGCACAATTGCACTCATCTCACACGCTAGTAAAGTAATGCTCAAAATTCTCCAAGCCAGGCTTCAGCAATATGTGAACCGTGAACTCCCTGATGTTCAAGCTGGTTTTAGAAAAGGCAGAGGAACCAGAGATCAAATTGCCAACATCCGCTGGATCATGGAAAAAGCAAGAGAGTTCCAGAAAAACATCTATTTCTGCTTTATTGACTATGCCAAAGCCTTTGACTGTGTGGATCACAATCAACTGTGGAAAATTCTGAAAGAGATGGGAATACCAGACCACCTAACCTGCCTCTTGAGAAATCTGTATGCAGGCCAGGAAGCAACAGTTAGAACTGGACATGGAACAACAGACTGGTTCCAAATAGGAAAGGGAGTCTGTCAAGGCTGTATATTGTCACCCTGCTTAGTTAACTTATATGCAGAGTACATCATGAGAAACACTGGACTAGAAGAAACACAAGCTGGAATCAAGATTGCCGGGAGAAATATCAATAACCTCAGATATGCAGACGACACCACCCTTACAGCAGAAAGTGAAGAGGAACTAAAAAGCCTCTTAATGAAAGTGAAAGAGGAGAGTGAAAAAGTTGGCTTAAACCTCAACATTCAGAAAACGAAGATCATGGCATCCGGTCCCATCACTGCATGGGAATTAGATGGGAAAACAGTGGAAACAGTGTCAGACTTTATTTTGGGGGGTTCCAAAATCACTGCAGATGGTGATTGCAGCCATGAAATTAAAAGACGCTTACTCCTTGGAAGAAAAGTTATGACCAACCTAGATAGCATATTCAAAAGCAGAGACATTACTTTGCTGACTAAGGTCCGTCTAGTCAAGGCTATGGTTTTTCCAGTGGTCATGTATGGATATGAGAGTTGGACTGTGAAGAAAGCTGAGCGCCGAAGAATTGATGCTTTTGAACTGTGGTGTTGGAGAAGACTCTTGAGAGTCCCTTGGACTGCAAGGAAATCCAATCAGTCCATTCTGAAGGAGATCAACCCTGGGATTTCTTTGGAAGGACTGATGCTAAAGCTGAAACTCCCGTACTTTGGGCACCTGATGTGAAGAGTTAACTCATTGGAAAAGACTCTGATGCTGGGAGGGATTGGGGGCAGGAGGAGAAGGGGACGACCGAGGATGAGATGTGGTGTTATTACACCACAACCCCTGTGTCCTCTATGTGCTTGACCCTGCTAACAATACGTAATGTGTGAGGTTCCTGACTTCCCCTCAGTTCCCATTCCCTTGACCACTGTCATCGGTAAGCGAGGGAGGATGGTTTTTGCTTTTTGTTTTTATAAAATCCTGTAGCACGTCTCCTGAAATTTCATTCATTCACTCGTTCGGCCATCACCACCTGAAACGTCCGTGATACCCAACACTGTGTCAGTCGAGGGGCGTGAGGACGGGAGAGGTGGGTGTGGACCTGCTCCTAAGGTTGATAGTAGTTCTCAAACTCTGCTGGGCACGCAGTTCCCTAAGTAAGGAACTTAAATATTCTTATTTAAAGTTGTCAAGACATGGAAACTATCTGGGGACAGATGAATGGATAAAGATGTGGTACCTACGTACAATATATCACTCAGTCATAAAAGAACTAACTTTGGCCATTTGTAGCAACATGGATGGAATTGGAAGCCATTATGCAGAGTGAAATTAGACAGACAGAGAAAGATAAATACTGTATGACATCATTTTGATGTGAAATCTGAAAAATACAACACACCAGTGAATATTACAAAAAAGAAGGAGACTCACGGATAGAAAGGATGAACCAGTAGCTACTGCAGTCGGGGGAGGGGCAATATAGGGGTGCGGGAATGGAAGGCACAAACGTTGAGTGTAAGATAGACTCCGTGATGTATTCTATAGTATGACATGTGAAATATAGTCAATATTTTGGAATAACTGCAAATGGGTCGTGACCTTTAAAGTTGTAGGAAAATAAAAAGCTTAAAACAGATTTAAAAATGCACATCCTCGGCCTAATCTTAAGGGAAACTTGAAAAAATGTACTAAACCAAGAGACAGACCATTGCACAGTGTGAGGGTGATGAGCCCCTGCCATCTGGCAAGGGTTGTATGAAGATCCAGCACTCGATTCCCAAGAGCTCAGATCTGCAGGAATGTAGGGATGGATAAGGGGCTTCCAATGACAGACACATCGTCCCAGCAGGAACGCCCCGACAGGGAAAGGAGCGTGAGAAAGACGGCCACTTACGTGAAAACTCCTCAGTGCTTTTGCCTGATTATTATTCCATTTCATCTAATTGCATTTTAAAATGCTCAGTGGGGGAAAAAAAAAAAAGCCAAGTCTTTTAATAAATTAAAAGCAAGTCTGCTTTTTAACCTGCGGCAGGTTTTTAAAAAATCCTGCTGAGGGCACCCTGCTCAGAGAGACGTGGGTTTTGCAGATGAAGGTAATTGGTGCACACCTTCACCTCTGGAGCTGGGAGGGGGAATGCAGGCCCTTGGTTGCTGGAGTAACCTCTCCTTGATCGAGAGGCCACTGTACTTTACAAAGGATGCTGCAAGAGTCAGACACTATTTCCTCTGGCAGCCAATCAGGAGGCAGAGTGTTTTCAGGAACCGAAAGCTTGTGGGACCGCAGGATGCAGCTCTTCTAGGCTCTGAGACTGAAAGACTGTGTTTGATGATTCCTCCAATGAGCATGATCAGAGACACTTGGATGCCCAGAGAAGTGGGATTTGGGACAGAAGAGCTGGGCAGTTGTTCCAGTTACCAATCTACGAAACGCGTTAAAAAATCATGGGAATCAATCAGAAACACTGAGCCAGTTAGCTTCAGCTTCCACGCATGACTTGATATAATTGTCAAAATGCAAACCTTAGTCAAAATACACCTCATCCTGAGGGAGACGGAAAATACATTCCTATATATATTTATGTGTGTGCATACTAGGTCCCTTCAGTCGTGTCTGAGTCTTTGTGACCCTAGGCTCCTCTGTCCATGGGATTCTCCAGGCAAGAATACTGAAATGGGTTGCCATGCCCTCCTCCAGGGGATCTTCCCAACCCAGGGATCAAACCCGCGGTTCTTACCTTTCCTGCATTGGCAAGTGAGTTCTTTACCAATAACACCACCTAGGAAGCCCTATATATANTAGGCTCCTCTGTCCATGGGATTCTCCAGGCAAGAATACTGAAATGGGTTGCCATGCCCTCCTCCAGGGGATCTTCCCAACCCAGGGATCAAACCCGCGGTTCTTACCTTTCCTGCATTGGCAAGTGAGTTCTTTACCAATAACACCACCTAGGAAGCCCTATATATACATATATATGTTGATATATGTGTAAATGTATATATATGTATATATAAAACTGACTCACTTCACTGTACATCTGAAACTAACACAACATTATAAATCAACTATTTCAACAAAAGTTTTTAAATGCATTCCTGAAGGCATAGAGAGGTTTGATAGCTTCAGAGCCTGGGGTCTGGAGCCAACCTGTCTGAGTTCAAATCCAGAGTCTACTGCCATGCGTGTGAGACCCTAGGCAATTTGTCTGTGTTCCTGTTCCTCATCTATAAAGTAAGGGTTGTAGTAGTGTCAGTTTTGAGGGCACATGTGAAGCATTTAGAATCCAGCCTGGCTTGTAGCAGTCACTATATAAGGATTGTGAGTCACTCAGTCGTGTTCGACCCTTCGCAACTCCATGGACTGTAGCCTGCCAGCCTCCTCTATCCATGGAATTTTCTAGGCAAAAATACTGGAGTGGATTGCCATTGCTTTCTCCAGGGGATCTTTCTGACCCAGGGATTGAACCCAGGTCTCCTGCCTTGCAGGTAAATTCTTTATGGTCTGAGTCAACAGGGTTAACTATTTCTTATTTTTATAACTAGCTCAAGCAAGTTGCCTGGTGCTATTTGAGTCTGCACCTCTTAATCTGAGACCAGCCAGCTGAATGCTTCCTCAAGGTCAAGGCTCCCTTCGCTGAAACCCTAAAAGTAAGTCCTGCAAGAGGGATCTTTCCTCTGTACAAACAATTAGTTTTACTTCCTTAAAAATGTAACCCCCATGGCATGTTTCTAAAGAAACCACCTGATTTAGAAACTAGGAAAGAAATCTGAACAAAATCAAGTATTACTGAAAAGTTTTGCCCATATGAAATTCCCATTCTACCACCACCCTTTACCAAAAAAAAAAAAAATCAACTTTTGAAAATGTTGAGTGAGTTATGGTAACCACACCTCTGTATGTGTTACTTCTATCCTAAGTGGTAAGTTGTTGTTGCTTAGTTGCTAAGTCGAATCCAACTCTTTTGTGACCCCATGGATTCTAGCCCGCCAGGCTCCTCTGTCCCTGTGATTTCCAGGCAAGAATACTGGAATGGGTTGCCACTTCTTTCTCCGGGGATCTTCCCGACCCAGGGATAAACCCACGTCTCCTGCATTGCCAGGCAGATTCTTTACTGCTGAGCCACCTGGGAAACCCAAGTGGAAAAGCAGCTAAACTCTTTTCAGTTAGGAGCGCTGGAGAAACTGGGAAAGGAAGACCGTTTCAAATAAGCCAAAATGTAATGCTGTGTTTGGTATTAAATAAATCCCTTACTTAGAACGTGGAGGCATATGATGGGTTTTACTAATAGAAAATTGGAATTTCTCCCTTCTAAATGAATCTGGAACAACACTGAAGGAAACATTTGGGGATGTGCCAAAGTATTAACTTGTTCTGACCTCCTCTTCAGCTTGATCCTGGGGCCTCCCCCAGACCTCCTCAGCCACCCCCAGCACCACAAGAGGCAAGCCTGAGGGCAGAGCCAGAACAAGGTATGTGGAAGAGTCCAGCCCCAGCAAGGAGCTATGTTAACCAGGACCGCAGCTCAGCATCAGGCAAGAATCTCAGCTTCACTCAGTCATAAAAGAACTAACTTTGGCCATTTGTAGCAACATGGATGGAATTGGAAGCCATTATGCTGAGTGAAATTAGTCAGACAGAGAAAAATAAATACTGTATGACATCATTTTGATGTGAAATCTAAAAAATACAACACACCAGTGAATATTACAAAAAAGAAGGAGACTCACGGATAGAAAGGATGAACCAGTGGCTACTGCAGTCGGGGGAGGGGCAATACAGGGGTGCGGGAATGGAAGGCACAAACGTTGAGTGTAAGATAGACTCCATGATGTATTCTATAGTATGACATGTGAAATATAGCCAATATTTTGGAATAACTGCAAATGGGACGTGACCTTTAAAGTTGTAGGAAAATAAAAAGCTTAAAACAGATTTAAAAATGCATATCCTCGGCCTAATCTTAAGGGAAACTTGAAAAAATATACTAAACCAGGAGACAGACCATTGCACAGTGTGAGGGTGATGAGCCCCTGCCATCTGGCAAGGGTTGTATGAAGATCCAGCACTCGATTCCCAAGAGCTCAGATCTGCAGGAATGTGGGGATGGGTAAGGGGCTTCCAATGACAGACACATCGTCCCAGCAGGAATGCCCCGACAGGGAAAAGAGCGTGAGAAAGACGGCCACTTACGTGAAAACTCCTCAGTGCTTTTGCCTGATTATTATTCCATTTCATCTAATTGCATTTTAAAATGCTCAGTGGGGAAAAAAAAAAAAGCCAAGTATTTTAATAAATTTAAAGCAAGTCTGCTTTTTAACCTGCGGCAGGTTTTTAAAAAATCCNGAGCGTGAGAAAGACGGCCACTTACGTGAAAACTCCTCAGTGCTTTTGCCTGATTATTATTCCATTTCATCTAATTGCATTTTAAAATGCTCAGTGGGGGAAAAAAAAAAAAGCCAAGTCTTTTAATAAATTAAAAGCAAGTCTGCTTTTTAACCTGCGGCAGGTTTTTAAAAAATCCTGCTGAGGGCACCCTGCTCAGAGAGACGTGGGTTTTGCAGATGAAGGTAATTGGTGCACACCTTCACCTCTGGAGCTGGGAGGGGGAATGCAGGCCCTTGGTTGCTGGAGTAACCTCTCCCTGATCGAGAGGCCACTGTACTTTACAAAGGATGCTGCAAGAGTCAGACACTATTTCCTCTGGCAGCCAATCAGGAGGCAGAGTGTTTTCAGGAACCGAAAGCTTGTGGGACCGCAGGATGCAGCTCTTCTAGGCTCTGAGACTGAAAGACTGTGTTTGATGATTCCTCCAATGAGCATGATCAGAGACACTTGGATGCCCAGAGAAGTGGGATTTGGGACAGAAGAGCTGGGCAGTTGTTCCAGTTACCAATCTACGAAACGCGTTAAAAAGTCATGGGAATCAATCAGAAACACTGAGCCAGTTAGCTTCAGCTTCCACGCATGACTTGATATAATTGNTTTTAATAAATTTAAAGCAAGTCTGCTTTTTAACCTGCGGCAGGTTTTTAAAAAATCCTGCTGAGGGCACCCTGCTCAGAGAGACGTGGGTTTTGCAGATGAAGGTAATTGGTGCACACCTTCACCTCTGGAGCTGGGAGGGGGAATGCAGGCCCTTGGTTGCTGGAGTAACCTCTCCCTGATCGAGAGGCCACTGTACTTTACAAAGGATGCTGCAAGAGTCAGACACTATTTCCTCTGGCAGCCAATCAGGAGGCAGAGTGTTTTCAGGAACCGAAAGCTTGTGGGACCGCAGGATGCAGCTCTTCTAGGCTCTGAGACTGAAAGACTGTGTTTGATGATTCCTCCAATGAGCATGATCAGAGACACTTGGATGCCCAGAGAAGTGGGATTTGGGACAGAAGAGCTGGGCAGTTGTTCCAGTTACCAATCTACGAAACGCGTTAAAAAGTCATGGGAATCAATCAGAAACACTGAGCCAGTTAGCTTCAGCTTCCACGCATGACTTGATATAATTCTCAAAATGCAAACCTTAGTCAAAATATACCTCATCCTGAGGGAGACGGAAAATACATTCCTATATATATTTATATGTGTGCATACTAGGTCCCTTCCGTCGTGTCCAAGTCTTTGTGACCCTAGGCTCCTCTGTCCATGGGATTCTCCAGGCAAGAATACTGAAATGGGTTGCCATGCCCTCCTCCAGGGGATCTTCCCAACCCAGGGATCAAACCCGCGGTTCTTACCTTTCCTGCATTGGCAAGTGAGTTCTTTACCAATAACACCACCTAGGAAGCCCTATATATATATATATGTTGATATATGTGTAAATGTATATATATGTATATATAAAACTGACTCACTTCACTGTACATCTGAAACTAACACAACATTATAAATCAACTATTTCAACAAAAGTTTTTAAATGCATTCCTGAAGGCATAGAGAGGTTTGATAGCTTCAGAGCCTGGGGTCTGGAGCCAACCTGTCTGAGTTCAAATCCAGAGTCTACTGCCATGCGTGTGAGACCCTAGGCAATTTGTCTGTGTTCCTGTTCCTCATCTATAAAGTAAGGGTTGTAGTAGTGTCAGTTTTGAGGGCACATGTGAAGCATTTAGAATCCAGCCTGGCTTGTAGCAGTCACTATATAAGGATTGTGAGTCACTCAGTCGTGTTCGACCCTTCGCAACTCCATGGACTGTAGCCTGCCAGCCTCCTCTATCCATGGAATTTTCTAGGCAAAAATACTGGAGTGGATTGCCATTGCTTTCTCCAGGGGATCTTTCTGACCCAGGGATTGAACCCAGGTCTCCTGCCTTGCAGGTAAATTCTTTATGGTCTGAGTCAACAGGGTTAACTATTTCTTATTTTTATAACTAGCTCAAGCAAGTTGCCTGGTGCTATTTGAGTCTGCACCTCTTAATCTGAGACCAGCCAGCTGAATGCTTCCTCAAGGTCAAGGCTCCCTTAGCTGAAACCCTAAAAGTAAGTCCTGCAAGAGGGATCTTTCCTCTGTACAAGCAATTAGTTTTACTTCCTTAAAAATGTAACCCCCATGGCATGTTTCTAAAGAAACCATCTGATTTAGAAACTAGGAAAGAAATCTGAACAAAATCAAGTATTACTGAAAAGTTTTGCCCATATGAAATTCCCATTCTACCACCACCCTTTACCAAAAAAAAAAAAATCAACTTTTGAAAATGTTGAGTGAGTTATGGTAACCACACCTCTGTATGTGTTACTTCTATCCTAAGTGGTAAGTTGTCGTTGCTTAGTTGCTAAGTCGAATCCAACTCTTTTGTGACCCCATGGATTCTAGCCCGCCAGGCTCCTCTGTCCCTGTGATTTCCAGGCAAGAATACTGGAATGGGTTGCCACTTCTTTCTCCGGGGATCTTCCCGACCCAGGGATAAACCCACGTCTCCTGCATTGCCAGGCAGATTCTTTACTGCTGAGCCACCTGGGAAACCCAAGTGGAAAAGCAGCTAAACTCTTTTCAGTTAGGAGCGCTGGAGAAACTGGGAAAGGAAGACCGTTTCAAATAAGCCAAAATGTAATGCTGTGTTTGGTATTAAATAAATCCCTTACTTAGAACGTGGAGGCATATGATGGGTTTTACTAATAGAAAATTGGAATTTCTCCCTTCTAAATGAATCTGGAACAACACTGAAGGAAACATTTGGGGATGTGCCAAAGTATTAACTTGTTCTGACCTCCTCTTCAGCTTGATCCTGGGGCCTCCCCCAGACCTCCTCAGCCACCCCCAGCACCACAAGAGGCAAGCCTGAGGGCAGAGCCAGAACAAGGTATGTGGAAGAGTCCAGCCCCAGCAAGGAGCTATGTTAACCAGGACCGCAGCTCAGCATCAGGCAAGAATCTCAGCATTAGACAAGGTGGGATTGAAAACAGTCAAGGCCTCGTTTAAATTCACCCCCGAGATGTTTACATTTCTTTTAAATCACATTATCATACATTTAGTTAAAATCTATGGTCTTCTGTATACTTGTAGGTAACTGACCAGCCAATACTGCTAGCAACTAGTTAATTCTTCTACTGTATTTCAATTTTGTTTTATTTTTATAATTTTTTAAAATCTCAGTCTTTTAAAAAAATATGTACTTATAATATTTGTTTGGCTGTACTGGGTCTTAGCTGGAGTGTGCAGAATCTTAAATCTTAGTTGCAGCGTGTGGGATCTACTTTCCTGACCAGGGATTGAGCCTTGGCCTCCTGCACTGGAAGCACACAGTCTTAGACACGGAACCACCGGGGAAGTCTTGGTTTTGTTTTTAAATGTAGGTTAACTCAACATTTTTTCCTCTCTAATGGCGATACATGGCTATTTTCAAGAATGTACAAAATACAGAATTGTATATGTAAGACCAGAAAAACCACCTACAATCTCACCACCAGAGGTGAAGAGTTAATCACTGGTATATTTCCTTCCAGTCCTTTCTTCCCTGCTAAGTGCAGATGCTGAACTGTTATGCTCAGTTCCTTTTCTGAACGTATTTGTTTTTGTACAGAGCTGGGGTTGTGCTGCTTTCTGGCCTGACTCAGCTCCTTAACCTCGTGTTGTCACATCTTCTTTTCTGCACTGTACCAGTGCGGGTCCTCCAGGAAACAGGTTTCCCTCTGACCTCCCGAGGACTGATGAAGGGACTCGGAGGCATGCTGACCTAGATGGAGCGCCAGGAAGAAGTCCTCTGGGTAAGGCTGCAAGAAGGACATTCAGGGACCTGAGGAGAGAGGGCTGGAGGGAGGGGTGGCAGGAACCACCCGACACAGTGGAAGCTGCCCAGGAATCAAAGCCCTGCCTTCACTCCCCTCCTGCTGTGCCCACACTGGACAAACCCAGAGGGAGGGCAAGGGCAGGCCGCCTGGAGGGTGCAGAGTGATCCAGAGGGCAAAGGAGAGAATCAGGGAAAAAAAGGAGAGAAGCCACAATTCGTATCATCATATATGCTTTAAGTACACTTTCAAAATAAGAATGGCTAGTATTTCTCTATAGGAAAGTATCATAAATTATTTATCACAGTCCCTGTGGATTCCTTCCGAATTTTTTTTTTTTTTTTACTATTATAACTAGAACCACAGTAACCATTCTTATACATACATTTCTGCCTGCATCTCTGAGTATTTTCTCAGCATAAACTCCCAGGGGTGGAATTACTGAGTCAGGGGAATCTATATGTTTAAGGCTTTTTATATGTATTGCCAAATAGCCCTCCCAAAGGCTATTATACCAACTTAAATGCCTACATGCAATGCATATAGAGTCCTCATCAGGGGAGAACCTGCCAGTTAATCTAGCATGTGCTATCTAAATAAACCACTTCTGCCTGGAGACCTGGCTCTAGCTGCCTGGTTGAAGGGGGCACTCGGGGAAGAAGGCGCTCCCCTGAGCCTGCCCCGGGGATCATGTTTGTGAAAGGTCACACCTCCCAGGCCAGGAAAACCGACCGGTTGTCAAGACAGGAGAAGGCTTCAGAGTCGGTTCACTTGAGGGTCAGCGGGGTGTCTGACAGCGGGAGAGGAGGTGATGGACACTGACTGGCAGTTTCGTTTCATTTGACCTCATTTCCCCCTGGCCGAATGCGTAGTGAACAAGGCGGGCAGTCGTACAAGGTGCCGGGTGGAGGTTTCTCCTGGGGAATAGTTTCCCAGGCCAAGAGAAGGTCACGGCAGGGGCCGGGTGCAAATGAGAAGCACAGACAGTCAGGACCTGAGGGAGAGAGGAGGAGGGGAGGGGGACCAGAGCTGGAGCCATGAACCCACCTCCATGCCTGTGATCACTGCCTCCATCTGAGTCCCTAACTTTACGGGATTGGGGCTCGGAGATGGGGCAGACCCTCACTGAGGAAGCTCCATGGTGGATTCTATTTCCCATCCCCCAAAGGAATCAACAAGCGCCTGGGGGGCCAGAGACCACCCCCTTAATCATGCATCAAGGAAAGGGGGATCGAGATAAGGCTCCTGCCAGATAAACTGCAGGGTAACGGTATTGTAGGCTTCCCTGGCGGCTCCACGGTAAAGAATCCACCGGCCGATGCCGGGGATGCAGGATACACAGGTTTGATCCCTGAGTTGGCAAGATCCCCTGGAGGAGGAAATGGCTACCCACTCCAGTATCCTTGCCTGGGAAATCCCACAGACAGAGGAGCCTGGCAGGCTACAGTCCATGGGGTCGCTGAAGAGTCAGACACGACTTAGTGATTAAACAAAAGCGGTAGTATCGTAAATGAGCCTGTCTGTAATTGCTCCCTGGCAGATAAATAACATGCATATTTGATCAGCAATTTATAAATTCAATACAAAGAAACAATAGACCGAGTCCAAGAGGGCATAGACACGTAGGTTTATGGTTTATTATTGATTGGGAAGAGGAGTCATATTAATAATAGCCACCTTTTAGAGCACACTCTGCCCGTGGTGCTGAGAAATGTACAGACAGTCAGTAATTTCATCCTCCTGACACCCGGAGATGACTAAGGTAACCCATCCTGTCCCCGCCAGGTGGCCCTTGTCCTGAAGCTGCTCCCAACCGTCTCTGCCGCTCTGACCCCTCCTTGGGAGGCTCACCGGAAGGGCTGCAGTGACGAGCCAGACCCTGACTGACTGCCAGTCGGATGCCCACTCATTCTCTATTCAACTAGCAAACACTCACGAGCCCACACGTGTTCTGGAAACAGTGGGTACAGCCCTGAACAGACAGAATCCCTGCTCTCAGGATGCTATGCGGGGGAGGGAGAGAGAGATGACGCTTTTCCTTTTGGCCTCAGGCCCTTTGTACTTGGGGTTCCCTTGACTGCAAGGCTTTTCTCTGGGCATCCGACTCAGCAGCTCACTTATGCACTCAGGTCTCCCGTCAGCGCTGCCTCCTCCAACCAGGCTTCCTTCCCCTCCCTGTCTGAAACAGAGCCCTTTCAACTTTCTCTCTTTCGCTGTACTTTATTTTTCTCCTCTCACCATCTGATATATACACACGTGTGTTTATGTGTAAACATTTGTTTGTTTCTTCGCTGTCTCTCCCACTGAAAGGCTGACATTCTGAGATCCTGGCAGGAGGGTGACTTTTACTCAGTGTTGGCCTCTTGGGTGCAGTGGAGCCCATTTCCTGGGTCCCGATTATCTCTTAACTATACCACACTGGGTCAAGGTTCTTGGCTGCAAGCAACAGACACTTTGTCTGATGGGTGAGAGACTGGGAACACTTCGCTGGGAGACAGAGGGGCCTGGGAAGTACGCGGAAAGCAAGGAACCAGAACTGGAGCTGAGGTCACTAGGGATGGAGGTGGTTAGGACACCGCAGGGAGGCATCACTGCTCTGGATATTTGATGCTGCCACCGCTAGACTTTCAGGAAGTGCCTAAAACTGCACTTGTTTATTTCTGCCTCTCCTGCCAGACTCAGGATCCCCGGTGATGGACCAAGCCGGAGTCAAAGTGCTACCCTTGCTTCCCCTCCCCTGCCAGCCGTGTCTTTCATAGTGGGCAGCAGTGCATTGAGACCCTCTAAGACAACACATGTGGAGAATTCCTGCAGATTGAAGGAGGCGCTGGCTGCAGGACTCTACAAATAGCTACATGTAACAGTGGAAGAGACCTCCTTCCCAAANCGTGTCTTTCATAGTGGGCAGCAGTGCATTGAGACCCTCTAAGACAACACATGTGGAGAATTCCTGCAGATTGAAGGAGGCGCTGGCTGCAGGACTCTACAAATAGCTACATGTAACAGTGGAAGAGACCTCCTTCCCAAAATGGTGATGGAGATGCACTAACCTCCCTTGGTAACAAGTGACTTATCCACAGGCCCCAAACCCAGACTCTGGACGTTTCTCCTGCCAGGAGCTGGTCACAGTCAGGGTATATGGTTTTAAACCTCACACAAGCTGGTCTGGCAGTGTCCTGGGGGCTCGGCTGTCATGGGGGGATCAGGGAGAGCATTCTAGGTGTGTGTGGCTAGACGGGTCCAGGGAGACAATCCATAGCAGGCAGTGACATTCCTGCTCTCCCCAAACCAGGATATTCAGACATCCTAGGGCAAGGTCCCACACTTGGGTTTTTTTCTGACAGCGTCTCCTGAGTAAAGATCAATGAACCTCATCTATCTTCAAAAGGACAGAATTCTTCCTCCTGGGGAACATAAAAGGGACAGTGGAAGCTGACACATCCCTTTGCTTTTTTTCCATGCACCTTTATCAGAGTCCCTGAAGAACAGAGCTTCCTGGTCACCCCAGGTTGGTCCCTAAAACCAGGCTCAGGAACAGTGTAGAAGTCACCAAGCCAATGCTCACCCTTTAGGGTGAGACACACTGGATGCAATTAAAGGAGGGCCTCCTGATGTACAAACAGCCAACTCCTCCCTGCCTCCAGTGATCGAACGTGCCACAGTTTCTGGCTTTAGAGGAAAATCATATCACAAACACCCGTAAGAGATCTCAGTTTGGGGTTCCTCTTGGCCTCTGGCATCCATCTCCTGGGTCCCAGACAGGAGGCCTTCTCCAGCACCAAACAAGGGGCCTCTGTCCTATTTTTAAAAGCTCTCCAGGAAATACCCTTGTGCCTACACTTGCTCACCACCCACTCACCTTCACCAGCTTCTGATCTGTCTTCCGCCCCGCCTCTCTCTCCACCCGCTGGAGCCTCAGGAAGGACCCAGGGACCACTCCTCAGCAGCCACGGCCCAGTCCTCATCCTTGACCAGTTCAGCATTTGTCAGGAAATCTCTTGGCCTCTGGGACAGGAAACTCAGGATTTCCTATCTTTTTTTTTTTTTTTTTTTAATTTGGCCACAAGGGGTGTTAGTTGCAGCGCGAGAGATCTTTTTCTGTTGTGGCATGTGATGTCTAGTTCACTGACCAAGGATGGAACCCCGGCTCCAGCATTGGAAGTGTAGAGTCTTAGCCACTGGGCCACAGGGGAAGTCTCTTTGCTATCTTCATCACATGGCCATTTGCCCAGAGACCTGAGCTTCTGAGCTTGGCTGCCCACTCCCTGCCATCCCTCACTAACCCCCTCGCTGAGCCTCATGGGGCACCTCCCCGCCACCCCCTGCCCCAGCTCTCTTGTCAATGCTTGCCCTGGTGCCATGCTCTAAGGCAGCCTCGTCCCAGGTGCCTTTCCTGGGTGTCTGAATATCCTGGGCTGGACCAGTCACTTGCTGCTCTGGCGCTGATCCTCCCTTCATACAGCCCTCTCTGAATGGCACCACCAGCCTCCAGCAACCTCTCTCGGATCTCAGCATCATCTCTAGTTCACCCACTGGCCTCTCCTCCTGAATCCAACCAGCTGCCAGAGTCTCTCTTTGCAATGCCTCTTTCCAGTCCCCTCAAGCACTTATTTTCTACTCTTTTCCAAACCTCCTCACTGAGCCGTCTCTACCCTCTCCTCTGCCACCCCCCTCACAATCTCCATAGTACGCTTCTACAAGGGTACTTTTTAAAAAGTCCAATCAAAAAGACAAAATCCTGTCACTCTTCTGTTCTGAGACCTTCAGTGGCTCCCACTGCAATTGGCAGAAACTCCCAGCTCCTAAGCCTGACACTATATGCTTCAAAATTCAGTCTTTCCAGACCCACTCCTCATCTACCACTTCTCCTTTAGGACAAACTTTTGTAATTTAACTCAAATTCTCGCCCATCTCCGAATACCCTGTGTCCTCTTATCTCTGGGCTTCTGCTTAAGCTGAACATTTCTCGTATAAAGCCTTCCCTCTTCTCTGTGTTCATCAAAAATCCTACCTTCCTTCAAGGCTTGCCTCAAATGCCGCTTCTTCCTGGAAGCCTTTCTGGGTTTCCCCAGCCAGGAGCTTTCGATTCCCTGTGCTCCCTGGGTTTCCTGTGTTTCTCTCACCACACTCAGCACACACAACCTCATGTCACATCAGTTTGAGTATGTGCCTCACTGCCCCGACTAGTCCCCTATGGGCAAAGATTTTATCCTTCCAGAAGAGTAATTTGCTCATGGTTGATATTTGCTGAATTAAGTCATTGGGCTAGATAACCGTATACACTTATTTACTTTTCGCGGCTTGAAAATGTCCTAAGTAGATGAGCACAGAGTTGACATCAAAGGCAGGAATATAGAAGTATGTTCTGCTCACATCCATATCCTTGTCTGCAAATCAAAAAAAGTAGATCAAAACCCAGTTCTTGAGTGACTGGGACCATTGCTGGCTAGACCTTAATTAATCTCATGGAAAATATTCAAGGGACTTAACAAGCCTGGGAAGGAGGAGGGGGCAGGTGAGAGGGAGCCAGGGCTGCTGCTGTCAAGAAATGCTTTCTTCCTGTAACCGTATCCCTCGGGGCCAGGCCAGGAGCTCTGCTTAATCTCCCTCTCGGTGGTCACTCAGGATATGATTACTGGCATCAGATGCAAGCACATGTTTCTGTTCCATTAATCTGAGAGAAGCTGGAAAGGGAGCCACAAGGGCCTTGCTGTGTTGGTTAGTTACCACCTCAAAGAGGAGCGTGAGAGGGGGAGGAAGGCTCTGGCAGATGGGCCGGGAGGGAGGCCTGGCGGAAGCAGAGGGAGATGAGAAAACCATGCGGAGAACAAGTTCCTGTAGCCGGGAGCCCGATCCCTCTCAGCTGTTACACCATGGGGCCTGGAGGAGGGATGCACATGCCTACACACACACGCACCCCCGAAGGAACTGACAGGCGCCGAGTTTCTGCACCTTAGGGGTCTTGCAGTTGGCCTGACACCCCTTGGTGAGCATCATTGCTTGGGGTGTGCGGTAACCCATGGGACCCAAATCTGTCTCACACACAGTAACCGCCTCAGTGGGTCCCGCAGCTCAGTAATAAAGATGTGAACAGCTGACATGCAGTGTCACATGGCACTGATGACTTCTGAAAGCCACACTTTGCAGCTCAGCATATTTTGTTCCAGGTACCAGAGATGCACAAACGCTCAGCGCCTTGTCTCTGCCACACAGCATCTCAGCTTGGCAGGCAGCCAGGTGATCTCTGCCTTGCCAACAGGTTTCTGCTGTAGAAATCTCGGGAAGAGTTTCCACTGTCATCTGACGGGGAAAGTGGAGGACCAGAGGAGCTTGAAACACACACCTGATTCCTGCAGGGTCTGCTCTTAAAGGACCCCTTCCCCCTTTGTCTTTTTTTTTTTTTTTTTTAATTGGAGGCTAATTACTTTACAATATTGTATTGGTTCTGCCACACATTAACATGAATCCACCACAGCTACACACGTGTTCCCCATCCTGAACCCCGCTCCCGATATTGTGGCTGGGAAGGGGCACACTGCTTTAGCCAAGTCAGGACTCAAGGGCAGTTGGAAAGATTACCCCTTATGGCGCTAGAAGCCCTGATTCTGTCTGTTCCATCCTGTTCTCTCTCCACCTATGTCTCATTACTACCTTCCTAGAACCTCAGCAGTGCAAACACACAATTTCTCAAAGCACAAGCCTTCGAATCGCAGATCACGCTTTCAGTTCTGGATGGTCAAATGGAATCAGTGCATGAGGAAAGGTTGATAAAGGCAAAGGAAGAGGGGCTTCACGGAGCAAGCAAGGTTATGTTTGACCCCAAGAAAACGGGGCCATTCAGCGTTGTGGGCAGACTGGCCTTCACACTGCCTCTTCCTATCTGCTGGGCCTCCGCCCAGCCGCCGTGTGCATCTGTTGCCCGCTGCCCCTCCTGCCTTTCTGCCAGGCTCCGCAGAGTGGGTGGAGAGGATAAAGTGACTGTTAACAGCAGGGTCTTAACTCCTGGCCTGGTCCCTGAAAGTACAGGCTGCAAAGCAGTTTACACTGATCAAAACACCCCACTGGCGTCTTTGGGACCCTTTCACGTGCCCTGAAGGTTTGCCTCCAGGAGCTACACGGAGCTAGCTTGAACTTTGCTTCAGTTTGGAGACTGGCGCCCACACTGGCAAGCCAGAGGTCACGAGCACATCAGGAGGCTGCTGCGAATTCCCTAGATCTGGGGACCCCAGGAGCCAGTTGGGGGAAACTCATCTCTCGCTGGACACTGGTCAGGGGCAACCAGCTGGTTGGTGAGAGGAGCAGGGCTGGGCCCAGAACCCACCCACCCATCCCCGAGAAGCCTGTCCGGTGTCTGCTCAGGCAGAGCAGTTATCAGACCGCTCTGTCCCAAACATTTTCCGACAGAAAACAGCACACAGCCTTCATCAGCAGTAGATGCCAGATCACTTGGGGAACAAGTGGAGTTAACCATTTAGATTTCTTTCAGACTTACATTTACAATCAAGATATAAAACTTTTCCATCACCCCCAACAGTTCCCTCAGGCTCCTTTGTAGTCCAGCCTGGTGGCTCTGCCCCAGACCCTGACAACCACCAGCGCGGTGGGTCTCCATAGTTTTGCCCTTTCCAGAACGTCATAGTTGGAACTATACAGTTTGTAGCCTTTGGAGTCTGACTTCTCTCACTTGGCATGACTCACTTCAGATATACACAAGCTGCACGCATCCGTAGCTTACTTCTTTGTGTTGCTGAGAAATATTCCAATGCATGGATGTGCCACAGTTTACTTATCCATTAAATAAATGTTGAAAGACATTTGGGTTAATTCCAATTTTTTGGTGATTATGAATAAAGTTGCTGTAAACATGCAAATGCTGGTTTTTCTGTGACCATGAATTTTCATTCTTCTCTGATTAATACCCAAGAGTGAGATTCTTGAATCCTTTAGTGAGTGTATGTTTACCTTTTTAAGAAACCACCAAACTGATTTCCCAAATGGCTCAATCATTTCACTCCTACCGCCCTATACAGAATTCCAAGCTTACGCACACACACACACCAGTGTTTATTATCACTGGGCTTTCTTTTCTTTCAGCCATTCTGACAGATATGTAGTGGTAGCTCATTGTGGTTTTAATTTGCATATCTATAATGACCAACGATTCCGGATATTTTTCATGTGTCTATTGGCCATCCATATAGCTTCTTTGGTGAAACATCTATTAATATTTTCCCATGTTTTACAAAGTTATTTGTGTGCTTATAACTGACTCATGAGAATTCTATGTGTTGCTTTTTTGATTGAAATATAATCAACATATTAGTTTCAGGAGCATGGCATAATGATTCAAAATATGTATGTATTGCAAAATGATCACCACAATAAGTCTATTGATATTCACATTGTATATGTTCTACATATAAGTCTTTTCTCAGATGGGTGCTTTGCAAATATTTTCTACCCTGTCTGTGTTTTTTTAATTTTCATAACACTGTCTTCCAAAGAGCAAAGTTTTCAATTTTGATAAAGTTCAGTTAATTAACTAGATTGTTTTTGGCTTTTATACCTTAGAATTCAGTGTTTAACTCAAGGTTACAAAGATTTTTCTCCTGTGCTTTTTTCTTGAAGTTTTATAGAAGTGTGGATTAATGTTAATGATAATGTTATTATTAATATTATGACCCACAATAGCACTATTTATTGAAAGTCATCCTTTCTCCATTGGATTGCCTTTTTAATTTTGTTGAAAATCAGCCTAAAAACATATGTGTGTGGTTCTATTTTTAGACTCTCTATTCTGTTTAGTTGATCTGTGTGTTCATCCTTTCATGCTTTGCAAATATTTTCTACCCTGTCTGTGTTTTTTTAATTTTCATAACACTGTCTTCCAAAGAGCAAAGTTTTCAATTTTGATAAAGTTCAGTTAATTAACTGGATTGTTTTTGGCTTTTATACCTTAGAATTCAGTGTTTAACTCAAGGTCACAAGGATTTTTCTCCTGTGCTTTTTTCTTGAAGTTTTATAGAAGTATGGATTAATGTTAATGATAATGTTATTATTAATATTATGATACATCTTGCTGTTGTGGGTCCCACAACAGCACTATTTATTGAAAGTCATCCTTTCTCCATTGGATTGCCTTTTTAATTTTGTTGAAAATCAGCCTAAAAACATATGTGTGTGGTTCTATTTTTAGACTCTCTATTCTGTTTAGTTGATCTGTGTGTTCATCCTTTCATGGTACAAGAATATCTTGATTTTTGAAGCTTCATAATAAGCCTTGAAATAGATAACATAGCTTTTCAAGACTTTTTTAAAACTGACGACTATTCTAGTTTTCGTAAACATTTTAGAAGCAACTTGTTGATTTCTGCCAAAAAAGCTTACTGGGAGTTATTTGAAATTGCATTCAATCTATGGATATGTTTGAGGAGAATCTTGGTACAAGAATATCTTGATTTTTGAAGCTTCATAATAAGCCTTGAAATAGATAACATAGCTTTTCAAGACTTTTTTAAAACTGACGACTATTCTAGTTTTCGTAAACATTTTAGAAGCAACTTGTTGATTTCTGCCAAAAAAGCTTACTGGGAGTTATTTGAAATTGCATTCAATCTATGGATATGTTTGAGGAGAATCACTGTCTTCAGTTCAGTTCAGTTCAGTTCATTCACTCAGTCGTGTCCAACTCTTTGAGACCTCATGGACTGCAGCATGCAGGCCTCCTGCAGTTTACTCAAACTCATGTCCATTGAGTCAGTGATAACATCCAACCACCTCATCCTCTGTCATCCCCTTCTCCTCCTGCCTTCAATCTTTCCCAGCATTAGGGTCTTTCCNAACACTCCAACAGTTTTGCTCTTATCGAAGCCAGGATTTTTTCTGCATACCTTTCCCACAAACAATGTTGTGTACATTATCTTCTGGCCTTGGAGGCCTGTGGACATTTTATGACCATCTTTTGATAAAGGCTGCTTAACCAGAAAACTTATTTTCCCTTTAAGTGTTTTTTCTTTGTATTTCTAATCTACATCAGCCTCAGAAAGTATCAAACAGTTACATTCTCACAGAGCAAAGGTGCAGGGAGTTACAACAAAGAAAGAACCAATTAGCTCAAAGGTCTGATGTGGTTAAATTCAAGGCTACTATTTTGTTTTTCTCACATTCCAACTATGTTAACTAATGCACTCCCAGGTGTACAATGGATAAGAGATATAGGAACTTAGCAGCAAGCATTGGCTCAACAGTGAAATCCTACACCAGCACTATTCTAATAGTTTTTAACTCTTCAAAAGGCTCTATATTTTTAGGCTTCCCATGCCTCTCACAGTTGGGAGGATGTGAATAATCATAAGCGTAGCTGCAAGAGTCTGGATAAACCTGTCAGGCAAGCTAGAATGCTAACAGAGGGGGTTTGAATTGAAATATTCCTGTCATGTCCAGGAGACTTATTAGCTAGAGCCCTAAGTTGATTTTCTCCAGAGAAAGGTGGTCGGGGATAGCCCCCTGATAATATCAGAAGAGTTGGTGAAAGGCATAAAATAGTAAGACAGACAGATTCTGGTTTTGGGGTAGATGCTCGAGCAGGTCTAGGGGTCTCTTGAGTCCTGAAGCCTTGCTTATCAGGTCTCTTCCACATGAGCTTGTCATAGGTGGCATCTCCTGTGCTGGCTCCCAGCAGAGATCTCTAGTCTTTCCCATTCTAATGTTTTCTTCTATTTCTTTGCATTGATCACTGAGGAAGGCTTTCTTATCTCTCCTTGCTATTCTTTGGAACTCTGCATTCAGCTGGGTATATCTTTCATTTTCTCCTTTGCCTTTAGCTTCTCTTCTTTTTTGGTTATTTCTAAGGTCTCCTCAGACAACCATTTTGCCTTTTTGCATTTGTTTTTCTTGGAGATGGTCTTGATCACTGCCTCCTGTATAGTGTCACAAACCTCCATCCATAGTTCTTCAGGCACTCTCTCTATCAGATCTAATCCCTTGAATCTATTTGTCACTTCTACTGTACAACCATAAAGGATTTGATTTAAATCATACCTGACTGATCTAGTGGTTTTCCCTATTATTTTCAATATAGGTCTGAATTTTGCAACAAGGAGTTCATGATCTGAGCCACAGTCAGCTCTTAATCTTGCTTTTGCTGACTGTATAGAGCTTCTCCATCTTCTGGTACAAAGAATATAATCAATCTGATTTTGGTGTTGACCATCTAGTGAGGTCCATGTGTAGAGTCATGTCTTGTGTTGTTGGAAGATGGAGTTTGCTGTGACCAGTGCATTCTCTTGGCAAAACTCTGTTAGTCTTTGCCTGGGTTCCATTTGTGCTCCAAGGCCAAGTCTCCCTGTTACTCCAGGTATCTCTTGACTTCCCACTTTTGCATTCCAGTCCCCTGTGGTGAAAAGGACATCTTTTTTCTGTGTTAGTTCTAGAAGGTCTTGTAAGTCATCATAGAACTGTTCAACTTCAGCTTCTTCAGCATTAGTGGTTGGGGCATAGACTTGGATTACTGTGATATTGAATGGTTTGCCTTGGAAATGAACGTATATCATTCTGTCATTTTTGAGATGGCATTTAAATACTGCATTTCAGACTCTATTGTTGACTGTGAGGACTACTCCATTTCTTCTAAGGGATTCTTGCCTACAATAGTAGATAAAATGGTCATCTGAATTAAATTCACACATTCCAGTGCATTTCACCTCGCTGATTCCTAAAACATCAATGGTTACTCTTGCCATCTCCTGTTTGACCACTTCCAATTTACCCTATTCATTGGACCTAACATTCCAGGTTTCCATGCAATATTGTTCTTTACTGCATTTGACTTTATTTCCATCACCAGTCACATCCACAACTGGGCGTTGTTTTCACTTTGGCTCCATGTCTCCATTCTTTCTGTAGTTGTTTCTCCACTCTTCTCCAGTAGCATACTGGGCACATACAGACGTGGGAGTTCATCTTTCAATGTCATATCTTCTTTTCTTTTCATACCATTCATGGGGTTCTCAAGGAAAGAATACTGAAGTGGTTTGCCATTCCCTTCTCCAGTGGACCACATTTTGTCAGAACTCTCCACCATCCATCTGTCCATCTTGGGTGGCCCTACACAGCATGGCTCATAGTTTCATTGAGTTAAACAAGGCTGTGATCCATTTGATCAGTTTGGTTAGTTATCTGTGACTGTGGTTTTCATTTTGTCTGCCCTGTGATGGATAAGGATAAGAGGCTTATGGAAGCTTCCTGATGGGAAAGGCGGACTGTGGGGGAAACTGGGTCTTGTTTTGGTGGGCAGAGCCATGCTCAGTAAATCTTTAAATCAATTTTCTGTTGATGGATGGGGCTGTGCTCCCCGCCTGTTGTTTGGTCTGAGGCCACACTATGGTAGGGGTAATGATAGTAATGGTGACCTCCTTCAAAAGGACTCGTGCAAGCACTGTTGTATTCAGTGTTCCTGACCCTGCAGCAGGCCACTGTTGACCCATGCCTCTGCTGGAGACTCCTGGACACTCATAGGTTAAATAGAATTGTATTATTTAATTTCTAAATGTTTGTGACTTTTCCAGATATCTTTCTGCTATTGATTTCTAGTTTAATTCTTTGAACTAGAGATCTGGTCAGAGAACATACTTGATATTATTTCAATTCATTTAAATTTGTTAGGATTTTTTTGCCCAAAATATGATCCATCTTGTTAATGTTCCACTTGAAAAGATAATGTATATTATACCATTGTTAGGTGGCATGTTCTGTGAATGTCTTGAGTAGGCTAAGTTGGTTGATAGTGTTCAATCTTCTATCTCCTTGGTAATTTTCTGTCAACTTGTCCTACCTATTACTGAGATAGGAAAGCTGAAATCTCCAATTATAATTTTGGATTTATCTTTTCTCTTGTTATTTCTATCAGTTTTCACTTCATGTATTTTGAAGTTTGTAAATATACATCTGTTTAAGATTGTTGTGTGCTCTTGATGAATGAACCCTTTTATTTATTATGTTTTCATTCAGTAATCTTGGTAATAGTCTTTGTTCTAAAGTCTACTCTGTGCTGTATTAATATAGTCACTTTAACTTTTTTTGATTAGCATTTACATCGTATGTCCTTTTCCATCCTTTTACTTTTAAGTTCCTTAAATAAATGTTCATATTTAAAGCTGATTTCTTATAAAAGTATCTAATTTGAATCTTGCTTTTTTAATCCAGTGTAATAATTTCTGTCTTTTAATTGATATATTTATCATTTATATTTAATACAATTATTGTTATGTCTGGACTTAAATCTGTCATTTTAATACTCATTTTTTATTTGTTTCATGTGTCCCTTTGCTCCTTTTTTCATCTGATTTTAAGTTGAATAATTTTTATTCAATTTTATCTCTAGTATTGGCTTATTATTTAGACTTCCTTAAAAGATATTTAGTAGATACCCTTAAGTTTGCAATATACATCTTTATTTATTACATGCTACCTTCAAATAATATTATAAGGCTTCATGTATATGTAAACCTCCAATTCCTCCTTCCCATCTTTTGTTCGGCCATGGTCATACATTTTACTTATACACATGCAATAATACCACAATGCTTTCCTACTATTTCTGTTTTAGAGAGTTAGTTATATCTTGTTTCAGAGAATATTTGGTTTGCAGTGTTTCCATACGATGTGTCAGTTGTATTTCCACCCCCCTTGCTTTTTTCCCTTTTCCTTTCCTCATCTCTATACTCAAATTCTCCCCCGTTCATGTATGTTGTTCACTAACCCACTAGAGCCTTTAAATATTAATCATTATCATTTCCTCCCTTATAGTAACAACATCAAAATTGTCTCTGAGTTTGATTCTGTTGATAACTTTGGCTCTTAACACTGAGCTGGTTTTTCTTGCTTTTTTTTGTCTGTCTCATAATTTTTTGTTGAGTGCTAGACATCATGTGGAAAATAATAGAAACTAAATTAAATACCATATAGGTCTGGAAAAAAGGTGTGCCTTTTCTTCCAAGCTTTTAGTGTGAGGTTGAGTCAATTGACTTAACTTAGTAATAAGTTAAGGTGAGTTGAGTTTTATTATGCTTATGTCCCTCTTCAGTACATTACTAACTTTAAATTTCTCTAACACAATGGTTCTCAACAAGGAGTTATTTTTGCCTCCAGGGAAATTTTAACAATGTTTAGAGATGTTTCTGATTGTCACAACTAGAGAAGGTGGATGATACTGAAATCTAGTAGGTGGAGGCCAAGGATATTGCTGAATATCTTGTGATGCATAGGACAGGGCTTCCCAGATGGCTCAGTGGGTGAAGAATCCACCTGCAATGCAGGAGATGCAAGCAGATGTGAGTTGGATCCCTGGATTGGGAAAATCCCCTGAGGGAGGCCATGGCAACCCACTCCAGTATTCTTGCCTGGAGAATCCCATGGACAGAGGAGCCTGGTGGGCTACAGTCCATAGCGTTGCAAAGAGTCAGACACGACTGAAGTGACTACACACACAGGCACAGAAGAGCCAAGAATTATGTGGCCCAAATGTCAACAGTAACACTGTTAAGAAACTCTGGTCTAACGTTGCCTTAAGCTTAGGGTGTCCAGTAACCTACCCTTATTTTTCATCCTTCCTTATCTGTGTGTGCCTCAAAGAGGATCCTTTTCAATGCTCTTGCCTCTCATCTGAAAGAAGATAAATGTTGCTTGTCACTTGGGGTTTGCTACCCTGCTGGTGGGAGATGGGCAGATAGGTGCAGGTGGTTTCTTCATTCTCCTAGCTCACCATCAGCCTAGGAAAGTCCTGGATTTTGGTTTCACTTTGGGGATTCTCTCAGTGATCCTCTTCCCCCTTCCCCTGGCAGCCAAACTCTACCTTGTATCTTTGAGCGGTCCCGTGTAGTTAAGAGTTTCCCACCCTCCTCCAGCAATAGGAGAACTCTCCTGGTGTTGATGTAGGATACTGGACCCAGGAGAGCCTCCTGACCAGAGGTAGAGGCATGTCTTCTTCATTCCTTCCCCACATGCTGAGGGTGTTGGGGTTTGCTGCCCACCTTCAGGAGCTCAAGGCTCTTGCTCCACAGGAATTCCTCCTTCTTCCAGGTCTTCGACCCCCAATCTTACCCATAAGATGAGCATCCAGAGCTCATGGAGATGTGGAATCAATGTCCCTAATGTGTGTGACCCCTCCCCCAGTTCTATCCTCTCACACTAACCCATCCCATTTTTGGTAATTCTTTAACTTTTTAGCTAATCTTTTCTTATTTATGAAGACAGCGTATGAGATTTCTTTTTCCCGTGCCCTGCCACAGGTGAGCCAGTGTTCATGCTTATCTTTTGGGAAAAGAACTCCATCTTTCCTTAGCTTCTTGGTTTCTTGCCCATGGTTGAAGACAAATTTTCACTTTTAGCTTATCCAGATTTTTCCTCTTGGTGTTCTTTCCTGCTCTCTACGGTCGAGGCCCTACAATGGCAGGGCCTAGAATTTTTAAAAACTCTGCCCTGAGGCCATGCATATTCCTTTCATATAAACCATTTCACAACTGAGCAACAAGGAGGGGATGAGGTCAGTATAATGCAGAAATAGCATTGTTCTTGTGCAATTCCTCTTGGCGTATTAACACGTTGAAGCAACCTGAGGGAGGCTTTCTCAAAACTTAAAGTCTTACAAATGTATGCCAGAATTCAGGAAGAAACTGGAACTCTCCAATCTTGACTTAGGTATGTGTTGTCTGGTTCAGCGACTTGCCATATACCCTATGCTTCCTCTATCTTAAGCTGTTCTGAGCAGACTGAAAGTGAAGATAAAGACATTGCCAAGATATTATACTCTATGTCAAAACAAGGAATTCATGAAGAAGGCTACATCCTAAATCCAAATATTGATGAAAATGTTCTCTATCAGAAATGAATGCCAACCAAGACATATATTGCAAAAGAGAAAAATATATGGATTCCAAGCTTCATGTATTTATCTATGCTACTATTTTTATTAGAATTGCTATTGATTTCTATACTTTGGTTTCAAATTTCCATAGGTTTGAGTGATCTGCTCCAGTCCTCATTTCCCCATAAAATCTGTTATTTTGGGGTGCATGTTTTGTAGGATGGAGAAGGCAATGGCACCCCACTCCAGTACTCTTGCCTGGAAAATCCCATGGACGGAGGAGCCTGGTAGGCTGCAGTCCATGGGGTCGCTAAGAGTCGGGCATGACTGAGCGACTTCACTTTCGCTTTTCACTTTTATGCATTGGAGAAGAAATGGCAACCCACACCAGTGTTCTTGCCTGGAGAATCTCAGAGACAATGGGCCCCCGTGTATGGGGTTGCACAGAGTTGGACACGACTGAAGCGACTTAGCAGCAGTCTTGTAGGATGAGAATTTTTAAGAATGCAAGAAGATCATATAGCCAAAAATGTCTGTAATATGTATATTTTTTCTGATCATGGAAGCCATACATGCTGATTACTGAAAAATTGGAAACTACAGGGAAAAAAGAAAAAAATTCAATAACCAACAATTATCCCATTTAGAGATAATTTTTAATTCACATATACTTATTTTAAACATAATTGTAATCAAGATGCTTTATTTTTCAAAACTGAAGAAGGCAAATCATTAAAAAAAAATAATTTCTGCACCAATGAAGGAGAGAATATATGTAGAGAAACTCAACATAAACACATAGGTACTGAAAAAACCTCTCTCCCCAAGAAAATAACTGGCAGAGAATAGGCATATTCACGCTTTCATCTGATTGAACTTAGGTAAAATCTAGTTTATGATCATTTCAAAACACTGCTCTGTTCTCCTAACCAATAACCTTGAGATTTTGGATCTTTAAACTTTAAAAGACATTTTTCTGATCAAAGAGTATTAATTTTTATGATTTATCCAAAATCAGTTTTTAAAGTTTTGGCACATATGCTGTGGAAAGTAATCCACACTGCCATTTTACAGCCGAACTCAAACACTAATCATATAATTGTGTATTAACATGGACCATCTTGCTGAATCTGCTTCAGGAATGATCTGCAATACCCGCCCCTCTCTAGTCTTATACTTGGGAATTCTGCAAAGGACCAGGAAGAAACAAACAGGGGAAAACATCTCGGGTGATTCAACAGGAATGTAATGTGCAGACCAGGTAATTGTATGAACACAGCAAACAGGCCTCTGAAAACTGTTTTTGCCCGTAAGGAAAGAATCCCCATTTCTGTTCCCTCCCCTATCCAAGAAAGAAGTCTCACAAAACAGAAGTAAATACTCTGGGAGATTCCCTGGCCTCCAGATGAAGGCTGGTGAGCATTTCATTTCTTGATAGCAAAAAAACCTTCAATCAATTTGTTCATTTGGATGGACAAGCACGGGCACATACAGTTATCACTAGAAAAAAGAAAGTTGGCATTGTGCGTAAAAACAGACAAACCAACCACTAACCTAGAGGTCAAAGGGCAATGCTGTGGGAGGTAAGTGAACACAACCCCTGAGCTTAGAGAGTCTATCTTTGATTGCTCTCCTAATTTACTTTGATTTACTAGAACTAATTTGCAATAGTGACTGGCAGTCAGCCCTTGGAAAGGGTGCTTCTAAATTTAAAATTCAATTTTACGTCATTTCCAGAAATGCTTATTAAGCCCTTTCTAAGTGCCAGGTAGTATGCTAGGTCCTGGGGATGAAGACGGGAACAAGAAGCATGGTGGCTTTGCCTTCAGTCTAGCAGAATGTCAGAATGAAGTTTATCTACTTGTTTCCCTCATAGAACATTGACTTTAAAACACTTTCTGGGATTCCATCTCACGCCCTCCGCTTGGCCAGTCATCTGGGGCTTCCTCTCAGGCCTCTGGTAGTGGAGGGGTTTGCAGAAAATGAGCTGCTTGAATGGCAGTGTTCATGCTGGTGGCATGGGTGGGACTAGCCACTCCGTTGTGGACTCAGTAGCATCGGTGCCCTGGCCAGGCAGGTTCTGGAGCCTGAGTGGGGATATTGTTCTGAATGCACAGGCCCTGTGGTGCTTTGGCAACTCTGTGAGCTCAGCATTACCCTTTTAATTTTTTAATTAATTAATTTATTTATTTTAATTGGAGGCTAATTACTTTACAATATTGTAGTGGGTTTTGCCATACATTGACATGAATCAGCCATGGGTGCACATGTGTTCCCCATCCTGAACCCCCCCCACACCCTTTTTATATGTTTCTTTTCTATTTAAGTCAACCAGAATCTGTTTGTGTCTCTTGCAACTCAGAATCCTGACCAAGACACATGGTTAGACTTCTGCTCCCTGCAAGCATTCTGTCCCATTTCAAATCACGTGGGGAAAAACACCGGAAGAAAAGCTGTGTTCTGTTCTATGTGACTGACACACTTTATCTAAGTAAGGCGGACCTCTTAGCCAGTGGTTCTCAGCTGCAGTCCTGGTTCACACAGTGTCAGCATCAACTGTAGGCTGTGCTTCTGTGAGTCTCTTACAAATAAAGTTTAGGGATTTTATTTATTTTTTTGTATCAAATTAGAACAGATGTCACGACGCCACTGTCACTCACTTGCATTCACGTGCGCTTTCTTGAGCTGGAGAAAAAGAGTGGAAACGAGGGTGCTAGAAATGTTCTCAGAAGCTATAGTGCATTCCATGTGGGCTGCAGCTTGAGAAGTGTGTTAGCTGTGGGTGACAGCCGCGTTAAGCTCTGCAGTCTTCCGCAGACTGGGGGGAACTGAACAACTGCATCTTGAAGAGGCTGTACTTGCAGAACTGGGTCCGCCACGTGCTCTTGGGTGTGCCCACCACCAGCTTTGTGGTCACGCTATCCACCCTTCTGTCAGCAGCCTTTCATATACAATTACAGAACACATATCACAAGGGCCTGATTTAACTCCAGAACAGGGAAATGTTTTAGGTTCTAGGGCTGCTCCGAGTCATAGGAGACTGGTCACGTTGCCATACAGTGGCATGAATCAGCCATGGGTGTACATGTGTTCCCCATCCTGAACCCCCCCACCCTTTTTGCATGTTTCTTTTCTATTTAAGTCTTTTTGGACTATTTCTAGGGGCGTCCCATGCACAGCTGTTGCAAGGTACGCTATTATAGTTTGCCCAGTCTAGCACCTGTTGTAGGCAATTTGAAATAAAAGCAAGTTGGTGGGGAACATGATAAGGTATCTGAGAACACATTTCTTTCCATTGGAATACCCCTGCAGACTATTCCATTTCAGTAAACTCTGCAAGCATTCTTCCTTGTCATTATTTGCCAAGAGAAGACAGAAAAAAAAAATGTATCTTTTTATAGGAAACAAACCTGCATTCCACTGGTCCAGGGGCCACAGACACAGACTCCTCTTGCTTATTCTCCTGCAGCCTTTCTCCTCTCCCTTGTTTAGGCTAGCATCTCCTCCACCCTTTTAATTTGTCCCAGTTGCCCTTTCCCAAAAAGCTCTCATTTCCTCTTATTCCCCAGATCTGCACTTTCTGGCCCCTTGCCTCTTATGAGAGGGCATCAGCCGAGGAGACCAGGTAAGGGAAACAAATGAATGTCACGAGGTCCTCAGGGTGGACCCATCTGACTCCGTAAAAAGAAGAGGTCTGGCATCTGCATTCACTTGGGTAACCCTGAGTCCTGCTCTGGAGCTCACCCTCCCACCTTGAAATTGTCTCCTTGACTAGGAGACTGCTCAGGACTGTTTAGAGAAACAGCTTGGAGGTCAGCGATATCTAACCCCACTAGAGTCTTTCCAGTTCCTACGGTGATGCCTCGACTGCTTTCTGGTCTTTTTGTTTCTGTTCTGAAACTGTGAGTGCTTCCCCTAAACTCTTTATCAGCTAATGTCATTTTTCACATGTTAGGAGGCAGAGACGTGGGGGCAGACAAAACCTGAGAGCACAGGAAGGAAAAAAAGAAAAAACAAACCCAAAGCCAAAACAGAAAGAAGAGATACAAGACAGGCAGATGGCATCCAACAGAAAGCGCCCCAGGAAGGGTAGGGGTCTGCCGGGGAAGAAAGAGAACTGGGTTTTGAGCTGGACCCACTGAAGTTCGAGTCCCAGTAGCTCTACTTGCTAAGTATACGGTCTTGAGTGAGAGGGGTGGTCACTTTGTTTCTTTAACCTTTAATTTTCCCATCTGTAGAATGGGGATCACAATAACTTCCTTGCAGGATGGGTATATGGATTAAATACATAATGTGTCTAAGATGCCTAGCTCAATGCCTGACTGGTCATGCTGCTGCTGCTGCTAAGTTGCTTCATTTATGTCCAGGTCTGTGCGACCTCACAGACGGCAGCCCACCAGGCTCCGCTGTCCCTGGGATTCTCCAGGCAAGAACACTGGACTAGTCATAGCTGCCCCATAAACTACAGAAAATCTATTCAATACATAGAATATCACTGGCGTCACAGCCAATGGCAGGAGTGATTCTGGCTGAAATTTCTCATGTTCTTGAGCACCAACATCTGCCTGCTGTTAGGGTGTCAACTGATAAGCCTTCGCCCTAACCCCACATTCTAAGTCAGCGTCTGCATTGAGCAGGATTGTTCCCGAGGATCTGTGTATCATCATCACAAACACCACGGCGATGTCTGTGAATGGAAAATGCAGACAAGCAAAGATACGGAGGACGAGGGGGCCCCCGGGACCTCACCTCTACAAACCTTGCATCCCAGGGCCCACGACAGGCAGGAAGGGCTCCTTCTCTCCGCAGACTGCCCTGGTCTCACCCCTCCCTGCTCTGATCTCTCTTTCTGCTTCTCTTCAGGGAAGGCATTTGGTCCCTGAGCAGCGCTTCTGCCCAGGGGAGCCCGTCTCCTCCCAGCATCTGCACTCCTGCTCAGCATCTCCAGGCACACAGTTGCCGCTTGCTCCATCGAACCTTCCAGAGCACGGAGGAGAGAAATGGCAGCTGGAGAGCGGCCAGGCACAGAAGGAGGCTCCCGCCTCCAGCGCAGGCTGAGGTTGAAAACCTTCAGAACCACCAGGAGCTGCAAATAGGACTAGGCAAAACAGAAAAGACTAATTTCACATCTTCACCAACCTGTGTCTCTAAAGCCTCCTTATGCCCAAGCATCTGCTAAATAGAAACGACCTAGTGACACGACGTGTGGGGTTAATACGAAAACATACAGCTGCCAAAATAGCTATAAAATTATAAAGAAAAACTTCCCTCGAGAATGACGATTAGTCATCTTGGGTTGAAATGTTGGGAGAATGTTCACTCTCTCTTTTCCTCCCATTGCTTTTCTTTTTATAGCTTTATTTATGTAGAGTTGAGGCATAATAAATTGCACACACTTCAAGTATAAATTTGATGGGGTTTGACATACGTGTACACTTGTGAAACTCTCACCACCGTCAAGAGTCCCAGTGGATCCATCGCCCCTGAATGTTGCCTTGTACTCCTAGTATTTTGTTCTTCCCTCCATCATCTCTAGACATCACCACATATTTTGTCATAGAATAGTTTGCATTTTACAAAATGTTATTAATAGTGAAGTCGTGTACTGTATGGTCTGGCTTTTATTTAATTT